>OX352773.1:254017589-254599165 GCA_947095535.1 Poecilobothrus nobilitatus | reverse complement strand
TATAGAGAGAGAGTTATAATATAATAATAATAAAGATAATAATTGAAGAGGCACACATATAATCTTTGGTATCATAATATGTTGTACTAAGTATATGTTATGTATATGTTCGAGTATCTAATGTAAATGGCTTAGTGAAAATAATGATGAATGAGGTTTAATATGAATAACAAGAGATTTAGTGGATGTTTTTCAAGTGAAACTTTCCTATAACCTGTCCGTTTTGGTACCAAATAATAAATATTTAAAGTATTGAAAAATCTAAGGATGAAATTAAATTAAATACAATAAACTTTTTAAAGTAAAATCACTAAACTCTATATCTCAGTAAAAAACAATCTTTATTCCCCTATCCCTTTGGTTATAGATTCTTGAATCTTGTATTTACCCATAGTTTTTTTGAACAATTAATCATCTATTGAAGACAATATCTGGTAATCATAGAGTTAACTACTAATAAAAATTTTTTACTTTCCTTTTTTTCTCAAGAAGACTCTGAAAAGACTGTCTCAAAGAATCAAATTCTAAAAAACTAGAAAGAAAAAATAATTTTTGTATAAGAACTAAGTAGGTACCTATTTAAGTTCAGTTTAAAGTTTACTTAAAAAATTAAATTTCAAATTAAAATCCTTTACTTTAAAAAATTTTTTTTAAACATAACAAACTAAAAGTTCTAAAAACCAAAAAAAAAAAAAAAAGTTGAGTTCAATTTTTTAATATTTAAAAACTTACGTATATGCCACAATATTATAAAAGAAAATATCCAATTAGTTTAATTCTCAAGTGAATAAAATTCAGGTACAGATACTAATCATAAAATTTTAATAAAAAATACTTTATTTTTTTTTTTGTTTTTTTACTACTCATATCAAATAAAAAAAAAAAGAAATGGAAGAAAAAAAAAAAAACAAAGGTAAAACTTTATAATAAAACCAGGAAAAACTTAAAGTTTTTCCTCAACAAAATATTATATTATTTTTTATAATTTTTAAAATAATTATAAAAGTAATGTTATGTACATGTACATAGGTTAAACCTATATATAACAAGGTAGAATGTAAACCAACGGTTTTTAAAAGCGCACATTTCCAAAACTCAATACAAACTGTTTAGAAGTGTGACTTACACAAAAATTTGAAAATTTCATGTAATAAGAAAAAACTTGAAAATAGGACATTTTTGAGATTTTGAGGGGCCGTAAGTCCGGAATCCTATATAACTAAGAAAAGCTGTTAACACACGTAAAAATATATTATTGAAGCTTTTATATATTATTGAAGAAAAAAGAAATTTCATGCAAAATGTGGTTTTCACATAACGGTAAATTTAAATAGTAAATTACAAAATATTACATAATTTTGATATTGTTTTATATATATAATAAAATTTTCGATCTTCTGGCGGTTTTAGATTGCAAAACTATTACGCAAAGCCCGAGATATATACATCTGAAAATGGGGCTTTTTTACAATTTTGAAGAGCTGCAGCTTTGGAACCCTTTACAACTAAAATAAACCTTTCACACACGTAAAAATATATTATTGTAGCTTTAATTTTCATGTGTTGCCGAAGAAAAATTTTTACAGGTGCCTAAGTTACAGGTGTCTAAAAATAGCAAATTTTCAATTTTTGAGGCGTAATAACTCTTAAAGAGGGGGCGTTACCAAAAAATTTTCTGAGGAAACTTATACTAATTCTAAAAGTTCTTTCTTGTCTCAAAATTTCAGGTTCCTATCTAAAGGGGTGCCGGAGTTATGAAAAAAGAAATTTCATGCAAAATGTGGTTTTCACATAACGGTAAATTTAAATCGTAAATTACAAAATATTACATAATTTTGATATTGTTTTATATAGATAATAAAATTTTCGATCTTCTGCCGGTTTTAGATTGCAAAACTATTACGCAGAGCCCGAGATATATACATCTGAAAATGGGGCTTTTTAACAATTTTGAAGAGCTGCAACTTTGGAACCCTTTACAACTAAAATAAACCTTTCACACACGTAAAAATATATTATTGTAGCTTTAATTTTTACATCTTGCAGAAGTAAAATGTGTGCAGGTTCCTAAGTTACAGGTGTTTAAAAATATCAAATTTTCTATTTTTAAGCCCTAATAGCTCATAAACAGGGGGTGGTCCGAAAAAATTTTCTGAGCAAACTTATACTAATTCTAAAAGCTCTTTCTTGTCTCAAAATTTCAAGCTTCTATCTAGAAGCGTGCCGGAGTTATGAAAGTAGAAAAATCATGCAAAATTTGGTTTTCACATAACGGTAAATTTAAATACTAAATTTAAAAATATTGTATAATTTTGATATTAATTTACAAATATAAAAGAAATACCTGTCGAATGACGTTTTCAGATTGAAAAAATCTTAAGCAGAACATAAAATATATGCATTTAAAAATAGGGCTTTTTCAAAGTTTGAGGGGGTGTAGCTCCGTAATGAGGGGGGCTACATGAAAAAGTTGTTCCACAAAATTATTTTTTTTATGAGACCTACCTATGGTTAAAATTTTTTTTCTCTATCTTTAACGGTGTAGAAGTTTTGTAAACAGACGGACGGACGGACGGACGGACGGACGGACGGACGGACGGACGGACGGACAGAGTGAAACTAATAAGCACATTTTTTCAAAATTTTTTTGGAAATGTGCTAAAAAATATATTATATACATACTTATCTTATATAAAATATATACATACATACTTATCTAACTAAATTTTTAATCTTCAAATTAAATTTTTTTGTTTTTGTTTTTTTTTTTTTTTGTTGGTATGTTTTTGACAAAATTTTCCGGTCAGTTTAGCACTATATTTATTATATTGGGGCAGGCTTTTTAATATAATAAGTTAAAAAATTAAATGATATCATAACAATTTCTGTATACAATTAGGTTACACGTAAAAAAAAAAAGAAAAAAATTAGGAAATAACTGCAGTTATAAATTATATTTTATTTTTATTAAAAGTTTTTATTATTATTGTTATGATTATTATTATTTTTACAATAAAGGAAAATTGGGTATATATATGTATATACATATACCTACATAACTACTTTAATGAGAAAATTAAATACGTCTTTTAGTATTATGAATTTAAAAAAAAAAATATTTGTATCCCCTTCAACCCAAAACAAAATTTACTTTATAGTATAAATTTTCCTTTTGACTTTCTTTTATTTTGTATCATATACAACAAATTTGGTAAAAAAGGAAGAAAATAATATAATCATAAAAGGTTAAACATATATGTAATTACAAAAAGCTAATAATTTTGAATTTTGTAGTAGTTTAAAATCCAGAGTTCTTCAATTGATATAAAATAAAATATAACGAATGCTTTATAAATTTATTTGAAATGTTTTATGATTTTCCGGCTTGATAGAAAATAAAATTTAAAAATAAAAATTTTTGATGCTGTTGCAAATATGTTAAAAATTCTATTAGAAAATTATTATTAGAAAGCAAAAAATTTGTTTATTTATTTATTTGATTATTGGTTTTTCTAGGATTCATCTAAAATGTATCCGATTTGAATGCACCCAAATTTTAGACCATATCATTTTTTGACGCCTGGAAATTGTTATATTTTTTGTTTTTCTATGGAAGGTGAATATTTTAAAAATACACTTAGAATTCCTGCAACCCGCTTGATAATCTGAGATTTTTACTTTCCATACCTACCTGTACCAGAGTCAGAATAGTGCAATATAAACGTGCTGTGGTGCTTGAGGTACATAATGGCTGAGGAGTAAAGAAGGAATAGGAATGAGAAAAGAATTTAGAAGGAATAGAAATTATTATAGGTTATAAAGCGTTTTGGTATATTAACGTTTTTGGGCACGAGAGTTTATTAAATGATTTTGGTTAATTTTATTGTCCCTTTTAAATATTTTAATGTAAAAATTTGGGCAAAATTATTGCTTTTTCTTGAAGTAATTCGCTATATCAATTTGACTATGATACATTAAGTCATTTCGGTTAAGCGGACCCGTTAACCTGCACCGAGAATATCTAGTCTAGTGTGTCTTTTTTTTTCCTCTGTTTTAACTGTTTTTCCAATTTTTTATTTTAAATATTTAATTGGTATCACTCTTTTCAAAGAATTGGATTTAACTAATTTGGTTAGGCTACGAGTTACGAACGAGTTAATTTATTTGTTCAGGTTGGTTGATATCTTTTCAAATTATTTATTTAACTAATTCGAGCTATTGTAATATTATTATAGATGTTTATATGATAATATTTTTGAATTAACAAAGATCTAAATGTAAAGATTAATAAAAATTTGATAGTAAAATTTCTTAACGATTACAATACTTTTTTTTATATTCTACATATTTTACGAAAAAGAAAAATAAATGGTTGAACTTAAAAAAATCTATGATGCTCCCTATACAAAAAACGTTTTCCGCAATTTCTTTATTTAATAAGAATGTTTAAACAGTATAATATGCTAACAATTATAACTAAAAGCAACAATAGAGTTTTTTATTTACAAAATTTAGCCACTTTATAAAATATATATTTTTTGTTTGATATGTCACTCTATTTAATTAAGGATCACTTATAGACTGATACCTATGTTCGAATTTTAAACTTTTACACAATTTTTGTGCAGTTTTTACAACTTAAATTATATTTCACAAAATTTTTTTTTCTTGGTTTTTTTATTTTTAATCTTCAATTTTTAAACATTCTAAAAAAAGAATGCATAGTCAAGAAAACTCTAAAAAAAATATTTTTACTGTGCTTTATATTAAGCCATTTTAAACCAGGCCATATCCTTGAAAACAAAGTTTTTTTTTTTTTTTAATATTCTAAAAGATTTAAATTATACACATACATAAATATAATAAAAAAAATATAATATATCAAATATATTTTGTATATAAGCATGAATAAGAGTATATAATATATAATTATTTAAAACTGAAAAGTTTTTAAAAATATTTCAAAGAACCTTAAAACAAATGATTTACTTTAGTACAAAATACACATTTAGTACTAACGAATATAATTGTAAATATATATGTATACACATTTTGTTGTTGTATCTATAATATATGTAATATATATATTATAAATATTATATAAATATATCATATTATATATAATATATTATATACTGAGGTGAAAAATATCTCATTTGCACAAAAATACCATTTTAATGTAAGTTTTAAAAACATTAATATAAATGGTGTGTACAGGTGTGAAATTTTGTGTTGCCAGATGTAATTATTTAAAAAAAAACTTCGAATAGAATATGTGATATTTTTGTAGTATATATTGCAAAATTATATAGGTATATTTTTGGTTTTTAAAGAATTTTAATGAAATTACTTTACTTTAATGGGGAAAATTGATCGATCAATATATATTTATTGAACGGAAAAATTTAATTTTTCAGTTCACAGTATATAAAAAATTTTTTTTTCTTCCTCATAAAAATGTACAACAGCTGGCAATCCGTAAATGTAATTATATCATTTTATACAGGTTAGAAAACAAAATATAATAAGAATTATATTAAACTAATCTTTAAAAGTGAAAGATTCATATAGGGGAGAATTATCAGTTTTTGCAGAAGGGATTTTCTGATTGTTAGGAATATATCAAAAGAAAAATGGTAATACAAAAAAAAAAGCTCTTTTAAATAATAAATAACGAAATATTTTTAAAAACTTAAATAAGTTGTAAAAGAAAAATGCTAAAAAATTCTTATGAAAAAGAAAAATCATGAAAAATTTTCGATATAAAAAATTAAGAAAATAAATAAATACTTGGAAAAAAAAGGTAAATCTTTATCAAGTTGAAAAGTTTAGTTTTAACCAAACTAAAAAATATAATATTTTTTTGGGATTAAAATTCAATATGAATGTTATATTATATACTAATTTCCGTACCTGTTATTATATTATGCTTTACAAAATTATTATTTTAAAGAGGCTAACAATAATTAAACGTCTTAATTGTTAAATAAAAATAATAAAATAAAAACAAAAGTTTAAACTGTACACGTTGACTCCGAAGACAACTACGAGTGTACTCATAGTAAGTTTCTTATACAACCGTCTCTACAACTACGAGTGTACTCATAGTAAGTTTCTTATACAACCGTCTCTACAACTACGAGTGTACTCATAGTAAGTTTCTTATACAACCATCTGTTCAACTTAACTCCAAGAGGTTAATTAACATTAAATGAGTGTTAGTATTGCTAGATATGAATTAGCTTTTACATCCTTTTTATTGCATATACAAATTTTAAATTCATATTTGATGAAAATGGCCATATTTGATGAAAATGGCGTTGCCAAATAGCGTTAAATACAAGAATAATTAGTAGGCAATCAAAGTGCAATACAAAAGATAAATTATAAAAATAACTGTAAGAATGTAATGATAATATTTTTATTTAATAAGATTATCGAATGGTTTGAATGTTTTTTGCTAACATTAGAAACAATAATATTAAAACCTCGTTTGTACGACAAAAATATACTATACAAAAACAGAAATATATCCATATAATAAAAATTATAATATGTAATACCCATTTCACTTGAGATGTAAACCATTTAGCAAAAGTCTTTTAGCTTTTTGTGTCCAAACAAAAAAAAAGAAATTATATGGTTCGAACGTTAATTCAATGAAACATTTTGGTAATATGTGCTACAAATCTAACATAATATAAGGATAAATTAATTAGGTAAATTTAACTGAATCGTATTATTATTAAATCGTATTATTTTATTGTATAAAATTATGACAATAATGTTTTGTGAGCACAAAAGGTACTCTTTTGAAAAATCTTAACTTAATAGAAAACAACAAAAAACTAAATAAATATGATGATCTTTAAATTTAAAAAGATAAATAATAAAAACTTGAATTAAATGTAATATATGTAAAAATAGGTAGGAAGTTTCCATATCTATACACTATGAAAATTCACAGATGGTTCAAAACTTTGTTAAGGAAACTCCTTTTTTTATAGAACTTTTAAAATATGAAATATGACTCACATGAAATTTGTTCCCCTTTGTTGATATTAGTCGAATCGAAACACTTAAACAAAAATAACCTTTTGTTACTTTTGTTCTATTTTCTTCCGCATTTTAAACTAAATTATTGTAATTGGAGTAGATTCTATCAAATAGAAGTAATTTGTTGTGCGTGAAGAGTGTTATTATTATTTGAACAGTTTCGAAAAAAATTTAACATATTATCCACAATAACAATATCGATTCTTGGACAACTAAAATTCTTATCCTTTATTAATATACCCTGAAATTTAGTTTTAAAAATAAATCTATGTTATCTGTGATATCTAAATATGAATGGAAATCATTAGTTTTTTTTTCGGATATTTACTTTAAAGATAATTCTATTTTTTTCCATACTTAAACATTTTTTTTTTTGTTCATAATATTATCGACAACTGAAATTAAATAAAATTAAAGAAAGTAAAAGTTTAAAACAAATAAATTTAAAGCATTAAAATATATTCTACTAAGTATATTTTTTTTTAAGAATCGTTGCTTTTGAAAGAATTTTTTTAAAAATCATATACGTAGTTTAAAATGTTTTGAAATTCTTTATAGTGTTGTTATTGCTATTTAATAAAATGCTTTTCGATTGTTTTTAATTGTTTTATTATTGTTTTAATGTTTTTCTAATATTAAAAAAGAAAAATAATATTCCACAAAATTGCAAGAAGTACAACTCAATTTATAACCAGTGCGATGTAACCATTGTGATTCATTTTCTAGTTATAAAAATTTTAAAACGTTTGAAGAAATTGATGAAAAAATAATATCCACTTTATCCAGTTACATAAAACAGTTTTAAACACTTTACCGACCTACAAAATTTAGTTCATTCCAAAAGCAAAAAAAGTATTAAATTTTTAACCATATAGTTATTTTAAAAATTTAAAGTGGTATTTCTAATGAATATTTATATTATATTATAATATATATTTTTATGGGGTCGGGTACGAAATCTCGTTAATAAATTCTTAAACGCAACGAATATGTAAAAGAATTGGTATTTATTGGTTTATTGGTACAATATAAGTTTAAATTTTTTGGGAATTTCCTATAGAAGAGAAGACCTACAGGTATTTGATCTAGGTATATCGCCGTTGACCTAAACTCACATTGCAAGCATCACATTGCAAAAAATCACTTGCCAAAAAACTTGTTTCGCAAAAACGCATTTTGTAAAAAGGATGGATGTGAAATGTTTACTTTGAAAAACATCCGTTTGGAAAATTTTCAAACAACTTCAAATAGCTTTAGTATATATATTATATATTAAGGATATTTAGGTATCCATATTCTGGAAAAAGCGCATAACTCTGATTTTGTAAGCAACTACTAGATACTTCTAATTATTCTTTTTGCACACATATTTCATTAATAAATATTCTGGTAAAAAGAGAATACCTTGATTTTTAATCCGACTTTAAAATCGCTGCTAACATTTTTGTAGACACATATTTCAACAACAAGGCATTTAAAATAGTGAGTGCTACTATCCCCAAACCCCCCTAAACAAATTATTGGGAGCTTGATTTTGTAATCAACTATATAAAATCCCATCTATTTCTTTTCTTACATACATATTTCAGCAAAAATGTATTTAATATAGTGGAGGCTGCCGCCCTCAAACACCCGTTAAACTAATTATTGAAACGTTGATTATGAAATTAACTATAAAAGCTCTCCTAATTGAGAAACTCATGAATGAAACTTTTGAATTCAACTTTAAAATCCTTCCTAATTCAGAAGCTCACGTATATATGTAAATATTCTGAAAAAGGAGCAACTCTGATTTTGTAACCAACAATAAAATCCCTTCAAATTAGCTAAAGATATATTTTTTTTAATATCTTGACAAATGGATATTTGCGCATTGCAAATTTGTTAAGTGCAAAATTTGCTAATTGATTTTTTAATAAGTGGACTTAGACGAAATAGATGTTTGTCATCCGAATTTTGTTAAGTGTTACGCCCTCATTTGATCTGCATGATTTATTGTATTGACATAATTATTTTAAACTAATTTAAAGAGTTGTGATAAATAAATGCCATGTTAACGTTTGTAGACTGGTGACAGGAATGTTGAGAATAATAACTTATAATTGCTCTGATAATATGGAAAAAAAGAAAATCAGCGAGCGATATTTTAAAAAACGAAATTAAAAATGTCGAAATTTAGTACCGTTCCTATTTTTATGGCTATTCACTTTAAATTTTATTTTATTATTCATTTACAGAATAATATAAGACTTTCCATTTTTGGTTCTTATATTATTTATATTTTCTATTATAGTTAAATAATTCTTTGTCTGATATAAAGTTAAAATAATTGCATGAGAAAAATAAAAATAGCATTGTTTTTTTTAAATAATTTATTTCTATACATAATGTATTATATAAATTTATATATAAATAACGATTTATAAAATTTCTAGTCCATTTCCATTTTACATAATATGGAGGATTTAAAATTCCACTGTGCAAGTTTTTGAATTTCTTTTACAAAACAAATTTTTTTTTACAAAATCAGCAGTTCTTTTGCAAAAGAATTTTATTTATACATAATATTATGTAGTTCCATCTTGCAACGTACGTAGATTCATTCAATTACAACAAAACAGAATACATAATATATGGACAAAAAAACTTTTTGGTTTTAAACTATAAATCCGATTAAATAATATATGCAAATGATAGGTTTTATTTATTACTGATTTATTTTTACTTGCTTTTTTTTGTTGTTGTTTCAATTTTCTTTTATTTTAAAAAGGATTATTTTCTTTTTTATTGTTAAAAACATTCAGCACTTAACCCTTTTAAATATTTAATAAGTATTTTTATTTTTTTTTTTAATTCATTTATTTTTAAATTTTATTTAATTTTTTCAATTGCAATTCTATGGTAGGTATACCTATTAATAAAAATTGGCATACTGAAGCATAAGAAATGCAATTTTAAATAACAGATAACCTTTAAGATGCACCGTAGATATTTTAGATAATAAAATATGATAATTGATTTCCACGGTATCGCTTCAGTTTTACGTTATTATTTAAGTTTTAACGGTTTTCAGAAACTTTTATTTAAAAAAGGAAAATTTTATTTAGTTCGGTATACTTTAAACTAAGTCGCCATTAATTCGTTTTTGTAAGAAAAGTAATGTTTAAACATAGATGCATGAGGGTAGTATGTATGTATATAAAATACTAGCAGAACTATTCAGCGATGTACGGGTTTTTTTTTGAAATATTTTTTTTTGTATATTTGGTGACACAGTCGTTTGACTTACTAAAACTCTTACTCTTTAACATTACTCTTCTCAACAATAGTCGAAATAAAAGAGTTTTATCCCTTTTTGTAAATATTTTATCGGTAACGACACTAACTTTTTCAAATGAATTAATAAGATGGAATAAGATCATTAATGCCTACTCTTAAACAATTCCAACGAACACAAGATAGGCAGCAAGTATGGCCATATCTATACACTGTAAACTGTTGAAATTCATAGGTGATTCAAGACTTATTAAGTAAACTAATTTATTTTTTAGAACTCTTAAAATATGGAATATGAGTCACATTAAATGTGTTCCCTTCTGTTGGCAATATTTCATTTTACAATTTGCGTTTATTCAAAAATAATCTTTTCAAGTTCGTAACCAATTTGCATTCCATCAATTCCTTCCTTTTCTTCTATTTTTACAACAATGTACAACAATGTAAAACAACAATGTACATTCTTTTCTATATTTCGGTTAGCGCGTAAAAAAAAGAAAAAAAAATTGCATCATAATATTTAATAGAATATACATATAGAATGTAATAAATAATAAAAATAAAAAAAACTCTAACCGATAATTTCTGGCTTACAGTAAATTTATAGATTTTAAATATTATTTCATTGTATATATAAAATTGAAAATCTATAAATATTATATAATATTTATTATGATGGAGAAAGACAGAGAGATAAACTTGAAATATTACATTTTACGAATTAATGTTGTGAGTTATAAGATTTAAATGAAATGTATATGTATGGTATATGGTATATGGCATGATAATTATAAGTTTTTATTCTAATTTAATTTCAATTAGACATAACATCTAAAGTAGGTATTTAAAGTAGTTGTATGTTTAAAAGGCATCGATGTGAAACCATTCGATTAAACAATTTGACTATATCTCTTGTAGACACACTGTCAAAGTATATATATTATAAGCAATGAAAACAAGGACTTTTATGTTTGTTAAAATATCACATGTTAATAATTATTATTAAATGATTTATTTGAAACCTTAAAAACTTTTAAAAAATTTAAAGTATTAGTTTAATATAATTCAATTAAATTATAATAGTTTAATTTTTTCAATTGTACATGGGATAACAATTTGCCGAGGTGTTTTAAATTGTATTACATTTTATTTTTAAATTTTTTCTTTCTATTTAATATTAATAGTAATCATAATAGTTATTAAATATGCAAAAACAAAAAGAATAAAAAACAACAAATAGAAAATTATTAGTTTTTTTTTTTAGTTTGCATACATATTCTGTAAGATTGTGTGTAGGCGATTATGCGTACTATTGGGTCTTTTGTTTTATTTGAATATTTTTGAAAAAAAAATTTGAGAAATTTTTTGATTAGTTTCACTTTACGTTCGTCCGTTTATAAACCTACTATCCCGATGGAATGAAGCATAATAATTGTAACCATAATACAGATTTCATTAAAAAAAAATATCTCAAGAACAATATTTTTATGTAATTCTATCTGTTGCGGCTTTGAAGTTACAAAAAAATTTTTTATTGAAATAGGTTAAAGTTTAACGTACTACTTGGGACTTTTCCTCTGAAACAAAGAATTTTGAAAACAGTTTTACATTTTGTTTCACTGTTATGACAAAATAAAATTTAATTAATTTTAACTATTATATTAGAAACACACAATATTGCCATTGCCGTGTTATACTAGTTATACTAGTTCCTTAAACACTGAAAACTGCACAAGTATTAGTTAAAATTGTAGTCCTCCGGTTTAGGATATGATAAAAACTTGCTGTTTTAGATATAAACTGCTATAAACTGCACAGCTACTGAAGCTTGATGTCGTAATACATACAATAGACGTAAATATCTGATTTCTTAAAATTGAAAAAAGTACCTGTTCATTTTTCAGAATGTTTCTTACAGGATAAAATTCCAAGAAATATTAAAAATTTTCATGCAAAATAATATTTTATATATCTATAATATAATACACAAGATGTTGGCGAAACCTTGCCAACATGTAAAAAAATATATTTTATATCTATAATAAAACACTCACACTGAATGTAAACTAAACTGGCAATGATATTTCTGTATATTTATTTAATAATTTAAAATTTTATTACCAGAGACACGAATCTTTAACTCAAAGTATTATCAAGAGACACAAACCGTTCATTAAAGATATAAATAAGTTTAGTAAATATTATTACCAGAGACCAAATTTTCCACTAGAAGTATTACCAGAGACACAAACCGTTCATTAAAAGTGAGTACAGTCAAAAAAGGAAAAGTAAAAAAAATAAATTCAGCAAAGTTTTAATTTTTAAATTTGACCGCCACGTCCGTTATGAACTGGTCGCAGCGGTAAATTAAAAATAAATTATTGTTATTAATCTTCTGTTGGCGTTTTCAATCTTTGTTTTAAAAAAAAAAAATAAAAATAGGTACTCTTAATAAAATTAAAACGCCTAAAAGTGAAAAAGTGAGAGTGAGCAAAGTTTATAGTAAACCTCATATTTATAAGAAAAAAATAATAGGCCGATTTTGTTCTTGATTTTGTTTTCATTAGTATAAAAGCTGGTAAAAGCTTTATAACATACTTTAAAGTAGTTTTGTTTATTTAGGTGAAATTTAGATTTTTAAGCTAAATTTTCGGTTGCACTGGTATAACATAAAATATTCAAAATTTTTTTATTAATATAAAATTCGGCAGACTTAGCTAATTATATTTTATAACAGAAATCAGAAACTTACTAAATATTAAAGAAACGGATATTTTTCTTAAAAAAAAAGACAAAAATAACATAGAAAATATCATTTTAGAAGCCTTCTCTCACAATAGATTCATAATTTTGTACTAATTTATTATTAGACCATTAAATAAATTAAAAAGCTGTCGAAAACGACCGTCACAAAAAAAGGCCCCGAAAATTTATGAAATTACATTATCAGAGACATGAATCTTTTATTAAATATACCAAAGACCTCTTCCAAAGTACATTTTTATTCCAAAGTACAAAGTACATTCAGCAAATTTTTTTCAAGCAAAAAAAAAATAAACGCAAAAGACTTGAAAGTAGTTTTGGTAATTAAAATAATTTAGCGGCGAAAACAACTGTTTTTCATCGACATAAAATTTTTTTTTAAAACTAAAGAAAAATAGAGAGTCTGGTAAAATTTTAACAAATATTAAAATTATTTCGATTATTGGGTATTGTTTTAAATGTAACAAAAAAAAAAAAAATGTCGTAGCGGTTGGTGTTGGTTGGTTTTTCGCCGGTTTTTAATGTGCACTTTATACATGTATTTCAAATAATTTTTGAGATAACGGCACGAACTTTTACCCTGAATGTGTTTTTAGCTTGGACCATTTTTTCTCAATGATTAAAAAACTGTCAAAAATTACCGCCACGAAAAAACGGCGAGAAAAAATTATTAAACTGTACCTAACATTTTTAATTTTATGTGTTTAGATTTGTTTTATGTTTTTTTTCTATTACAAGTAAGTAAGTGATTTCAACATTTTTTTAATGGTGTTGATGTAAAAATGAAATTTTTAGGTAGTTTATTAAGGGAGTCAGTATGATACCGCAAATGTTTTTGAATCTATAGAAATTGTGCAATTGCACAGGGGATTTTCTAGTCTTTATATAAAATCATAATCCATGTTTTATATAAACCATATTTTATAATCCTACATTTCCTAAACCTCATTTCTTAAGAATCCTTCCCATTTCCATTTTGTATAAAATCAAACGGTACATCTGTTTTAAAGGACTCATCTTAAAGTCTGATTTATATCTGATCTATACGCTTAAATTTTATTCTTAAAAAAATTCAAAAACACATACATACATATGTACATATGTACTTGTTTTTTACTGGTTTACAATTCAATTCAATTTTTAAAATAAAAAAATACAAATCATTCTTCATATTATATTAATATTACATACCTCAATGGAAGCGACGAATTTTTATTAGAATAATTACGAATACTCATTCCAATAATATCAAATATTTATATACAATGCACACATTTTTAGCACATTTCCAAAAAAATTTTGAAAAAATGTGCCTATTAATTTCACTCTGTCCGTCCATCCGTCTATCCCTTTGTGCGTCTGTTTACAAAACTTCTACACTGTTAAAGATAGAGACAAAAAATTTTAATCATGGGTAGGTCTCATAAAAAAATAAATTTTGTTGAACAATTTTTTCATGTAGCCCCATCCATCAGGGAACTACAGCCCTCAAACTTTGAAAAAGCCCTATTTTTAAACGCGTATATTTCATGTTATCCTTAACATTTTTTCAATCAGAAAACGTCATTCGACAGCTATTTTTTTTGAATTTATAAATTCGTATCAAAATTATACAATTTTTTTAAAATTTAGTATTTAAATTTACCGTTATGTGAAAAACAAATTTTGCATGATTTTTCTACCTTCATAACTCCGGCACGCTTTTAGATAAGGGCTTGAAATTTTTAGGCAAGAAAGAACTTTTAGAATTAATATAAGTTAGTTGCTCAGAATTTTTTTTTTGTACCACGCCCTGTTTATGAGCTATTAAAGGTCAAAAATTTAAATTTTGCTATTTTTAAACACCTGTAACTTAGACACCTGTACACATTTTTCTTCGGCAAGATAAAAAAATTAAAGCTCCAGTAATATTTTTTTATATTTGCTAATCGTTTCTTTTAATTGTATAGGGTTCCAAAATTAGAGCCCCTAAAATTGCAAAAAAAGCCATATTTTCAGATGTATATATCTCGGGCTCTGCGTAGTAGTTTTTAAAAACACTAGAACACCGGAAACTTTTTTACCTCTGTAAAAGAATATCAAAATTATGCAATAATTTGGAAACAGAAAAAAACAAAAAAGAAACATAACAAAACAAAAAATATGTAGATAAATACTTAACATTATATAGCTACATATATAAATGCATATCTATACTATTCATATCAAATTATATGTATAGCAATAGCATATATTGTATAGAAACATAAAATTCGGCAGAAAAAAGGAGGAAAACAAAGGCTCATATATTTCGCCAAAAAAAAGTACTTTTAAATGTGTACAACTAAAAACTTTTGATTTTAAAAACTGGCGTTTTAGTTTTTTTTTTCTTGCTTTTGAATAATTTAATAATGCCGATTTTCAAAGAATATCTAAAAGAATGTGCCTAACTATAGTTTTAATTTAAAGATAAAAGTAAAAACTAACAATATGAATGAATACTTAAAAGTTTAAATTACGCATTTTCCGATTTCAGAATAAGTTTTTTTTTTTTTGTATATTTATGTATGTATATACATAATATATTATGTATATGGATTGTATTTATTTATTTGGTATTTTTTTTTTTTTTTGCAAAATTTGCACAATTTCGTTTTTTATTAAAATGCTTTTCTTTTAATATATTTTAAAGAAATAATTTGTTTTTGAATTAAATATAAATATAAGTATAGGATATAATAAATTAAAATATAGCTTAAAGGTTTCGAAAAATAAATAATTTGTTTATTATTGTTTCGAAAATTTATGTATTAACATTTGAAATTAGAATAAAATAAAATTTAAAGAACAAAAGATAGTTTTCCATTTTATTATGTACATTATTATTATTTAGTATATTATGTATTATTTTCTTCTATTTATAAATAATATGTAAATTATTTAATTGATTTCCTTTCTTTATTTGTAAACTTAATCTTAATTTCTATTGGATTAAAATCTTTGGATATTTAAGGAAATAATTTTTTTTTTTTTTTTGTTTTTTCTTTCAATTTAATTATGATAAAGGAGGGGGAGGGGTGTAAATGTTTAGTTGAAGATTATAAAATATCAATTATTTTTGTACTAATGTTAATTGTTATTTTCATTTAAATTTGAATTTAATTAAATTGAAATTTAGAATTAATTCAATAAATTATAATATAATTCTATTGTTTAAATATTTTACTGCAGAAGAATTTTCAAATTTAACTATAAATTTATTATTGATTTTATCCTGATTTTTTTTTTGGGTTGATTATTAAAAGCAGTGATGTAAACACTATAATATATAATGTTTAATTTGTCTTTTATTTCAATAAAATATTATTTTGGATTTATAATTAATTATTAAGAATTTCCGGTTTGGTTTTTTTTTTTTTGTGGAAAACTACTAATTTTCAAAAACCAGCCAAATAGATTAAAACAACGTAAAAAAAAAATTTATCACGAAATATTTTTATGTTGATTTCAAATTTAGACTTCATTTTTGATGGAAAATAGTGGTTTGGGCGTGAAATAACACAAAAAAAAAATGGACTAACTTTATTCTTTATACACCATTAAAACTATTCTAATGCATAAAAATAGCGATTGACAATAGATAAGTTGAGAAAAGGTAGGTATAAGGTAGTCGCTACAGCCTCTTTAGACCTGTTGTGATACTTTCAAATTTTCTTCTTTTTAAAGAAAAAACTTTCTTATTTTTAGAGCAAGAATTGGACATTCACATCAAGTTAAAGATTGATTCTTCCTTGTTTTCATCTTTAAAGTTTCTCCTAAATTCATATAAGGGATATCCTAGTTTCTGGCATTACACCCAACCGGACAATGTTCCGTTAAAACTCCTATTCTAATACCGATTTTGAGGCGATTTAAGGATAAGAATCTAGTTGAGCGTTTAAGATCTAATATAGACTCTTTTTTTGGTCACAGCGAAATTAATAGTAAATCGCCTGCAGTTTGTAAGTGTATTGGCTTTCTGATCAGACCAATATTTACATGTTGTAATAGAAACTCACTGATTCTCCGTTTTTTATAGAATTTAAAGATTTATATTACTCCTAGCGAGTTCATCAGCTCTGAAATTTTCAACAAAGACACTGTATTCAAATATCCAGAGTTGCTGACAATTGCTGAACTAACAGAATAGAATTTCAAGAGCTTAATAGCAGCTTCACTATCCATAAAAATATAAAATTTTTTAGTAAACGTAGATGTATTGTCTAGTTTAGGGCCGCTGTTTCAGTTTGAAAGACGCTGTAGTTGTCCGGCAAGCAAATAGCTACATTAATGAGATAATAAGAGAATACCTCAATTTGACAATAAATAAATAATATCCTTTTTCTTCAAAAAAGATATAAAACTTATTACAACTTTAAGCGCAAGACTTTTTTGAAATGCAAGTTTTACCTTTTATGTGCAAGAATTGATTGTTGTTTGAATTCTTTATCAAAATAATTTTCGTGTGATTGAAAGTGTAATATTTAAAATTTTTCCGGGACATTTCAGGGATAATCTAACTTAATATTAAATTCAAATTCAGATTATCAAGCTGCATACTTGATAATTAATATTTTTTGATAGATATTTCATTTTAGAATAATATACTATGGAATCAACTTAATATCTAATAACTAAGAGATTTTAAAAAAGAAATCCTTGCGCTTAAAATGGAGAAACTTGCACTTAAACTGAATATAGTTTTTATTACAGAAAAAAACGAGGAAGAATACAGTTGACTTTGTCAACTCTTAGATACCCGTACGAACCGTTAGTATGTTCACAGCCTGTCACTCTGCTTACAATATTATTTTTTTAATATTTTAGTATTTTAAAATAATTTGGGTGAATTTTATAATTTCTAGAACTATGGGTTGTACATATATTCAAACTATATGTTTATATGTACATTCTTCAAAAGCAGATTCTAACCTTCCACATAACGATTATCAATCCAAAACTTTTTCAAATATTCTATAGTACCATTTAATACTAAGCGGTAAATGTATATTAAATTTACTAAGTACAAAACAGTAAATATAATTTTAAATATTATATTATATTATATTTAAATATTCCATTGACAGAATAATTTCTTATAAGTACAATAAAATACATATATATATGTAAATACGGCGCTATATAATATACATATATACTCTTATCATTCATTCACTAGTGACATATACGATATGTAAATAAACATTATATTATATAAGTATGTGTGTATATCAACATCATATAAATAAAAATTCTTCGTCAATTACAAAGTAACCCTATATTATTAAAAAAAGTTGTTAACAGAAATAAGAGTATAATGTTGAAGCTTTAATTTTTGTGTATTACTTAAAAAAAATTTTAACAGGTGTTCAAGTTACAGGTGTTCAAAAATAGGAAATTTTCAGTTTTTGACCCCTTACAGCTCCTAAACGGGGGGTGATACAAAAAAAATTTCTGAAACGACTCATACTAATTTTCAAAGATCTAACTTCTGTCAAAATTTCAAGTTTCCAACTTTAACCGTTTAGAAGATGGAGGGGTTAAAGAATTTTGCAAAATTTGAGTTTCGCATAACGGTAAATTAAGACACCGTATGCCAAAAATATATATTTACTATATATATACTTTTAAAGCTAATGAAAGTAGTAATCGTTTGGCGTTTTCAAAATGAAGATATACCTTATACAACTTGTGCTATAACAATTTAAATATAGAGCTTTTTTGAACCTTTGGGGAGCTGTAGCTCCGTAACGGGTGGGGCTACAAAAAAAAGTTATTAAAAATAAAATTAATATTTTTGTGAGATCTATCAGTAGCTAAAATTTCATAGCTCTATTGCAAAAAAAATGTGGAGATCTAAAAGTTAGGTGTTCGAGAGCTACCCTAAGGCTTGCTCCAAACTCAACCAAAAAAAATAGGGAACCTACAAATTACTCCCAGAATATTTTGTGTAAATTTCAAGATTCTAGCTTTCTTAGTTTTTGAGTTAGCGTGCTGACGGACGGACGGACGGACGGACGGACGGACATGGCTCAAAAGTCTTAGAATTTTTTTCTGATCCGATCCATACCTTTGAAGGTATATCTAGCTCGCTTATTTCGAGGTGTTACAAACGGAGGAGTAATTTTATTATACCCGATCCTATCGTACGGGTATAAAGATATACCTATTATATAAAATCAAGGCAGAATATAAAACAAAGATTTTTAAAAGCGCACATTTTCCAAAAGATAATAAAAACAGTTTAGAATTATTGTGATTCTGCATCAAAATTTTTAGTGTTCTTAGAATTTAGTGAAAAGAATATGTACTCAGTTAAGAAAAATTTACTGTGTAAAAAATTTGTACTGGTAAAAATATTAAAATTTTTTATTCCTAATAAATTTTAAAAAGGGAGGGGTACAAAAAAAAAATTATGCTGTAACTTATGGTAGTTCCAAAGTTAAAAATATTCCGGAAATATGAAGGAACCAAAATCTTGCAATTACATATAAACAAAAATTTAAAAGAAAAATAGTAAAAAATTATAAAATTTTGATATTAATTTATAAAGTAAATAAAAATTCCAGTCCTTTGGCGTTTTCAGATTGAAAAAATATTAAACAAAACCTCTGAGATATATTTATACCTTTAAGTAAAGAGATTTTTAAAAACTGTATGGCTATTTAGCTCCGTAAGTGTTTACCTTTTCAAATGGCTGTTTGGCTTCATAAAAAAGTTCGGCCTATATAAAAAAGTTCTTCTACAACATTATTTTTTTTTTGAAGAGGTTTATTTATAAATTGTTCTATCTTATATGATATATCCAGTTTTGTAAAGAGACTGACAGACCGAAAAAGTTAAACTTTTAAAAACTTTAAAAGTTAAAAACTTACGTAAAAATTTTTTTTCTAAAAATTACCTTAGCTAATACTTATGAATTATTTGGTGCCGACAACTCCAATCATTGCACAAAATACTCATTTTAATTTTTGTATGATTTTATAATAATCAGTGGCGTTTTTTTAAAATAGCATAAATGAAAATTTATTTTTTCTTTTATGAATGAATATAATTGATGATCATAAAACAGAAAATCAGATGTGTAACCAACCAAGTTAGGAAATTGCAAAAAATTATTTATTAATTTTAAATACGTATGTTGGTTATCATTTTATCTAAAAATCAGTCTTAACCTTCTAACCAAAAACATCTTTTTCAATTAAAATTGAAAATTTAAATATAAATTTAAATATAAGACAATATAAGACACAGTAAATTTAAATATAAAACAGATTTGGTAGATCATACTCAGAAATTTTGATTTAAAGTATAGTGATTAAAAAAAAAATAATATTATTAATTTTTTAAAAATTTAAATATTATTATTTTTAAATACAATTATCATGAACATAATGAATTCAATTTTCAATTGAATCCATATCCTTGCTTTTTTATTTTCATTATAAGAAATATAATCTATTCATAAGATGAAGTCTTTTCCTACACTAAATATAATATCTTTTCCTATACAATATTAGAAAGTCTCAGGGCCAAAATAAGCTGACCCTTTTTGGCATATATCCAATTTCCTTTTTTCTTTAGTATGTACTTGTTTTAGAAGAAACATTTTTTTTTTTTAATTTAAAAATGGTAACTATATTATAAACATAATACACATACATACATATAAATATCTGTATATTAAAAGAATTGGTTTTACAAAAACAAAAAAAAAAAAAACAAAAACAATATTTGTAATGCCTGTCAAACTTTTATTTGAAATAAAAATTATTATTTTTTCTTTGTTTCAACTAAAAAAAAAAAATAACAAAAACAAAAAATATGTTTTTGTTAATTCCAATTTTATGATAACAAAAAAAAAAAAACAAAACAAAAACAAAACAAAAAAAACCAAATGTCAATTTCAAAATTGAAATTTTATTTTAAATCCTTTAGTAAAATTCTAATTAAAATTTTTTGTGCACTTTAGTTTTCTTTTGGCCATTATTTTGTTCGAATATCGAAAAAACTAGGTCAAAGGTTATGATTGTATTAAACAAAAACAAAAAAAAACAACTTAGATAAAAAGAATGAAAATGTTAAAAAAAAAAAAAAAAGAAACATTGGTAAATATTGTAATCATAATAACCCTTCCGGCCAATTTCATTTCACATTTGTACATTAAAATAATACTAGTATTCGCCCGCCCCTCGAAATTCTAGGTGTTTTAATTAGCAATTACAACACAATATATACAGTATAGTTTCTTTATGATTTTATTTAAAATGTAAAAATACAATTTTCAATAATTAAAGCCTTTATGAATTTAAAATTTCTTTGTAAATGATATTTTTTGTAAAAACACGATTATTATTATCTTTTAGAAGTTGTCCTTGATTTATTGAGTATTGGAAACTCAATATATACCTATTATATATGTATATATTATAAGAAGCCTAAGATGATAAATCATTGAGTAAAAGGGTTTTAAATATCTATTAATACAGATTAAATATTATGATATGTAAGAATTTATTTCGTATAAAATATTAGAAATAAAAAAAAAAAAAAAAAGTAGAATAGAATCGAACTTGCAAACTAAAGACTTCTAAAGTTTAAGAACCCGCCACTCTACCACTGCACCAAACTCCCCACTGAAGTTTTGACGTTTATATTCAATTTTATTGTGAAATTTCTATTTCCCACCATGCAAAATATATTTTAAAATTTTTTTTATGTTTTTAGAAAAAAAACAAAAAGCAAAAACAACAAAACAAAATTTAAAATTCAACGGAATAAAAGAGCGTAGTTTTTGAATATGTATATTATAGGTATAGATTATACATATTATATGATACATATGTATATACTTTACATGGGTTTTTTTATAAAAATGGAAAATTATTAATGAAAATCAGAAAATTTTGGAAAAATATTAATCTTGTAAGATGGCTGTACTGAATATTTATCATTTAAAAAGAAAAAAATGAAAGTTGGTTGGTAAATCATTGAGTAAAATGGTTTTAAATGTCTGTCATTTACAGATTAAATATTATGATTCGAGTTTGCTTTTTTTTTCTGTAAATTGACGAAAAGTTGAAAAAAAAAACTCTACATAATTAGCGTGTTGATAAAAATTCCTTTTGGTATTACAATATTAGTTATTAGTTATAAGTTATAAGTTATTAATTAAATAATAAATATAAATGAGCATATTAATAATATTGTTAATTTATTTGATGGAGTTGTTATATACTTTTAAAATTTTTTTTTTATTAAAAATGTTAAATGTGTAAGGTAATATATAAAAAATATTACTTTAGGGACCCGATTTTTATGTCAATACACTTTTTTCTCGAAAATATCAACGTTGACAAAATATGAATGAGAACCTATCGAAATTTAAACTTTTATTAATCTATACATTGGCAAAATCTGATTCTTTTTCAAAATATATTCCTTTTGGAAAATAGTAGTTTTTTTACCGATTTTTGAAAAATCCCCTTTTTGTGAAAAACAATCACACATTTCAAAGTCACATGTTATATGTTTTTATATATTTAAAAATTAAAATTACCCTCCCACTGTTCCGTCGTTTTTGAAAAATAACATTAGGAAGGACTTTAGAGTTTTATTATAAAATCAGAATTATATGCATTTTCCAAGAGTATTTATATATGTATAGGTATGTATGTCAGACTCTGAATTAGGAAAGAATTATATTAAATATAGGAAATTATTTTTTTTCGGATTTTGATTTTTTGTTTTCGTTTTTTGAATTTCGCTTTCTTTCAAATTCTTTGCTATTCATATATTAATTATATAAAGAAGAATAAAATAGATTTAAAAAAATGGAGATTTTAAAAAAAGACAATTTTTGAAAAAAAAAAATTTTTAAAATGAAATTTTGTAGTAGATAAAATAAATGTTTCTCGGCTTATTATAATGATCTGTTACTAATATGTATATGGAAAATCTGTATATGGAAAAAAAGTGTACCTATATTATAAAATTTTCTTTTTCACATATTTATACCCGTACGATAGGATCGGGTATAATAAAATTACTCTTCCGTTTGTAACACCTCGAAATAAGCCAGCTAGATATACCTTCAAAGGTATGGATCGGATCAGAAAAAAATTCTAAGACTTTTGAGCCATGTCCGTCCGTCCGTCCGTCCGTCAGCACGCTAACTCAAAAACTAAGAAAGCTAGAATCTTGAAATTTACACAAAATATTTTGGGAGTAATTTGTAGGTTCCCTATTTTTTTTGGTTGAGTTTGGACCAAGCCTTAGGGTAGCTCTCGAACACCTAACTTTTAGATCCCCACATTTTTTTTGAAATAGAGCTATGAAATTTTAACTGCTGATAGATGTCATAAAAATATTAATTTTATTTTTTATAACTTTTTTTGTAGCCCCACCCCTTACGGAGCTACAGCTCCCCAAAAGTTCAAAAAAGCTCTATATTTAAATTGTTATAGCACAAGTTGTATAAGGTATATCTTCATTTTGAAAACGCCAAACGATTACTAATTTTATTAGCTTTAAAAGTATATATTCAATAAATATATATTTGTGGCATACGGTGTCTTAATTTACCGTTATGCGAAACTCAAATTTTGCAAAATCCTTTAACCCTTCTATCTTCTAAACGGTTTAAATTGGAAACTTGAAATTTTGACAGAAGTTAGATCTTTGAAAATAAGTATGAGTCATTACAGAAATTTTTTTTGTATCACTCTCCGTTTAGGAGCTGTAAGGGGTCAAAAACTGAAAATTTCCTATTTTTAAACACCTGTAACTTGAACACCTGTAAAAATTTTTTTTAAGTAATACACAAAAATTAAAGCTTCAACATTATACTCTTATTTCTGTTAACAACTTTTTTTAATAATATAGGGTTACTTTGTAATTGACGAAGAATTTTTATTTATATGATGTTGATATACACACATACTTATATAATATGATGTTTATTTACATATCGTATATGTCACTGATGAATAAATGATAAGAGTAAAGAGATGTATATTATATAGCGCCGTATTTACATACATACATATATGTATTTTATTGTACTTATAAGAAATTATTCTGTCAATGGAATATTTAAATATAATATAATATAATATTTAAAATTATATTTACTATTTTGTACTAAGTAAATTTAATATACTTTTACCGCTTAGTATTAAATGGTACTATAGAATATTTGAAAAAGTTTTGGATTGATAATCGTTATGTGGAAGGTTAAAATCTGCTTTTGAAGAATGTATAAACATATAGTTTGAATATATGTACAACCCATAGTTCTAGAAATTATAAAATTTACCCAAATTATTTTAAAATACTAAAATATTAAAAAAATAACATTGTAAGCAGAGTGACAGGCTGTCAACATACTAAAGGTTCGTACGGGTATCTAAGAGTTGACAAAGGCAACTGTATTCTTCCTCGTTTTTAAATATAATATATTTTCGTGATATCATGTGATAATGTGATATCATGTTTAAAAATTTAAAATCAGTAATATTTTTTCTTAGAAATTTCAGATATATATTATATTGGCGGTTTCATTATACATAATACATCATTAAATTTCTATCTTAAAATTTCTACGTAAGTTTAACATAATATTAACATTTGTAAAAGTTAAAGCAATTAACAATTTTTTTCGACCAAATTGAGAAAATTTTATTTTTGAAAAGTTATATTAAGTAGGTACCATTTAATCATTTTTTATATTGCAAATTTTAACATAACATTTAAAATGCTAAATGGAATTAAGAATGGTTTAAGAACTTTAACATCTGATAGCAAACTTTAACATCCCTCCAAATTTTGCCATCTATCCACCATAATCCTAAATTTCCGTAGTCACACTTTCAAAGTTCCTTCCCTAAGACCAAACTGTTTTGTATAAATAACCTAATCCTAAAGTTAGGGTTTGAAAAGGGCTGGTTGTGGTTGAGTAAAGTCTAACGTGTAGTTTCTTTTGGTTATTTTCGATGTTTTTCACCAACCTTCTTAAAAAAAAAGTGTGTTTGTTAAGAATTTAAAATTTTTTTTGTAAGATTTTTAAAAATATACTCTTAAGAAAATTTTATTAATAAGAACATACTATTTTGTGTTAAAGTAAAAAGTTTGAAGTATGACATTATAGAACGAAAATTGAAAAAGATATTAATTTAAACAAAGATATTTTTATATATATTTTATAGATGTGAAAAATATATTATTTTCTGTGAATATCGTGTATTGGTATTGTTTTTAGATACATAATATATTTAACTAACAATATTATAACGAATATATTATCTTTATATTTAATCAGCTTATTTTTGTCCATAGAATTATTTGGATACAAAATAGCAAAAAATTACTTAACCAATTTTAGTAAAATAACAGCCAAAAGAAAGTTTTTTCTTTTTCTTGACCTAAACATTTCTTCTTCTTTTTTCAATTCATGCGATATTTCAGTTGAAAAATTTCACCAGAAACAAAATGATCATGTGTATAAAATGTTATTCTTTTGCGGTTGCGGCTCAATAATTTTTAGCCGACTAATTTAAATGGTGTTCCCCAGGGATCAATTTCTAGACGAAATAAAGAATGGTGTCCGCCAGGGATCTATTTTTGGTCCACTTCTATTTATTATTTATATTATTGATGTCTTTGATCTTCCCTTAAATGGTACTTTAACTATGTATGCGGATGATGCTGTTTTGGTTTATAGTGATATTTCAGTTGAAAACATGCAATTTCACTTGAACTTACTCAATGATTATTTTGGTATCAATAAACTTAAAATAAATATTTTGAAAACAAAATATATAATATTTAAAAAAAAATATTTCTAATATATACCAACTAGCAATAAATAATACAATTATTGAAAATGTAAATTCGTTGAAATATCTCGGACTCTACATTGATAAAAATCTAAAATGGGAAACCCATATCGATATCGACATAGTCAACTATATACTTTTCTTTGTTTTTCCTAAAAGAAAATTTCTATCCATAACATTTTTTCATTTTTTATTTTAAAATTTTTTTTCCAGAGTTTTTTAGATCAGTTTTATTTCTTAATTTCCGAAAGGATTTCAAAAAAAAAAAAAATTTAAATTTATCTAACATCTTTATTTTGTTTAACAAAAAATCACATACATTTTTTTTTATTTTTTAGATTTTGAATATTATTAAAATTCCAGTTAATCGGAAATAAAATAATTTTATATTTAAATATGTATGTGTACATAATAATATAAAAAAAAATAAAATAAAAATCATAATATTGTATATTATTCCCAAAATATTTTAATAGTAGTAAATTTATTATCATTGTACACTATATTTGTAAATATCCTTTTTCAAATACATACATAATATTATATTATGTATTATATTATACATATTATATTATTATATATTTTAATATTTTGTAATTTAGATATTATAGATAATGCCTTCGATTGTTTGTCGTTTAAAAAAAAATCTTAATTTGTATTATACTGAAGTGAATACAATTACTAGCTGTTATATCTGATATAGAAGATAAAAACAAAAAAAAATGTATCTACAGGATAACAATATCTTATTTAAAAAAAAAAAAAAAATTTTTTTTAATAATTAGAAATCTGAAAATAAAATATTGAAATATTTAAAATTACTCTAAAACGTTAGTTAAATGTTATTACTCTAAAACGTTATATAATGAAAGCAAGAAACTTTTTTTTGGCAAAAGCAAAATTCGAAATATAGATATAATGAAGAAACAAAAAAATTGCCAGCAACAATTTTTAAATGAAATTCAAACTTTGTTGTCTATCAATTTATTTTCTTTTATTCCAGTTTAATTTTTAATAATAAAAAGATGTGAACAAATGATTATGAAACATAATTAAACAAATAGAAGGCTAAGTAAACAGAATGTTTCTTGTTCTCATTGTAATTAGGTTCAGAAGCATTGGAAACTTTTCAAAAATGTTTATTGCCGATAAAATGTTTCTTCCTTTCATTGTATCTAGGGCTTAAGTCAAAAGAAATTTTTTTTGATGACTCAGTCCCTGTTTGTTTTTATAAGAAAAGGCTATTTTATGTTTTCATATCTGTATCTGTCTTCTGTCTACTTTTTCTTTTAAAACTTTTACACATTTATTTAATTAAATTGAATTGTAACTTAGGCATTCGATAATTTTTTTTTTATTTGGCAAATTACATAATGATATTTTTCTTAGTTAGTATACTTCTTTCAAGCTCTAACAGAACATTCGGTTCTGATGACATGAAACATAAAAATGTGTGTAAATTTAACTATTTGGACACATAATTATTAAAAATAAAAAAAAATAGTTTTTTACTGTAACAAAATAAAATAATAACGATTTTAAATAAAAGTACTTTATTTTTAAAACTGAAATTAGCTAATAAATTAAGTCTTTAAAACTTTAAAATTTGGCGAAATAAGCTATTGCATATTAATTGAAAATTGTATTGTTTGATTCAGTAGATACTCATAATTGATTGTGTCAGCTAAATCTGAAAAGGCTAGAAAGAAAATATTATTAAAATATTTTGGAAAAAACGCCTGCAATAAATTTTAAAATATATACAAAACCTTCGCTGGAAAGAAATACAGTCTTGTTAGAAAATTAGAGGTAACCTTTTTTTTTTTAAATGAGTTGGATATTTTCTATATGCATCAAGAGTACGCTCTTGGTAGTGTCAAATTTTTTCTGAATAGACCCACCTTACTCTTTAGCCAATAATGGGATGAAACTCTTAATTGTCTATGCATTATATAGACTAGGGAGTTAGGATAAGAAAGAATAACCCAGGTAGGCAAAACTTTTGGATTAGAGGGTTGGACTATAAGAGAACAATGCATCTACCTATTATTATTACTGTTTTGCTAACAGTGATAAAGGGATTGCAATTAACAATATCCAGTTGTATAGCACCTTCCTACATTAAATAATAATTGCACGCAATTCTAGGGTAGCAGCTATTACTTTTAGCAGCTATTTACTTTTGATATTATTTTATTATTTACGATATACTTTTATTATTACGAGAAAATTAATACTTTTTTATAGGATCTGACAGGGAGTTGAATCGAAGACCCTCAAAAAAACATTTCGCCATGGGTCAGATGATTATAGTTTTGGGCCATTTACATAATATTGTACCTATTTATCTCTTTGTATTTGTAACTATATATCATTTTAGAAAACCATTTAGAAAAGGAAGTGAATTAGTTACAAAGAACATAAAAAAAAAACAAAAAGTTTTATTGCATCTATTGAATATTCTATAAAAAAAAAACAAGCATAAACATTATTGTTACCATATATTATAGTAAATAAAATGTATTTACATAACATACATTATTTTGTTAAAATTTTTATTTTTATGAAGTGTCTAAAGTAAGCACGTGCATGATGTCTTTTTATAGGTATTACATATTTACTTGATTTCGGTATTTACAATAAATTAAGATCTTGTTAGAATGTCTTAATTTTTTTTTTTGCCAGATTTTGGTTCCCTATTTAAAAAACTTCTTTTTTATTTAACATTTTTTTTTTTCCAATTTTTATATTTTTGATCCTTTGTCCTTTAAAAAAACTTTTTTTTTTTTTTTGTTTTGTGTCAATATACATAAGGATACAATATAAAAAGTTTCCGTGGCAGGAAGGACGTGATTTTTTTTATAAATATTTTTTTTCTTGCTTTTTTGTGTTTATTATTTTTTGGCTGTTGTTGTTATCATTATTTTGATGATTTTGAATTTTATATGACCTAAAATTTTCCATAAAATAAATAAAATAAAAAAAAAATATATAAAAAATGAGACTGCTACTGGAAATGAAATTTAACAAAACTGTAATGTAAAAATAAAAAAAAATATTACAACAAAATGAAAAGTTTATCTTAAATTGTAAATTATAAACAACCATTCAACATAATCTTTGGGCCAATTTCCGAATTTTTCTTTCAATTTTTTTTTTTTTTTTTTGTGCTTGTCATGTAAATAGATGTTTTCTGATTAGTGAGTGCATTAGAAAAAAAAACTTATTTTGATTTTTATTTCTGTATATGGGACAGCAACAAAAAAAATGTTTGAAGCAAAAAAATTATTTTACATATAAAATTAAATTTTAAAAATATCAGAAGAAAATTTCAAAATTTTTGTTTTTCTTTATTTATTCAAAGGTTTTATGGTTAGTTTTTCATGTTTAAATAAACTTTTAAAATATTTTGTAGAGAAAATTTCATTTGAAATAAATTGTTTTCGTAATGATAAGAATAAAGTCATAATAATATTTTTAAAGATAATTTTTTGTTTGTCGGTCTGGTTCAGTAATTGTAATAAAATAATCAGACTGTTTATGGTTGGTATAGAATAAGTATAAAATTAGAGAAGCAACTTAAAATGGAAATGGAAGCAACTATCAGCGAAAGAATTACCTATTTAAAGAAAATTGGAATAGAGAATGCCGGTATATGAAAATTCGATCAAGAGAAAAATTATTGAAAGAATACATACTCAAAAAGTACGAAGCTTTATTGGGAGAAAGATGTACGCGCCTAGAAGCATACTGTCTTCACCTAAGATAAATTTCCAGCAAAAACTCTTTAAAGATTATTAGTTCTTAGAGACAATATGGCTGACAAAAGTATTATAAGTAGAAGCAAAATATGCAGTAATACATAATTGATGTACATCAAAAGTACATCACAGTGTTACAGACATCCCCATAAAATGATCTAATCAAAGAAGGAAATATAATATTTAAATATTAATTTTTACTTATTAGTGATTAAAGAACAATTTAATATGAAAATAGAATATTTTATGATTAGACAATTAAAAGAAAACGTAAAAAACAAAATAGAGTAGAACTAATATGTGTTATAATCGTTCCTATGGTATAAGTACCTATACATAATTAGAAACATTTCGAAAACATAGCATAAAACAAAATATTTTACCACTTTATAATCATTCGCAATAAGTTTTCCCAGAAACGGTCTACAATTATATTGGAGATATTTTAATTTCTAATAAAATTTTTTTTTCTTAGATTGTCAATAATGGGTTTTAATAAACAAACAAATCAATTATAACATTTATCAAAATTCCACTATGTAGTTTTCTAATTTTATCCAGGTAACCAGTATTTTAAGTATATGATATTGTGTGAAAAAGTGTATGGTTTACATAATAAACAAATGCGATGAATTGTGTTTAATTATACTTACGTTTAAGCAGTATCTAGATAAGTATCTAATTAATATAACATCAATTAAATAAAATATTACCGTTGAAGCATTTGTCTTGAATCTCTTACCATAGTACGAGTATTATATATTGTCTTTTTGTATCGTAACCAAATTTCTTATAACTAAAAATTACTTGAAAACAAATTTTATATATTATGTAATGTAAAATATTATAATAGTTAATTACAATTCAATCGAATTTTTTATGTAGCCATTGTAGTAAAGGGTATAGCCACTATACTTTTGTTCGTCTGTTAGTTTATGTGATTTGAGATCATTGAGTTGTTTCATTCTATAAAATATAAAACTTTGTCAGATTATTTTCCTTGAATCTTGAAATTTGATTATTTCTTTTTAAATTTATAATATTATTAATATTTGATTTTATACGATATTTTATGATAATGCACATAATTCTAATGATTCTATTTATTTATTTATTTATATTAATATTACATACATAAATATAATGCAATATTATTGAACCACCGGCTACTAAAGGCCATTATAGGTTTTTATACTATTATTAAATTATATACTAATATTATGTATTTTGTTTATATTATATACTATATATTTATATTATATTTGGTCGTAAGGGGGGTATATAAAGAAAAAACACTTACGACCTGTGCAGTAATCGAACCCACACTCCTTCGGTTAATACGCCACACGCCTACCCACTAGGCTACCGAAGCCCCCCTAATGATTCTAAAAAAAAAAATTAAATATTATTGGGAAAAATGTTTGCATATTTTTAGGCAAATAAAATATATTTAATGTTTCTACGATAGTCATTTAAAATTTCTGTTTTTTTTTTCAAACTTTTTTTTTTTACCTTTCTTTGTTTTTTAAATTAAATTAAATTAAATTAAATTAAATAAAAATAAAAGTAATTACACATTCTTTAGAAAACCTTTTAGACTGATATTTACCTTATAAAATTGAACTTTTCAATAGTTTTATTTTTGTAAAAACATATTGTATGTAAGTACATACACTTTAAAGGTACAATATGAATACAATCTGGTATAATCAGATATGAAAAAGAAAAACCAGTACAAAGAAGTTAGCTTTAAAATTTAAATGTTATCACATTAAATTAAAAAGTAAAAAAATTTCAAATACATAATAAAAGAAATTAAATTTAAAAAAAAAACATAAAAATACATTTTTTGAGTTTTACAGGTTATCTTTAATTAAAGGATCAATGTTGAAAGACTTTAAGAAAGTTGAAAAAAAAAAAAAAAAAAACAAAACATAACACAAAATGTGAATAACTAAAAAAGATAAAACAGAATTAATATATTCACTATAAAAATATGCAAATTTAGTTTCTTATTTTGTATATCCTTTTTTTTTTATCTATTTTTTTTTTTTTTTTTTTTTTTTGGTACATTCAAGCAAATTTGAACTTAATTTGAATTTGAATGTATTTTCAGTTCACTGAATCGAAGTCCTCTTTTTTTCTTTTTTTTTAACTGAATAGTTATACAAAAGAAAGGAAATCTTTAGGTATATAATAATATAATAATTATAGACATATATATATTATTATGATGTAGATAGGGTATAGGTATAAAAATAAAGTAATGTACTTAATATTAAATTGAACCCAATGTTAATTTTTCCTTTCTGGTAACATCTGTTATATTTTATTTTTTTTTTTTTTGTTAAAGTCTGATTGATCCGAATCTACTAATGTGGAAAAGTTGATTACTTGAATGGGTGCAATTGGGATAAAAAAAAAATTTTTTTTTTTGATTTATAAATTAATATATTGTTTTATAAATTATGTAATTCTATTGTTGTCAAAATATTAATAAGAGAATATAATAGAAAATAAATGAAAAATTTGAATAAATAAAAGAAAAAGTTATTAACTAAACAATATATCTATATTAAAATTTAAAATAAAAATTTTTCAATTAGGTTCAACTTTAATAAATACACTATAGAATAATTAAAAAAAAAAAAAAGGAAAAAAAAAGCAATTAGTATAACGACACGATTTTGTATTGTTATTTTTTCTTTGATTTTTGATAACCTTCTTTCGTATTTAAAATCCTTATTTCTTAGGATTTTCTTTCTTGTTTTCTTTTTTTTTAAATGTTTCATTTCCAAAGCTTAAAAATTCTCTTCTTTAATATTTAATTCTTAGAAAGGATCGTGCGACCTGATAAATACATTTATGATAATGTTATTTAATATTATATTATGTACATATATACATAAAGTGTAATACAAAATATATATGTATATAAATAATATATTTTGTATTTAATAGGTATTTCAAAGTAGTGTTTTTTTTGTTTTTGTTTTTATTTGTTGCTGTAGTTTTATTAATAAAAGTCACTAAAAGAAAATACAAATTTTTTTTTTTTTCTTGTTTTTGGTTTTTTTTTTTTTTTTTTGAATTAATGTATGTGAAATTTAAAATTGTAATAAATTTAATAGTTTTGTAACTAAAAAAGAGAAACTTTTGGTTTAATTTTTTTTGTTTTTTTTTGCTATTTTGTTTAATTTATGAGAAAATTATTCTTACAAATTAAATTCACAGTAAAGGTCATTGGAATTATAAAATGTAGAAAATTAATAAGTATAAAAGAATAATTTTAGTTTCGTAACATATGGTTAAGACTTAGGATACAATGATCTGCTTAGATCTGCCCTAGTAGTGACAATTTGGTATGCTCAATACTTAAGTGAAAACACCTTTTAATAACATTTAATTGAATTTTAGTCTTTGGTTAATAATATTTAATGGACTATTGTGCCACTTTTCATACAATTTTAATGTTACACCATAGCGTTTTCAGTTTCTTATTTCTACACAATGGAAACTCTAAAATTTTTTCAAATTACTGACTCGTTTATTGTCAGTATGGCTAAGATGTGTAATATGGTTTCATAAAATGTGTTCCTTCTGTCTGTGAATATCACGTTTCATATTTTAATAAAAATATAAAAGTTCATAAAGATTCTTTTACGTGTTGCTTCTAATCTACTTCTCAACTGTCTCGTAATTACCCTTGCTCAGTTATAGTCAAATCTACAAAACCTAAGGATAATGGAACCCGTTTTAAATGTAGCTTGAAAAAAATACATAAGAATGAAATACTTCATTTTTTTTAGTTAATTATAATAAAGGGTATGGGAAAAGTTTTTAATACTGTAACATAGGTACTATTCCTCTAAAAGTCTCCTTTTTAATTACCAAATTTTTTTTAAATGGAATTTCTATAACTTATTCTAATACTTGCAAACTTACAAAAATTGTATTGAAAACATTTTAAATTATCTGGCTGTAAATGTATATGTATATTATATAAAGAAATATATATATGCATGTAAAATATATATATATATATATATATGACATTTATGCTAAGATTAAGCAGACTGAATTTATGTAATATTTTAAAGTTTCTCCTTTATTTTTTATTATCCTATTTTTTCTCGTCCTTTTATTTTTTATTTTTTTTTTGATTTTTTAAAAAAAAAAAAAAAACAAAAACTTCATAATGTCTTTTTAATGGGTTTTATTTTAGTAGAATGGTACATAAGATTACTTTCTAGTTAGGTATCTATAAAAGTTTCATGAAATTTAAATATTGTAATAATTATATATACATAAATAATATTATACATCAGCTATTAAAATGTTTTTATTTTTTTTTTTATTTTGTTTTTTTCTTTAATTTTTATTAAAAATTACAACAGAAAAAGTATTGACATTAAAAGTTTATATTTAAAAAAAAATTCACTCATTTTTAATACTTTACTTTAGTGATTTAATGGCCCATCGGATAATGTAACCTGGGAATTAAAAATTAGAATAGTTTCGATTATTTAAGAAGTAAATCAAGCATTTATTGATGCGAATGATCGTGTTTTAAGAAAAACTAAGTTAATCTATCATTATTTTCTCACCTTAATCTTAAATTAACTCAAATGTTCATATTTGTGGTCGGGATTTATTATAATATTTTGGCAGACTTTGAATTTAAAGTTCAATAATATTTTACATTTTAAATCATCGAGAGGCATATATCCTTATAGTATCCTTACACAGAATGCTCTTATTGTTTTTACTCTAGTTGCACCGAATGTTATCGATTTAAAGTTGCTAAAGTCAAAAAATTACAGTAAGGCGAATCTAAATATGCCAGATAAATAAAATATTATTCAGAAAACGACCAATTTGGTAATTTTTAAATATTTTGACTTAAAGTTGTTTATTTCATAGTGGTTGATGATACCGAAAAAAAAAAAATTACATATACATATATCTCTATCTAAAAAAATTTAATACAAAAACAATTTTCAAAAAAAACAAAAAAACCAAACTCTAAATATTAGTTTAGAAAGTAATTAAAAAGGATAAAAAACAAAAAGTTTAAAATTTTTGAAGGGTTACATAATATTTCAAAAAGCAATAAGACATCCTTTAATTTTAGAATTGATTTTTAATTCGATTTGCTAAGAAATTTTTTTTCCAGTTCATTTAAAAATTTTCCAAAAAAAAAAAAAAAATTTATTATCTACCATATGCTTTTTATCATAATTTATAATATGTATAACTTGTCTAGACTGTCTGAACTTTAATTTTATCTTTTATAAAATAGTTCATCTCTCTGTACAATAATTTTTTTTTATAAATTAATTAAAAAAAAAATATATTAAAATAAATATTTTTTTATAAACTTTTTTGATAATTGAAAAAGATATTTATTTTTTTTTTTCGGTTGCAAAATAAACTGAAAATTTTAAATCTTAAGTAAAATTTATTTGTAAAATTTTTTTATTTTTATAAAAATGTATTAATGTCTGTCCAGTTTCTACTTAATTATACAGAATTTAAAAGGAAAAGATTAAAAGAGGAATACATAGAAAAGTGCAAAACTGATGAGGTCATTAGGAGAAGCACAAACCTTCAAATTCGCCAAAAAAAGGAGAATCTAGGACTTCGTATTAGTATTACTTCCACCAAATATTGGTCTCAATAATCAGTCAATACATTCGCATAAACTACAGGTGTGCTTGCACTGTGACCAAACCCTATTAATACTTGCACTGTGACCAAACAGACCTAACCATCATTAGCTCTTAAACTATAAACTAGATTCTTATTCATAAATCGCAGCATCGATAATGTAATAGGGATTGTAATGGAACACTGTCCGGTCAGCAAACATGTCAGCAGGCTAGAAGTTCCCTCATATCACTTTCATGGAGGTTCAAAAAGAAATCAATCTTTCATATGTTGTTTGAATGCCCAGCTCCCTCTCTAAAAATAATAAACTTTCTGGGAAAATTCTTCTTAAATAACTTTTTCGATTTTTGTCAGCAGCTCCCAATAATTTTAATTTTTAATTAGAAGAAAATAATGATCCAAGGTATTCGAACGGACTTAAACTGGCCTAAATATGCATCTGTAATTTCTGCTTGTCTACCTATTTGAGAGCATACTCATAATAATACGATTTTCATAAAATCAAAAATATCGAAAAAAATTATCACTTCAATCATATATGGTAATATTTAATTATGCTCCCGCATTATTTTTGTAAAGTCTAATAAAATTTATTACAAAAAAAAAAAACAAAGCAAACAAATTTTTCATAGCGGGTTATAAACTCCTTACAAATAACTTAAAAGAAAACCTCTCTCTTCCCCAAAAAAAAAAAAAATTAAAATTGAACAATCCAGTTGTATGGCCTATTTCAAAATATACCAATAAATAAATTTTCTTACAAGTAGGGGTTATGACTTCATTTCTTCCTTTAGTTAATTTCTTATTATTAAATAATTATATAACAATTAACCTGTCATATTGCAACAGCATGTAAACTAACCCTAACTGCGTAAATAAAAATATATGCCTATATATTATATGTACTTGTATATTATAATATATTTACAAAAATTAAAAATATTTCATAACTGTATACCAATTCATAAAAAAAATAGGTTGTAAGTAAATTGAATGATGAAAAATTCTTTAACATTCTCACTGTTGTTTTTTTGCCTGAAGGATAACAAAAAAAAAAAAAACTAAAGCACAAAATAAACTTCAACTTAATTTTCCACAAATTTCTTTCAATTATATGTACTTTTTTTTTTTGTTATTTTTTTCTTTTACTTCTATCACAGTACTGTCATAATTGTACTTTGTTTTGTTTCTTTTTTCTCTTTTTTGTACTGTCACGCAATAAGACTTAATTTTATATTAAATATTGCATGTTGGGACTACATACATATACTTGTACATTGCTTTACTTTTCGTTTTGGTTTCTCCTCATATTCTTGATTGTTGTTAGTTTTTATTTTATTTTTTTTTTTACTTTACACCCTCTTTACAATAACAATATACACTGTTGTTTCTAGTGTCAATACGTTTTGAGCTTATCAATGTTTCATTTTGACATTTTTAACACACAAAATATTTAATATGCGTATATGTATATGTAATATGTATGTATAGATTTGAAAAATGAGTATGTGACACGTATCTTAACGAATTTATTTTTAAATAGTTAAATAAAACTATGTTTTTATTTTTTAATTTTTCAAGCGGTTCAACTTTAAAATCACGTTTCATTGCTTTACAGATAATTGAAAATCAGTTTATAAAAACGGTGAGGGGGGAGGGTTAAAAAGGAATCTACTAAATTGCATGTTCTTGTTCGAAAGTGTATATATAATTAATTGTACATATATAACTTAGGTGTGTTTGTAATTGTATACATAACTTGTTATAAAATATACTAATGGGTTTAGTTAAAATAAACGAGTAAAGTTTTCAATTTTATTTTTGTATAGCGTACGTTATTCCTTTAAGAAGATACGTATTTTGTTTAGTTTGAATCTGAGATATTTTCTGGTAAAATGCAAAAAAAAATTGTATAAATAAAAAGTTAGATATTTAAGATTTTTAAAATGTTTTTTTTTTCTACAACTTTTTCCACATAGATATAGCTAGTATGTTTTAAAATTAACAATTTGAGACTGCTTTAATAATCAAAAGTGGAAGTTTTCGCATAAATCACATTCGAAAATGAAGAAAAATTATTTTTAAATAATTCGAAATACATTATTTTGACTTAAACCAAAACTTTTTTTAAGTTGGACTAAAATGTTTTAAATTTAATTTATTAAAAAAAAAAAAAAACTCTTATCACGATTCTAAATATATATTCCCTAATTCTGAATAGTGTTAGATACACAAATTACCGTAAAATAAATTTTCTTTACAACTGCATTTTCGCAATATTTTATTTTTGTTTTCTCTTTCCACTCCTATAAGGAGCATTAGGGTATTCATTAAGTGATTTATTATTCATATTTAACTAAGATTCAGTTTTTGTAAGCCGTTGATTATACCGCTGTAATTATTTTTAAAATATTATTATAATGTTCTTATCGAATCGAACAGTAGTCCTCTTACCAATAAGCGCCATCACTTTGAACAGATCTGCTCTGTAACCCTTCTTCAAGATTCCTCTACTGTAGGATTGCCGTGTCTGGTATTAACAAAGTACGTGTAATACCGTATCCGGCTTCTGGCTTCTGTCTCTGTACATTCTTGTGTCATCTATGCCAGCGTTTTTTCAGCGTGTATCTTTTTATCATCAGATGACCTATGCTAAATTACACCTTCAAAAAAACTGTATTTCTAATATACATTATAGTGTCTGGACTCTATCCTGTTTATTTTCAGAACTTTATTCGTATTTTTCCCCTCCGTCTCGCCAGGGAATGCCTTCGTATGTAAGGTCGTAACTGGAACCTGCTGCTGCTATAGTTGTACTAAAGCTCAATTTTCATAGACTTTGAATCGTCGATAACATGAAAAAAATATTATTATAAATTGTTGTAATTTAAAAAAAAACTGAAGCACTGTTATTAAGATAACGATGTAAACTACTCTTAAAGATATTTCCGGTTTTTTCCTTTTTTCTTCTAATATTATTGTTGTTGTTATTTAGAATTTGAATTGTATTTGAAGTATACACTAGAAAAGTCAAATGTCTTGTTTATAAAAAAAAAAAAATAGCATTGAAATACTTGTAATTTTAAGGTGCTGATTCGCTTTAGAAAAAATGGTTTTTTTTTTTTTTTAATTTAGTCAAGGATATACCTGCAATATTAATATTTTAATATAACTCTTCATTACAGTTGACTTTAGATTGATACTATGTATCTAAGTAGGTGTAGATTTCAAAATCTATGTATATAGACTATATAATATGTATTATGTATTTACTTGTATAACTTTACATAGGGAAATGATATTTTATATTATGTACATAATATCTATTACAATATGTTTATTAGATTTAATGAAAATTAATGATCATAGTGATGATACATACCAGCATTATAATTTTTGTTAATAAATCCGCGTTTTTTATTTTTTTATGACCTTTGAATACAATATATAAAACACACTTAAGGGCAAATAAAGATGTTTAAATATGAAAAATAATAATAAAAATAAAAAAAAAATTTATAAATTATTAAAGTTTTTCATGTATGTACATATACTAATTTATAATATTCTCATTAAATATGTTTATTTTTAGTAATACTATATCTAAAGATATTCATAATATGTAGGTATAGATATGTGGTGAAAAAAAGGAAAACAAAAATAAAATATGTTTTTAGATATTATGATGGACGTTTTTCATCTTTCAAAGATAATTATTAAGATAACTGTCATGTGGCATGTTCATAAATTTTATTACATATACATATATATACATATATATATTCAGTTTAAAAAAATATCAAGGCCAATAAATACAGATGTCCTTATGTTAAAAGTGAAAAAAAAAAAAAAAAAAAAAAAACAAAAACATTGAATAAAATATTATGGAAAGGATTTACAAATTGAAATAAATGTGAATACAAGTATATAGAATACAAAATAAACCAAGTTTAATATAAACTTATGTTATATGCTTTTTCTTACAGTCTCGTTAAAAATTAATTTCTGTGTTAGAAAATTTAATCATATTAATATTTTAATAAGATAATAACATAATCTATAATAATTATAATGTACTAAAATCTTTAATATTTACAAAAGTTATACAATATAAAGTGCAGAACAACTTAATTAGTAGACAAATAAAAATAAGAATACGAACACAAAAGAGAATCAAAAGAACACTAACACAAAGAAAAGATTTTAAAAAAATTTTAACATATACTTTAACATGACTTGTCTTCACCAACATTATGACAATTTTATATCAGTTTTTTTTTCACGTTTCATATCACTTTCGAATCAAATCGTTGTGATACTGATGCATGCAATATGATATTCAAGTGGAATAACCTTTTTTATTTATTTTTTTTTCATTTATTCCTCTTGGGAGCATAGCGCATCAACTTACCTTCTCCATTGGTTTCGATTGTATTCGATTATCTTTATTTCTTCCCAATTTATTTTTATTCCTTCCCAAAAACTTTTAACTAACTCTGCCATTATTGCTCGGTGCAAGGGGCTGTTTAACTAATCACGTTTTCGGATTCCTTGGAGATGCTTTGCCAGAACTATTTTACTTTCAAATGCTTCAATCACTCTGATATTTTCAGGGTGTTTTCTCAGATATCTATTGATTCAATTCCACTGTTTACGCTTAATTTGGCTTGTTCCTTACTCTTCGTCTGTTAACTGCCATACGTTCTTGTTGCTGATGGTATAAGTTGGTCTAGAATATTCCACATATTTTTCTTTCGCACAATTGTTCACGAATACTTGTATCTTTGTATCTAGCGATGTGTAACTTTTTCTGTCCGTTCTAGGGATGTGTAACTTTTCTTCCATCCTAGGAATGTGTAACTAATAAAATATTTTCTACATCTTTTTGACAATATACAAACATAACTTTTTTTAATGAATAATATAATATAGGTAGCACGAAGTTACATCAAAAGCTATTATAAAATGTATTTCTTTTTAGCTGCTCTTAAATTTTTTTATATTCTCAAAATCCATTACACTAATATTCCTATAAAATATATAATTTTAACTTTTGTTCTGTTCAGAATATTAATAATAAAATGTCAACGGTTCCGTGAATTAAAACCGCAAACATTATCGCCTCAAAAAAAAAAAAAAAAAGGCCCCAAAACTTTATATGTGAATAGGGGTCATATTTCATATGAAATCGGTTGCGGTCATTGCATTTGGGCTTTATTTCACTTATTATTTTAGGGCTTTATTTTATAATATAAAAAAAAACATTTTGGGGCTTTATTTCATAATGAATAACGCCCCAAATTAAAAAATGAAATAATACCCCAAACATTTTTTTTTTGTTGTTTCAAATAAGCAAAACTTAATTATTATTATACAAAATATTTTACAAAAATACAATTGAATAAAAATAAAACAAAATTTAAATTATAAATTTAAACAAAAACTTGAATGGTTTCTGTTACATCTACTCTACATGCCGGGCATTTGTAATTTGTTGTACCATTATCAGTTAAACTTTGAATTGATAATTTTGACGAGCATTCATTACAAATTTTCAAATACCTGCAAGAAAGTAGTACCATATTAGGCGGTTGAGCAAAACAAACTATACAAAAACTTGTGGCCAACAACTTCATATTTTGATTTAAAATATCATCTGTTCTTTCTTCAGTTTCTTGATCTATTTCCTCTATTACATTTGATTCAGAAAATTCTTCCAAAATAGCGTCATTTGGATCCATATTAGTGCAAATATTATTGGAGTTATTAGAGTTATTCCCCCTTACGACATTTACAGCCACGCCGGAACAGGAAAGGCTGTACAATTTCCTGTCTACATTTCCAATCTATTTAATTATATCCTCCAATTGTATCTTCCAAATCCTATCCAATTTATTTAATTATATCATTTGTGGTTTCTTTCAAAAAGTCAACCCCGTTACTCTGAATGGTGGTACCTAGGAAACACTCCTAGTTTGTAAAATGAATTGTAAATAAATTTTGTTAGCTCTATTTAAATTATTATTTACTGGTAGTGATTTCCGTTCAAAAATCTTAAATTGTTTTGGAATATTGCAACTGAATATCGAAAGTCCTAGATTTTATGATTTAAATCTATAATATAATACACAAGATGTTGGCAAGACCTTGCCAACATGTAAAAAAATATATTTTATATCTATAATAAAACACTCACACTGAATGTAAACTAAACTGGCAATGATGATATTTCTGTATATTTATTTAATAAGTTAAAATTTTATTACCAGAGACACAAATCTTTGACTCAAAGTATTATCAAGAGACACAAACCGTTCATTAAAAATATAAATAAATTTAGTAAATATTATTACCCGATACCAAATTTTCCACTAGAAGTATTATTAGAGACACAAACCGTTCATTAAAAGTGAGTACAGTCAAAAAAGGAAAAGTACATACTTAAAAAACACACATTTTCAATAAAAATAAATTCAGCAAATTTTAAATTTGCTGAATTGTGACCGCCACATCCATTATGAACTGGTCGCAGCGGTAAATTAAAAATAAATTATTAATCCTCTGTTGGCGTTTTCAATCTTTGTTTTGGAAAAAAAAAATAAAAATAGGTACTATTAATAAAATTAAAACGCCTGAAAGTGAAAAGAGCAAAGTTTATAGTAAGCCTCATACTTATAAGAAAAAAATAATAGGCCGATTTTGTTCTTGACTTTGTTTTCATTAGTACAAAAGCTGGTAAAAGCTTCGTAACAGACTTTAAAGTAATTTTGTTTATTTAGGTTGATATTTAGACTTTTAAGCTAAATTCTCGGAATAACTGGTTCGAAATTTTTTTATTAATATAAAATTTGGCAGACTTAAATAATTATATTTCATAACAGAAGTCTGGAACTTACCAAATATTATAGAAATGGCTATTTTTCTTAAAAAAAAAAAAACTAACATAGAAAATATCATTTTAGAAGCCTTCTCTCACAATAGATTCATAATTTTGTACTAATTTATTATTAGACCATTAAATTAAAAAGCTGTCGAAAACAACCGTCACAAAAAAAAGCCCCCGAAAATTTATGAAATTTCATTATCAGAGACATGAATCTTTTATTAAATATAGCAAAGACCTCTTCTAAAGTACATTTAAATAAAATAAATTCAGCAAATTTTTTTCAAGCAAAAAAAAATAAACGCAAAAGACTTGAAAGTAGTTTTGACAATTAAAGTAATTTCGTGGCGAAAACAACTATTTTTCATCGACATAAAAATTTTTTTTAAAACTAAAGAAAAATAGAGAGTAAAATCTAAAATTTTAACAAATATTAAAATTATTTCGATTATTGGTATTGTTTTAAATGTAACAAAAAAAAAATGTCGTAGCGGTTGGTGTTGGTTGGTTTTTTCGCCGGTTTTTATTGTGCACTTTATACATGTGTTTCAAACAATTTTTGAGATATCGGCATGAACTTTTACCCTGAATGTGTTTTTAGCTTGGACCATTTTTTCTCAATGATTAAAAAACTGTCAAAAATTACCGCCACGAAGAAGCGGCGAGAAAAAATTAATAAACTGTACCTAACATTTTTAATTTTATGTGTTTAGATTTGTTTTATTTTTTTTCTATTACAAGTAAGTAAGTGATTTCAACGTTTTTTTAATGGTGCTGATATAAAAATTAAATTTTTAGGTAGTTTATTAAGGGAGTCAGTATGATAACGTAAATGTTTTTGAATCTATAGAAATTGTGCAATTGCACAGGGGATTTTCTAGTTATAATTAGAAAGCTATAAACTTTTAAAATTAAAAGTAAATATAATGCATTAATTTTTCCATAGATTATACTTTAATTTTGAACGATAGTGTATTTGATAGATACGATAGTGTTATTGTATTTTTTTTTCTTATACACTTCATTAAAAATAAAAAAAAAATATTTATTTTTAATACTTTTGTAAGATTCTGATCTGTTTTAATTATTGATATTAATATTAAACATTAATTACAAATATCTAGAGATACCAGAAAAGTTAATTTTGTATTATAATTTAGTTGTGTTTAGGTATAATGTTTTAAAAATAATTTTTCTTTATTTATGTTTTTTTTTTTTTTTTTTTAAATTATAAACAAAAATATAATTTATAAACTTAATAAATAACACACAGCGTTAGTGGATAAAAAATGTACATTTAAATAATAATAAGTTTTAATAAATTAAATTAATAACTATAGGGATGTTTGATAATACGCCTATAAAATATAATATTGTAATTTTATTTATTTTTTTAGCATTTTAAATATAAATAAATTATCATTTCGTTATTTTTATTATAAACATTTTGGTAAAATTTGAACAAAAGCAACAATAAAAATTTATCTCGAGAATTTTAATGAGTGGCTTAAAATCTCATTTAGTTCACAATTAATAATATTAATGAGTTATTTTTTGTTTATATAAACGATTTCTTATGAATGATAAGAGCAGAGAGTAAAATTATATTCTACATATTCCATATCACCTCCTCCCTTTCTTTTTTTATTTGTTCGAACATTCCCGATCATCCATTTGACGGAAGACTGTCATTAAAAGTTGGACGCCATGTATATTAAATAATTTTCAAATATATCATATTATTATATTAATTAAGAAATAAAATTAAAGTTTCACACAATCATCATTTTTCAAAAATTATTTTTCATTTCGGTGAATTAAATCTTCATTTCGATGAATTCTTTAACTGGAGTCTTATCAAAAAGTTGGAAATTTCTTATCAATATAATAAGACTCAGCGAAATATCGTCAAACGAAATAGCATTCTAAAGTAAAAAAAAAAAAATTAAATAAGATACAAAATATCTTAGTTTTTATTTAATTTATTTAAAAATGAAATAACATCCTAAAATTTAGGTGAAATAAGATTCAAATAATAATGAAATAAGCTCCGAACAAAGTTGAAAGCTATATGAATTATCGTCCAAAAAAGAAATTTTTTTTTTTTTGAAAAATAAATTAACATTCAACAAAAAGAAAATAATAATGATACAAAAAATATTATGACCACGACGGAGATTAGGGCGAATTAATTTATAATTTGTTACAAAATCTGGGTTATACGCTTTTTTCATAAGGTGTATATAACCCTCGGTAACCAACTATTATTTAAAATCCTTCCTATTTTATAATCTAGGAAATACATATTCTGGAATATTCTGTACATAATATTTTTCGTATAACCCTGATATTGGTATATACGAAATGTATGTAGTTGGTTAACATACCTATAAAATCCATATTTCAAACTCCCGCTAAACAAATTATTGGAACCGTAATTTAGTAGCTTTGTAGTCAACTCTAAAATCCTTAAAAATTTATTAATTTACACAATATATATTACAATACGGCATTTGTCGCTTTACAAAAACAACGAATTTACTGCTTCCCGCAAAATTCCGTTAAACAAATTATTGAAACCCTGATTTTGTTACTAACTCTTAGAATGCGTCCAGGATATTTAAAAACCCGTGCTAATCAATTTAATGAAATCCTTATTTTTTAACGAATCATTAAATATCTATCTGTAGAGCCATATAACATAGATTTTTTGAAAGGTATTTTAGTTTTCCTGAAAATTCTGTTATTAAAGAGTAATTATCCTTTTAGATATTTGTGTCAAATTTAACATAATTAAGGTATAATAATAGATATTGGTATTCTCCAAAAAATGTTAAGGAGTTTTTAAAAATTATAATAAAAGTTATAATAACTAATCAATTATTATTTTTGTATGATGTTAGATAATCAAGTTAAGAGGTGCAATATTGATCTAATGTCTAGTGATTACGGACACGTTAGCTTAGTCTTCATCCTCATGTGTGAACATAATACATAATCTTTAAGAATATAATGATGCAATACTTTAATATGAATTTTGTGATTTGTAAAATCATATTTAAATAGTACAAGAGTTTACCTTTTTTTTTTTGTAAATATATTTTTCTATTTCCGCTTAGTTTAATTTATAAATTTAAATATACATATACATATTATGTCGTTGACAGACCTGAAAAACTTAGAAATATATTGTATTTCAAAAAATGGTTTTTCTTTTGAATAAAATCTATTATAGGTAAAGTTAAAAATTTTTTTAAAACACATTAAAAAAAAAAACACCCCCCCTAATGCAAAAACACTAATTCAAATAAAATAACTTAGAACTTATAGTAAATTTAAAAAGTTACTACTTTTAAAAATAGCATGTAATCTACCATTAGAATAGTAAAATATTAAAATGTCAGAACCAAACATAAATAATTAATTATCGTTTTAAAAGGGAAAATTTTTATCTTCTAGTGGTAAGAGAAAATGAAAATAAAAAAAAAAAAAAAAAATATGAATAAACCTTTCGAGAAAAAAGTCAACAACTCTTTGAAGTTTATTTCCTAATATAATATTATATTTTTATATTTTAAAATTAAATACACGTACAGTTATGGTCAAAATGATGTAATTTTTTTTGAATAATAAATTTTTTCAAATTTTAAGTATTTTTTGCTATTTTTGGAATGTATGTATACATTTTTTTTTTTTTAATGCATTTCTCTCCACATAATGCACATAACTTTTAATGCACATAACTGTGGACAAGAAATTACACAGCCTTTCCTGTCCAGGCGTGGTTGTAAATGTCGTAAGGGAGAATAACTCTTACGACGTGTGTGGGATTGTAACACACCCTTTCTCGCGTATGTTAACAGTGCGTATTTTATAAGCTCTTACTCACTAGGCTACCGAGGCCCCTGCATCAATTTTAGAGTGGCATCATAATATGATCATATAAATTTCATTATTCAATCCTGTTACGTTAGTTAGAGAAATTTTACAGAAATCATTAGCATAAAACTCAATTTCTTCTGGGAAAATTTCAGTGATCTAACATTAGACATTGAGATAAATTTATATAAAGAAAGAAATTGATTGTAAATCAGCTACTTGAACTTGTCAGTTGGTTGAACTTGTTAAATTTTAATAGCAAAATTTAGCTTGAAGTTTTTATGAAAATTATTATTATAAAAATTTCAGTATTCTAGTTGCATTATTTTTTGAATTATCGTGCGGACCGCAATATAGATATAGAGAAATCGTATCTGTTTCGACTGCTTTAATGTGTCATAAAGATAATGACTTATTTATTATAAAACCCTAAGAATTGCGACATACGGATATATTGTTCCACGTATATGACAGAAAGGCATAACCCCATTTTTTTTGGTTCGAAATTAGGGGTGGAAATGAATAAGTCTTTTTCAGATGTTCCATTCAGTTAAAACGACTTATCTATATCTTTAAAATAAAGCCAAATATAAAGAAAACTCATTTAGCCACATCTCATTATTCAATCAAAATATTTTCTCACATAACTATATTTGAGTCCTTTCTATGATAAGAAAACTTTTTTTATCTTTACAAGTCTCTATTTCATAATATATGCAAACACTATATAATATTTCGAATACCTAACATTTTTATCGACAATTTAATGACACTTAAATTAAAAATATACTGTAGGTGCTTTGTTAAATTTTTAAATAAACTGCAATAAGTAAAAGCTCTATAAAATTTAAAGATTTATTTCTTGCATAATAATTAAAAAAGAAATTATTTTTAATTTTTTGTTCATTATTATGATACCAACTGTATAATTAAAATACCTAAATGTAAATTTAATATAGTTTCTTTGTTTAAATATACATAATATATAATTTCCGAAAGCACTGAAACGAAATTAATTAATCAAACAGTTTGAATGTCCTTAAGAGACACGTATACAAAAAAAAAAAAAAAAAAAAATTAAATAAATAAAAACAAAAACAGAAAAGTTAACCAAAAGAACAGTTGTATTTTATGGTATGAATTATTATTTTACCATTATTAATAATTTTAACCCATATCAGGTTTATATATATATTTTTTTTTTTATTATTATTTGTTCTAATGTAAAAACAATTATCGTTATCCTTAGATCTTAATTCTATATCTATATGAACAATTCTATTGGTGTGCTTCTATAACAAAAAAAATAAAAATAAAAACAAAAAAACTTCTTTTATCCGTTCCACAAAAGATAAAACTTTTAAGGTAGGTATTCCGTTAGACAATAATAAAATTTATTTTGTATTGTAGGTATTTTTCTATTTTAAGAACTTTATTTCATAAATTAACTATAAATCAATTGCTTTATTTTCTCTTTTTTTTTTATTTTTGTTTTTGTTTTTGACTGGAGAAAGGTGAAAAAAAAAAGATATAAATATTCAATAAATTTTTTTTTTTTTTTGTTTAAAAACAAAAACTAAATATTTTTCCATTGAAAGACAGTAGATAGATACTAGATAGATTGTGGAATAGATGGTATAATTATGGTGTTTATTTTACTCATACTATATACCCAATTTGTGAAAATTTAGTTATTCTTTTAACCGTGATTTTAATCTAAAGTATTATATTCTTATATTAAAAACGTAATAATAATAAAATTATAGTAATTTAAGTCCATTAGGACAGAGTATAAAATTACAGTATTTTTGTTTTTTTTTATTTTCCAAGTAAATTTGTTTTTTAGTTTTTGATTTGTTTGTAATATAAAAAAAATAGTAATCAAAATACCTAGGCAAAATCTAATTTAAACATTCAATTACTTATATGGTGTTTGAATTTTAAATGAAACAAATCAAGTCAATAAAAAAGTTAAATCAATAAAAACTTTTAATTGCTATTTTGTATAAAAACAAACAATTCAGAATTTGTTTTTTTTTTAATGATTTTTAAAACATATCTATACAAATCTATCTATCCAAATCTATTATGGATCTACGAATTTATGATTTATAAAATCTATCTTTCCAAAAAGGGTATTTTTAACTTCAGAAAGGTCTATGATTTTTTAATTCATCATTTTTCAATCCCTCCATTCCAATACTTTCTTACAATACACATCTATTGAAAAATATATAAATTTGCATCAAATATTAATTAAGTTTAAGTTGTGAACATGGGTCAGAAGGTAATCCATGGTTGGTTGGTTGATTGGTTGGTTGGTGAAAGAGTTTACATGGCTTCTCTCTAGAAATCTATCTATATTAAGATAGCACAGTTACCACAGACAAGGTGTCGTTATTAAATCATTCCTTCGTATTTTTGATTGTCACCTATATTCTACATCACATCATCACGTGATTTAATTAATGAAATTTTCAAAGGGCTTTTTGAAGGTCTTAGTATCCTCATCGCTCAGTTGCGCCGATGTAGCTTTTCATTATGTGATCCAAGGTATCTCTCATTAAACTTTGAAAAAAATCGGACAATGCACCTAAAGTAAGGTATACCCGTCACTGATATTTCATTATAGGTATTATCTATAAGTAACATTCTATCAAAATTTAATTTCTATATTTTTTTAAATGAAAAGAGTTTTTGAATGTCCTCGTTAGATTTAAATGAAAAGGATGTTGTTTTTTACATTAAAATACATATTATCTAAAGATTAAATTATAAATTTATTAATTTTATTTTCTTTTATTTTCAGGTTTGTTGAATTTAATACGTGAATGATAAACATTTTCGGTTTTAAAATATTATCATACTGTTTTTGGCCGTCAATCTTTAGATAATTGAGAAGGTATAATATAATATAAATTTTTAATTCTTTTATTTATTTTATTTACATGCACTTTTGGTTTTAGAATATTTCTGTCGAAATGGGCACATAAAAATATATACATACCTATACGAACTTATTTTCTTAAGAAGAATCATATATTTTATATTTTTTTTAATCCGAATCTTAATAAATTCCATCATTTAATACTATGTGCTTTTTGCACATAGTTTTGGAGCTTTTATGTACATAGTTTTGGATAAATTTGAAATGAATTTTCACATAAACATATATTTTTATTTTTTTATGAAACGCGTTAATTTTACATAAAGGATGACTGTGAAAATCAAGGATAAAACTTTAATTTTGAAGGTCATTTTAAAAACATGTCATTTTATAAGATACTATAACGAAAGAGTTTACAGAACAAAAAAAAATTATTATGATTGGGCCAAACAAAATTTCTTTTTTCTGAAGACTAATAAATCTGCCATTCTTTTTTCGAAACGACATGGATATTTCTTATTTTTTTTTCTTCTCAACTTTGCCATTTTTTTACTTTAAACAATAAAAATGTTTTAAAAGCAATTTTATAATATTTTATGCAAGATATATAAAAATATAAAAAGAAAAATTATTAGGTCAAAGCTGAAAAGCTAAAAATTATTATTAGTTTTGGTTAGTTTTGTTTTCTATTAAACAAAATATTAATCTATTTAACACTTTTTCTTTTATAGAAACACCCAATCTGTTTATAACAGCCCTATAATTTCTTTTGATTTTTTGAAAATAAAAAATGAAAAAAAAAAAATTGATTCCGTGTTCAACAAAATTATTTTGAATTTATTCAAATAAATTGAAATTTATTAGCATGTAAAACAGTGTTACCAGTTGTATAATACATATTATATACACATAAATATATTTTTTTCTAAAATAATGTTTTTAATTTTTGTGCTATGTTTTTTAGTTGTATGATTTTATTTTTTACTTAAATACCTATTATATTATAGTATACATCTTTTATTTTTAAATAAATATTTGAAGTTTTCAATTTTCCTTAATCGAACCAATGATGCAGAGCGTAAGTCACCGGTCTTTTAGATGATAGATGTCGGATTCAAACTCCGATAAGTCAAAAATGTAAAAAAAAAAAAATATATAATTATAATTTAAATCTTCAACCGCAACTAGCCCTGTAAAAGAAAAGTTGATTTAATTCCACATAACATTGTTAGGTATAAGACAAGAAAACAAAAAAAAAATTTTTGCAAAAGACAATAAAAAGAGCTTAGAATACTGTGACCTTGATTTTAAGGAAACTGTTATATATAATTAAGAAAAGTCATTAATATATTATGTAAAATTATAATATTGAAGCTTTAATATTTCGCTTTGATAATTTGCAAAAGTAGTTTGTACAAAAATACCAAATTTTTAATTTTTAACCCCTTAAATAGGTCATAGAGTAGGAAAGGTAATAAGGAGAATTTTGTCTTCTGTCAAAATTTCAAAACTTTATCTGAAAACAAACAAAACAAACATACGAAAGAAGAAATATCTCGAAAAAAATTTTTTCATATAACGGTAAATATTTAGTATATTTACCGTTATAAAAAAAAATGTTTAATGATAAATTTAAACAAATGTCTTGTTGTTTACAGTTTTTGGATTTTGGATTGGAAAAAAATTAAGCAAAACCTGCATTGGTACATAATACATCTGAAAATAGCGCTTTTTCAAACTTTTAGAGGCTGTAGTTTTATTATAGGTGGGCTACAAAAGAAAAGTTATTCTACAAAACTAACTTTTTTTTTAAAAAACCTATTTATTGTAAAAAAATTGCATTTTTCTAATTTTAACGGTGTAAAAGTTTAAACAGACGGACAGAATAAAATAAAATTAAGAAAATTTTTTAAATTTTAAAAATCATAATAAAATTTTTAATCAAAACATTAATTATTTTTTTATAATTTATTTTATGTGAAAAAAAAAAAACAACATAAAAATAAATTTAATTTTATATTTGCTATCAGTCAGCCAAAGAACTGACAGTTTTGACATTTTAAACTTTTTTTTCTTTTATTTTGATAAACTTTAATCAAAATTTAAAATATTTCATTAGTTTTAACTAAAAACAAAAAGGAAAAGAAAAAAATTGTTGTTAAATAAATAATTTAATTATTTCTAGATGGAAAATTCTACAATACATTAAAGAAAATTAATGAAACGAAAAGATTTATATTATAACCTAAAAAAGTAATAAACAAAATAAAGTATCTAATATTTATCTAAAACTATATTTCTAAGAAAATGTAAATATTATTTTCTTTTATTGTAAAATTTTATTGTTTCAAAGTGAAATTTACTTTTAATTTCATATAATTATTTCATTTCTAAATAATTATATAAAATTTATTTTTATTCAAATTATATTATAACTTTACACTAAAATTAAATAATATAATGTAGGAAAAAAGAATAAAATTAAAAAATTAAAAATAAATAAATTATAAATAAAAAATTAATTATATAAGTAATTTTTGAAAGACATAAAAAGCATAGTTTTTTAGCATATATCCAAAAAAAAAATTTTGAAAAAATATTTCTATTAGTTTCACCTGACCATCCGTCCGTCCGTCTGTTTACAAAACTTCAACACCGTTAAATAAAGAGAACAAAAATGTCAACCATGGGTAGATCTCATTAAGAAATTACCCTATTGAAAAAGCCCTATTTTTAAATACGTATATCTAATGTTCAACTTAATATTTTTTTTCAATCTGAAAAAATGACGAATGGCGTGACAGGAGTTTCAAAATTATACAAGTTTTTAAATTTAGTATTTAAATTGACCGTTATGTGAAACCCAAATTTGATTTTTCTATCTTCATAACTTCGGCACTGAAAAGATAACAACTTGAAATTTGCAACTTGAGATAAGAAAGAATTTTTAAAAATTAAAATAATTTTCCTCAGAAAATTTTTATGCACCGCCCCCTGTTTTAAAGCTATTAGCGCTTAAAAGTTGGAAATTTGCTTTTTGTAGGCATCTGAAACTTAGGCACCTGTACAAATTTTTTTTCGGCAAAACATGAAAATGAAAGCTGCAATTATATATTTGTATGTGTGTTTTTAGCAGTTTTTCTTAGTTTTCCGGATGTTTTTAGCGGTTTTTCTTAGGCTTCCAGATTTACAGCCCCTCAAAATTGCAAAAAAATCCATTTTCAAATTTTGGTGCAAGCCACAATTCTAAACAGTTTGTATTATCCTTTGGAAATGTGCTCTTTTAAAATCTGTTGGTTGGTTTGTGGAAAACGGAAAATTTGGTTGGTTGGTTTGTGGAAAATTTCATTATATTAAAATTAAATTTTAATTAATATACCTAAGTATTTTTTTACTTTATTAAAAAAAAAGGAAGTACTAATTTTTGTACAAACAAGTAAATGTAACAGTAAGTCGATGCAACCGACTTATTAATACCCTACACCTGAATAATTCGAATTAAATTAAAAATCCATAAGTGTTTTTGGCAGCTGCTTGAACTTCTTCCCTTTTCTGTCTTATTCAACTCGAATTTTAAGAACGTAAAAGAGGCATCCGCTTGGGATATGCTTGACACCCTTGTATAAAATTTTAAGTTTCTATCTTAATTATTTTCGAAGATTGGTAGTCCTTGGGATGTTTGTGTCAGCTACCCGAATTGCCACTCCAATTCATCGAATCCATCTCAGGAACATAAAGAAAACTTGCCAGAACACCATTGTATTAAATTTAAAGGTTCTACTTTTGTTGGTTTTGGAGATATGCTCGTTGCTCTTGTGCTCGTCCGGAAGTTTCCAAAATACGAACCCATGGTTCAAATTCTTTCAAATGTCAGTTTCCAATTTTACAGAAAAAGAAACATAACAGAACACCTTTGTACTAAAAATAAAAGTTCTATCTTTGTTGGTTGTGGAGATATACTCGTTTGCTCTGGGGCTCGTCCGGAAGCTTCCAAGATTTGAACCCATGGACCAAATCCTCACAAATTTCAGAAACATAAATCAAACATGAAGGAACACCATTCTGCCTAATTTAAAGGTTATATCTTTGTTGCATTTGGAGATAATATCATTTGTTCTGAGGCTCGTTCGGAAGCTTTCAAAATCCGAACCCAAGGACCAAATCCTCTCAAATTTCAGAGGCCTAAATCATACATGAAAGAACACCATTATGCCAAAAGTAAAGGTTATATCTTTATTGGTTTTGGAGATAATCTCATTTGCTCTGGGGCTCGTTCGGAAGCTTCCAAAACCAAACCCATGGACCAAATCCTCTTAAATTTCAGAAACATAAATCAAACACGAAAGAACACCATTGTACCAAATTCAAAGGTTCTACCTTTGTTCGTATTGGATATAATCTCATTTGCTCTGCGGCTCGTTCGGAAGCTTCCAAAATTCGAATCCACGGTTCAAATTCTTTCAAATTTAAACCCATGGCCAAATCCTCTCAAATTTCAGAGACTTAAATCAAACATGAAAAAACACCATTCGGCCAAATTTAAAGGTTATATATTTGTTGTTTTTGGAGATAATCTCATTTGCTCTGGGGCTCGTTCGGAAGCTTCCAAAATCCAAACCCATGGACCACATCCTCTTAAATTTTAGAGACATAAATCAAACTGGAAGAAACATCATTATAAAAAATTTAAAGGTTCGATCTTTATTGGTTTTGGAGATAATCTCGTTTGCTCTGGGGCTCGTTCGGAAGTTTCCAAAACCCGAACCCATGGACCAAATCTTCTCACATTTCAGAGACTTAAATAAAACATGAAAGAACACCACCCTGCCAAATTTAAAGGTTATATCTTTGTTGGTTTTGGAGATAATCTCATTTGCTCTGGTGCTCGTTCGGAAGCTTCCAAATCCAAACCCATGGACCAAATCCTCTTAAATTTCAGAGACATAAATCGAACGGGAAGAAACATCATTGTACAAAATTTAAAGGTTCTATCTTTGTTGGTTTTGGAAATAATCTCATTTGCTCTGGTGCTCGTTCGGAAGCTTCCAAAACCCAAACCCATGGACCAAATCCTCTTAAATTTCAGAGACATAAATCGAACGGGAAGAAACATCATTGTACAAAATTTAAAGGTTCTATCTTTGTTGGTTTTGGAAATAATCTCATTTGCTCTGGTGCTCGTTCGGAAGCTTCCAAAACCCAAACCCATGGACCAAATCCTCTTAAATTTCAGAGACATAAATCGAACGGGAAGAAACATCATTGTACAAAATTTGAAGGTTCTATCTTTGTTGCTTTTGGAGATAATCTCGTTTGCGGAGATTATCTCCAAAAGCCCGGAATCATCGGAAGCTTCCAGAATCCGAACCCATGGACGGATTTTGTCCAGATTCGAACTTAGCCTTTCTTTCGTAATTAGTAACCTACTATATAAATTTCATCAAGATAGCATCATTATTTTTTGAGTTATCGTGCGTACGGACGGACGGACGGACATCGCTAAATCGACTCCGGCGGTGATCCTGATTCAGAATATATATACATGTCTATACCTAACTCGCTTCCTTTTGGTGGTTACAAACACCATACCAAAGTTAATATACCCTATACTTTAGGTGTAGGGTATAAAAATGCTGTCGGTAATTAAAAATAATAACATTTTTATTTTGTAAAATTGTAATTATTTTGTATATATTGAAAGATTTTTTTATAAACGTAGATACATTATTCAAAATGTATAACTTATTAATATTTTGTTACAGATAATACAACAAAAAAAAATAAAATAGACTAAAATTTCTTGGAGTAGGTTCACAATTTACCTATACATTATAATAAATTGGATTAATTTTTTTTTTTTTTTCAATATGGCAATATTTTTTTTTTTTCAATAATAATTATTTTAGGTAGATACCTTTATTTATTTATTTTTTTTTTTGTATTATATAAGTGCAATATTTATTTCTTTTAAATAATTATTTTATTATTTATTTTTTTTTCATTACAAAACGTATATGACATAAAGATAAGATTATACAGTAGAATCCGATATTATTAATAAACAAATTTGATTGAAAGAAATAAAGAAACAATTGAATGTTATTTGTTATGCTGAAATTATTTAGAAGTTATTCTTATATATTTAGAGCTTGAAAACTTTTTTGTTTCACTAAATGTCAAATATTGTCTTTTTCAGAAACCGCGAATAATATTTTCATGATTATCGGGAATCAAAAGTATTTTTATTAAAAATAAAAGTTAAAATATTACAAAGTATTCATTTAAGAAAATTACAAAAAAATTTAGACTATATAATATTACATGCGTATTATTATAGGAATCCAACTTTTTTTATAAAAATTAAAAAAATGAATTAAGTTTTTTGTATTTTTTTTTTTTTTTTGCGGAGGTTAGGTGAAAAATCGAAAAACTCTAAAGATTACAGTGCTATGAGTATGATTCTCCGATCAACTTATGGGCTTTAACACACTAAATACCACCTTCCTTTTTTTACAATAGATAAAACAATAGATTAGGGCGTCTTTAGGACTATATTGTATAGTTTAGGCAAGGCACGATTTCGCTATGGATTAAAAATACAGTTAAAGTTTAATTCTGTGTTAGATCTCTTTGATTATTTCACCTAGACTTTTCAATCTGTTATACTCTTTGGTGCTTTCAAATTCTAATTTTATTTATTTACATTTTTTTTTAAATTCTTAGTCCTCTTGGGATTAGGGTCACGACTCGACTAACCATTTCCATTAGATTCTATTCTTGGCTATATTTTTCAGACATTTTACCATGATATGTTAATTTTATTCATATTCAGAAGAGTTGTTCGTCTCTAAGTTTTGTTAGATCAATCGCGTGTATTAGTGCTTTAAACATTCTACTCCTTCACTCTTCTTGGTATCCTTCTTATTTTTATTTTAATATTATACTTAATGTTAATAAATTTTATTCTTTTAAAAATCCTTTTTTTATTTAAAAATCCGATTGAAATTTATAAATTGGTCATAAACTCAATAAATAAATTTGTATGTTTTTGTTACGCCAATTTGTTTAAAAATTTTTTTTTCTTTGATTTAAGTTCATTTATTGTAATACCTTTCAAAATTGTAATATCAGTTTTTTTTTTACCCTTTACATTTCGATTAAAAAATATTATGCTTAATTATAATGTTTACTTAATGCTAGTATGTATATTATTCTTCAATCCTTGAATTTTTGCAACTATAAATTTGTGGAACATCTTTATTAGATTAGATTTATATCCTTGAATTTTTTCAACCGTAAGTTTGTGGAACATCTTAATTAGATTTATTGAGTAAAAAATTGTTTTTTATTTATACTTTTTGTCCACAAAATAATTTTATTAATATTTTATTTTTTTATAAGTCTTAAAATATTATATTTATTTATTATAAAGCCTATATATATTTCGGCATCACTGCCATCATCAGGGCGAATACAATTTAATACTTCTATCTAATCTTTATTAGATTTATTGAGTAGAAAAATTGTTTTTTAATTTATACTTTTTTATCAACAAAATAATTTTATTAATATTTTATTTTATAATTGTTAAAATATTATATTTATTTTTGGTCTATATATTATATTTTATTTATTTATTTATTTATTATAAAGCCTATATATATTTCGACATCACTGCCATCATCAGGGCGAATACAATTTAATTCTTCAATGTCAATATGTCATAATAACCAACCCTAACTCATAACAACCATTCCTAATACATAATAAGTGATAAACAAATTTTAAAAGTCATATTTTACAATACTATATTATATCATACATTAATATTAAAATTTAAATTAAAACATTTAAATTAAAATTAATAATTACAATAAAAAACCACATTTTTTTTGGCTTTGACCGAAATTATTAAAAAAACCACTTACATATTATTATCTTTATTTGATATTATAAAAATTATTTAATTTAATGGGATTTATTTTTATTAAAATATTTTTTATCATTAAAAAAAACATAATATTTACGGTACAAATTTTTGACTAACGGTTTTCTTGAAAATCATGATAATATTTTCTTTGCAATGACCATATAGGCACTGTCATTATGTATATTATTTACTATTTTATATTTTAACACATTGTTTCTAACATTAAAATAAAATAAATGATTAATTATATTTAACAATGCTGTGAAATTATCCTTAAATTTAAGCCACCCTTGAATAATTTTAATTTAATTTGTCATAACTCTACTGTATATACATAAAATATTAAAGAAAATGTTTTGTTTAATAATAAAAATAATAATGAGCAAAAAAAAAAAATAAAATAAAATAAATTATTTGTTTGCATAAACAATTACATCAATCATACATAGCTAAGCTAGGTATATAATAAAAATAATATATAATAAAAAGTTTTCATTTAAGTTCATTCCTTTATTATTAACAGAAATAAAATTAATGGGGAAAAAATAAGAAAAGAACACTATAAACAGGAATTTGTAATAGGTATATTGTAACAAAAAAAAAATAAATAAATAAACAGGAGTTTATTATATACATACATACATAATGAAATTCCAAACCCAATTAGGTAATTAAATTTCCTGTTTTGATTTTATTTTCTTTTCACCCACTTTATTTCTTTCTTGTTTTTTTGTTTTTATTTTTTTTCCTCTTTTATTATTATTATTGTTTTTCTTTTTTTAATAGTTTTTTTTTTTCATCTTTTTTTATTTTTTTATAAAATTTTGTTCTACTTTGAAACTCCTACTGGTTGTTTTCAATTACAGTTATTTTATTTCGTTAGTTTCATTTTATAACGGTTTTTTTTTTTTTTAAATACACGTTTTTAGTTTGTTTGTGGAGAGTTATTGTTAACAATAGTAATTTAATGTTTCATTATTTTTAATTATATAGTTTTTTTTTTTTTTTTTTTTTTTATGAAAAGCTGTTATTTTATATACCTATGTACATATTATTTGTTTTTTTTTTTTAATTTGTAAAAACGCTGGACTTATGTAATGGAAATTTTTACTTTTATTATAAAAAGGCAACTCATTTTATTAAATAAATTATGGTTTTTTATTTATTTTTATTCAGAAAAATAAAAATTCAAGAAAAATACAACAAATTAAAAAGAATAAATAATAGAATATTCTGAAATTCATTTATTTTTTAATCAGTTATTTTTTAAAATCTAAAAAAAAAAAAAAACTAGAAATTATATTGACTTTATTCCGATGTATAAGAACGATATTAAAATAAAATAGGCAAAATAAATATGTCCTCTTATTTTATTATACAGAGTGTCTCACATAAGAACCACATCTGCTTTGAAAAAGGTAGTGAAGGTAAAAACTGGAAAATTCTTGTATGGTATGGAGAAGCGGGGTTTACAAAATGTCATTTCTCTAAACTAAGCCATTCACAAATTATAAATTTTTGACTAAAAATCTCTATAAATCTTAAAATCCTAATATCTCATCTCAAAAATGGTGCAGAGTAGATCACATTCTAGCGGATAATTTTTTACTAGTTTTTAGTTCCCTTTTCTCGCTTCATGATTGATAGAATTCTTATGTGGGACACCTTGTATATCATAATTTTGAAAAATTGGAAGTCATGCAGATCATTTTCGATCAAAAAAATTATAATAAAAATAACATAGGTAATAAAATATCTGTTTTTATTAAATGTTCTTTTAATCATTTTATATTAAATTTTCTCATTATGTTGTTTAAATTTTGAAATTTTTCAATAAAACCTTGAATATGTGCTGGAAAAGAATTTATTTATAGTTTTGGAAATGACGTATACTTCCTTATAATTTTTTGCTTATTTAAATGTGGATGGAAGACACTATATACGCATGTTACTTTACAATTTTATATTGTGATTGAATTAAACTGCTGTATTTAATCTAAAAGGAATCACAGTTTTCTAATGTATGGAAATTTAGAACTCACTTCCTTAAACCCCTATCAATATAGTTTAAAATACAAGGTGATTTAATAATTGGCTGGTTAAAATATTAATATAGGAAGTCATTTTACTTGTTTATCTTATAAATAAACATAACCTATATTTTTAATAAATTTAAAATAGATAAAATAAATAAAAATAGATAATTTAAATAAATAAAAACGAAAGTTTTAATATAGTTTTAATATAGTGTGCAAAAAAAGAATTAAGCCATAAAGTTTAATGTAAAGTGTAAATTCGTTTAACAAACTAAAGATAAAAACAAAAATCTTAATATTTTAGGCATGCCACTCAAACAAAAAATTCTGTGGCCAAATAGCCAAATGGATTGCATTTCAGGTTGTAAAACTGATTTTTTCGAAAAGCTCTGGGGAATATCTAAAAGGCATATATTTCTCCTAAGATGAAGCAAAATTCTCAAAAATAAACTGGTGCTCCAAAAACTTCACTGAGTTATCTCCATAAAGTTCAAAATTGTCCTCTACACCTAAGAGTGTAAGCTAGTGCTCATTTTTACTCTGTGAACATTTTGTAGGTGATTTGAAACTGATTATGGAAGATGAGAAACTTACTTCTATCTAATATATTCCCCTCTGTCGACAATTATCCATTCCACAAATTTCTATTATTTTAAAATAACCTTTTTAAAATCGTTACCAATTTCATTTTCCAACTCTATCTTATTATTTTTATTTGTTCCACCACCACCAACTCTACCTTATTATTTTTATTTCTTCCACCACTTTTCTCATTAAGTCAAACCTAAATCAACATTTTATAAAGGAATCCTACTCGGTCTATTTGGCTATAGTAAATAAAAAAGAAGATATATATTATATCATGAATACTTGATGCATTTGGTGACAAGCAGGAACAACTTCAGAATAATGATGTAACTGTGAAATTATGACCTCTCAAGTCCTGCCTGTAATGGATAGGCGGCAGAAAAAGGAAGTATTAGCGATTCATCATAAATAGATCCAAAGTAAATAAAATATTGAAGAAATATTACTATACATGGGCTTTCACATTACTTTTAAATCTGTTTTAAGCGATGGCGCACTTTTCATTAAAATAATCATTTAACCAAATTATAAATAGTTACTAACTAAATAATGTTTTTGAAAAGACAATACTTAAAACTTGATATAGAACATTATCCTTTCCAATGAAATATAAATTATCTATTCATGGTTTTAAAGGAAAACGTATAGTAAGTAAAATATGTATAGTTAATGTTTGTCATCAAAACATAATAATGATGTAATAATTAGATAGTGTGAATTAAAAAAAAAAAATGTTAAAAAAAAAAACAAAATAATGCTAAATAACGCTAAGTTTCCATTTTATAAAAAAAAATATTTCAATTTTTTTATATTTATATAATTTTTTTTTTTCTTTCCATTTTCTATTATTGTTCTTTACATTTTTTTTCTGCGATTTCATCGCCATTATCTGATAAATGTGTTCACTAATTGTAAATGACGTTTAACGAAAAAAAAAAAAAACAAGGCAGAGTGTTAACCAACGGTTTTTAAAAGTGCACATTTCCAAAAGATAATACAAACTGTTTAGAATTGTGACTTGCACCAAAATTTTAAAATTTCATATATTATTTCATAATAAAATATGTGAAAATAGGACTTTTTTTACAAATTTGAAGCTCTGTAAGTCCGGAACCCTATATAACTAAGAAAAATCGTTAACATACGTAAAAATATATTACTGTAGCTTTAATTTTTATGTCTTGCCAAAAGAAAAATTTGTACAAGTGTCTAAGTTATAGGTATCTAAAAATAGAAAATTTTCAATTTTTGAACCCTAATAGCTCTTAAACAGGGAACAGTTCCAAACATTTTTCTGTGAAAACTTTTACTAATTCTAGAAGTTTTTTCATTTCTCAAAATTTCAATTTCTTATCTAAAATGCTGCCGGAGTTATGAACAAAAAAATATCATGCAAAATTAGGTTTTCACATAACGGTAAATTTAAATACTAAATTTAAAAAAATTCTACAATTTTTTTTCTTGATTTACAAAAATAAAAAAAATTCCTAATTTTACAATGATTTACAAAAATAAAAAAAATTCCTGTCGAATGGCGTTTTCAGATTGAAAAAATGTTAAACAGAATGTGACATATGAGATATATACATTTTTCAAAGTCTCAGGGGCTATAGCTCCGTAATGAAGATGCCAAATGAAAAAGTGTTGTTCTACAACATTAATTTTTCTATGAGACCTACTCATGGTTGAAATTGTTTTTCTTTATCGTTAACGATGTAGAATTTTGTAAATAAACGTATGGGCGGACGGACGGACATATTGAAATTAATAGGCACATTTTTTCAAAATTTTTTTTTGGAAATGTGCTAAATTGTTTTTTTTTTCACTATCAGCGTCAATTTAATTGTTATTTTTTTTTTTGTTTTGTTTATTTTTTTTTTGTTTTATTAAATAATATAACGTGTTTGAAATTGTGATGAAAAAATAAAAAATATAGATACTGTTACTATACTTATAATATAATTATCGGTAACAAAATATAAAAGTGTCATCGTTTTAATATTGAAACCATGCAATGAACTTGTTTGTTGTTACTATAATCTAATATTGGACTTTATTTTTTTTTTTTTTATCTTTTATTTGTTATTTACTTTTACGATTGTTCAATAAGGGCAAAAAGGATATTAAATAACGAGTAAAAAAAATATTATAACAGGACTGTTAAATATTCAATATAATAAACGCCTACAAAAATCTACATGTATATACATCTATCTCTACATGATAATATAATAATATAAGTATATATATATATATATATTATGTATATGTACAGTAGTTAGCAAAGCACTAAAAAGTGTTTACATATACAATTAGTGCATACACGATTACACGAACAATGGTAAAATATATATTATAAAGAAAAAGAGAAAAAATGCGGAAGAGAAAGAGAAAGAGGAAACGCAAAAAAAAAAAAAATCATAAATAAAATTTTATGTTATAATTGAAAATAATAATGATATAATGTTTTGGATGCCTAGGCCCACCTAATAATATTATGGTATATAGTTGTAATAGAAACAAAATAAAAAAAAAAAAAGAAAGAAAGAAACAAAAAAAAAAAAAAAAATGGTTTCCGATTTGTTGGATTATTTTGATGAAAATTTTAGATTGCATAATTATTTATTTGTTTTACAATTATTTGATCATTAATAATATCAGTTTTATTTGTACTAACAGTTTACTTAATTATGATTTGATAAATTAATTATTTATATATTTATTTATTTTTATTTTCTTTTTCATTTTTTGATTCAACAAAATTTTAACAGAAATTTCGAAAAATCGCAATATTTGCGGTTTTTTTTTTTTCCTTTCTAAATTATTTGCAAAATGTAGGGTTAGTTTTTGTTTTTTTTTGTTTTTATTGATTTATAGTTTGTTTGTACTGAAAAAGAGATTTATTTGTTAAAATTTATAACATAAATAATTTAAATTTTTAAAATATTTATTATATTGATCACTAACAGAACAAAATTAATAAACAAAGTAAAAATCATTAAATTGTAAAAGTAAATGTTAGATTTGTTAATATTTTCATTAAAATATAATTAAGATAATATCAATTTGATTTTAATTTCAATCAATTTTTTTTATAAGAATCTAAATATTTTTTGCTTCATTTAAAAAAAGACTCGTTAACTTCATCTCTTTTGGTGATTAGTGTCCAGGGATTTTGATCCTTCTTTATTCTTTATTTTATGCTAAAAATCTTAAATTTTGATTGAAATTTTAATTTTCAATATTCTAAATCAATTATTTATTTTTTACTCTAAGAAGTTTATTATTTTTCCTCATATATATAAATAGGATAATAATATATTTATAGTTATTTCTTTTATAATTCTTTGAATTGGATTAATTTACTAATAATTAATTAAAGTTATATTGTTTTACTTCTAAGTTTATAACACCCGTAACGAACATATAGTCTAATAGTCTAATAGTAATAAAATTACGATTACGTTTGTGACACCTTAAAAGAGATGAAAAATATATGGAAAAATACGTCATAATATTCTTGATCAGAATTGAATTCTAAGTCGATTTATTGAAATATTAGATTTATTCAATTGAAATTGAAATCCAGCCATAGATGCAGCATCTTTTTATACCCTATACCTAAAGTATAGGGTATATTAACTTTGGTATGGTGTTTGTAACCACCAAAAGGAAGCGAGTTAGATATGGACATGCATATATATTCTGAATCAGGATCACCTCCTGAGACGATTTAACGATGTCCGTCCGTCCGTTCGCACGATAACTCAAAAACTAATAAAGCTATCTTGATGAAATTTATATAGTAGGTTACTAATTACGAAAGGAAGGCTAAGTTCGAATCTGGACAAAATCAGTCCATGGGTTCGGATTCTGGAAGCTTCCGAATGATTCCGGAGCAAACGAAATTATCTCCAAAACCAACAAAGATAGAACCTTTAAATTTTGTACAATGATGTTCCTTCCCGTTCGATTTATGTCTCTGAAATTTAAGAGGATTTGGTCCATGCTTCCGAACGAGCACCAGAGCAAATGAGATTATCTCCAAAGCCAACTAAGATATAACCTTTAAATGTGTTCTTTCATGTTTTATTTAAGTCTCTGAAATTTGAGAGGATTTGATTCATGGGTTCTTATCTTGGAAGCTTCCGAACGAGCCCCAGAGCAAACGAGTATATCTCCACAACCAACAAAGATAGAACCTTTAATTTTAGTACAAGAGTGTGCTGTTATGTTTCCTTTCCTATAAAATTAGAAACTGACATTTGAAAAAATTTGAACCATGGATTCGTATGTTCGAAGTTTCCGAACAAGCCCCAGAGCAAACGAGATTATCTCCAAAAACAACAAAGATATAACCTTTAAATTTGGCAGAATGGTGTTCTTTCATGTTTGATTTAGGTCTCTGAAATTTGAGAGGATTTGGTCCTTGGGTTCGGATTTTGGAAGCTTCCGAAAGAACCTCAGAGCAAATGATATTATCTCCAAAAGCAACAAAGATATAATTTTTAAATTAGACAGAATGGTGCATTCAATATGTATGCTCTCTATATTACGTAAGCGTCAAAATAGTAAGGACATAATGTACATTGTGGGGTCTCGATGGCCTCGTTGGTAAGAGCGTATAAAATACGCTGTAAACACCGGCTGTAAGCACCGGATTCCCCTTACGACATGTACAGCCGTGCTTGAAAAGGAAAGTCTTAATTATGTTGTTTTGTTGAACTTTAAAAAGTTATTATTTTTAAAACTTTAAGTCGCTTTTCTTTTGGATCTTTCTTCTTAAATAACAACTAAAAACCAATTCTTATTATTAACATCTCTTTTATTTTCAACAATGCAAAACATTTCTACTTCTTAAATGTGAGAAAAGAGTGGCACGAGTTGAATAATATATATATTTTCAAATGATTAAAATTTTGCATCCGAATACATATATTTCATGTGAACATACCATAATGTTAATGTACATAATGTTTTTATTTTAGTGTTTTAAAACGTTTATTTAATTAAAGTTTTTTTTGTCCCTTTCATTCCTATAAGGAACATATTACGTCAGTATACATTAAGTAGTTCATTATTCATATTTTACTTATAAGTTCAGTTTCTTGGATCTTTATTTTTCACTAAGCCGTTGATTACTCGGCAGCTGCAGCTATTGTACAAGATTGTGTAAGATATTATAAATTACTACTATTGTATATCATCTGACAGGTGTTTTAACCCGTTTAACTCCATTGAATGGATGACGGCTTAACCACTATGCCATAAATCATAAATTAGATACATACATTCATATGCTTATATTCTTGATGCATCAATCGAAAAGCCAGGGTTTAAATTCTATCAATCTCACAAGATGCAAGCATTTTGAATAGGACAAAAAATTTCTGTAAAAGAAATTGTTAATTAAAATTCACTCCTTTCGATAAAATAGTAGGAATTAATATTATAATGCTATTTTTTATACCCGTACGATAGGATCGGGTATAATAAAATTACTCCTCCGTTTGTAACACCTCGAAATAAGCGAGCTAGATATACCTTCAAAGGTATGGATCGGATCAGAAAAAAATTCTAAGACTTTTGAGCCATGTCCGTCCGTCCGTCCGTCCGTCCGTCAGCACGCTAACTCAAAAACTAAGAAAGCTAGAATCTTGAAATTTACACAAAATATTTTGGGAGTAATTTGTAGGTTCCCTATTTTTTTTTTGGTTGAGTTTGGACCAAACCTTAGGGTACGTTTGGGAAAATTTCCAATTTTTAAACACCTGTAACTTGAACACCTGTTAAAATTTTTTTGAAGTAATACACAAAAATTAAAGCTTCAACATTATACTCTTATTTCTGTTAACAACTTTTTTTAGTAATATAGGGTTACTTTATAATTGACGAAAGTGTTACTTGATTTTTTCAAATTTTCTAACAAATTTCTTTGTCAATGGAATATTTAAATATAATATAATATAATATAATAATATAATTCGCACAAAATTATATTTATTATTTTGTACTAAGTAAATTTAATAAATATTTACCGCTTAGTATTAAATGGTACTATAGAATATTTGAAAAAGTTTTGGATTGATAATCGTTAGAATTTGCTTTAGAAGAATGTATAAACATACAGTTTGAATATATCTACAACCCGTAGTTCTCGAAATTATAAAATTCACGCAAATTATTTTAAAATACTAAAATATTAAAAAAATAATATTGTAAGCAGAGTGACAGGCTGTGAACATACTAACGGTTCGTACGGGTATCTAAGAGTTGACAAAGGCAACTGTATTCTTCCTCGTTTAACAATAAATTTAATCCATATTCTAAATCCATATAAAAAAGAAAAGAGTTCAAATATAATTAATAAAATTAATTGAATATTTTATTTTTAAATAAATACATAATAATAATATAAATATTTGTACATGAATTGTTTGTTTTATTTTTTGAAGCATCATTATTATACTTTTTATACCCGTACGATAGGATCGGGTATAATAAAATTACTCCTCCGTTTGTAACACCTCGAAATAAGCGAACTAGATATACCTTCAAAGGTATGGATCGGATCAGAAAAAAATTCTAAGACTTTTGAGCCATGTCCGTCCGTCCGTCCGTCCGTCAGCACGCTAACTCAAAAACTAAGAAAGCTAGAATCTTGAAATTTACACAAAATATTTTGGGAGTAATTTGTAGGTTCCCTATTTTTTTTGGTTGAGTTTTTTGGTTAACTTTTAGATCCCCACATTTTTTTTGAAATAGAGCTATGAAATTTTAACTGCTGATAGATCTCACAAAAATATTAATTTTATTTTTAATACCTTTTTTTTGTAGCCCCACCCGTTACGGAGCTACAGCTCCCCAAAGGTTAAAAAAAGCTCTATATTTAAATTGTTATAGCACAAGTTGTATAAGGTATATCTTCATTTTGAAAACGCCAAACGATTACTACTTTTATTAGCTTTAAAAGTATATATACAATAAATATATATTTGTGGCATACGGTGTCTTAATTTACCGTTATGCGAAACTCAAATTTTGCAAAATTCTTTAACCCTTCTATCTTCTAAACGTTTAAAGTTGGAAACTTGATCTTTGAAAATAAGTATGAGTCATTTCAGAAATTTTTTTTGTATCACTCCCCGTTTAGGAGCTGTAAGGGGTCAAAAACTGAAAATTTTCTATTTTTAAACACCTGTAACTTAAACACCTGTTAAAATTTTTTTGAAGCAATACACAAAAATTAAAGCTTCAACATTATACTCTTATTTTTGTTAACAACTTTTTTTAATAATATAGGGTTACTTTATAATTGACGAAAGTGTTACTTGATTTTTTCAAATTTTCTAACAAATTTTTTGCATTTGTTTTGCTCGATAATTTGAAATTGTTGAGGATATAATGCGTAGTACAAAAAAATGTAAATAAATAAACAACATAACGGTTGCTTGAAGAATTTTTATTTATATGATATTGATATACATACTTATTTAATATCATGTTTATTTACATATCGTATATGTCACTAGTGAATGAATGATAAGAGTATAGATGTATATTATATAGCGCCGTATTTACATACATATATGTATTTTATTGTACTTATAAGAAATTATTCTGTCAATGGAATATTTAAATATAATATAATATAATATTTAAAATTATATTTACTATTTTGTACTAAGTAAATTTAATATACATTTACTGCTTAGTATTAAATGGTACTATAGAATATCTGAAAAAGTTTTGGATTGATAATCGTTATGTGGAAGGCTAGAATTTGCTTTTGAAGAATGTATAAACATATAGTTTGAATATATCTACAACCCATAGTTCTAGAAATTATAAAATTCACCCAAATTATTTTAAAATACTAAAATATTAAAAAATAATATTGTAAGCAGAGTGACAGGCTGTGAACCTACTAACGGTTCGTACGGGTATCTAAGAGTTGACAAAGTCAACTGTATTCTTCCTCGTTTATTTTAACAATACTTTTTATATTTCAATTAGTTTTTAATTATTAAATTATTGGTTTGGTTAAAAAAATAAAATTATTTATTTACGTTCAATAGTTTAAGCAGTAAATGTATACCATTTAATACTAAGCAGTAAATGTATATTAAATTTACTTAGTACAAAATAGTAAACATAATTTTAAATATTATATTATATTATATTTTGAATAATATAGGCAAATAATCAACGGCTTTGTGAAACTAGTAGCTAATTCCAGAAACTGAAGCTAAGTCAAATATGAGTAAATATCTACTAATAATTCCATTGGATGCCATATGATCCTTATAGCAGTGGAAGGGAGAAAAAATGTACGCGTATATTACTCATATTTTCTATCTTCAAAAATAAAAGTGAATTAAATTCAATTGCAACTTTTTTTTTGAATAAAATTTAAAATTTATTAGAACTCTTAAATATATAAGTACTTCATTTTGTTGGAGAGTTTCATTCGGATATTAGTATGCTTAGTTTATCACATCTTTCTAAAAAATTTAAAAAATAAAAATGAAAATGAAAGGACAAAGGAAGCAGAGAAACCAGAATAAAGATGTCATGGATTGCAATGAGATACACTCTATAAACCCACAAACATATTTACCGGAGAAGGTCTCCAATTTGTCGATTCTGCAACAATATCGCAACATTAAGCTACATAATTGTCGAATGTTCAGAATTAAATAGATTCTAGACCAATGAAACTATACAACAATCAAAAAACAATAATTGAGAATGACAAAACCAATATCAACTATACTGCGAAATATGCAAACAAGTATAATTCAAGTCATAAAATTAAAACATACATAAAAATAGACGAGAACAATATAAATAGATTAAGTTTTCAGCTTACGGCAACCGGCAAATTAGTTTGAAAATCTTAAATATGTAAGTACCTAACTCATTTGTTCGAGAGGTTTAATTCGAGTATTAGCTTAGTTAATTCAATTAAAATTTTTAAATGTTAAACCTCCAGTATTCACGTACGATTCTTTTCGAGTCAAATTTATTTTAGAAGCCAATAATTTACTTTTTTTTTTTAAGCATAATTCTCTTCAATTTCCCAGTAGGTAGTAGAGTTTTAATATTTTGTGAAACAATATCTGTCATCATTTCGCTGCCTTTTTGAAAAATTTATTTGAAATGTGAAATGTCGCCTCATAGTTAATTTCCTAAAAATCTTTGTTTTTATTTTGAATGTTTTGTTCGAAACACTAGTAAAATTTGTATTAAAGAAATGTTTATAATCAAAAGTTTAACATAAGACTGTAAAATTTATGAATTTTCGTATAAATTTATAGCAGCTGCAACAAAAAGTGTCAAAAATGCACAAACATACATATATAATATAAAATATTTTTTAGTTTTTTTAAATTTTTCTTTTATGTTTTAATAAATTTAATTAAATATAATAAGAAAACATTTTATTATTTGTAAAAAAAACTTAGATTATCTGAAAAAAAAAAAAAACATTTAGATGATATTATCTTATATGTTCACTGTACATTTTGTGTATTTCTAAGTTTGGGTCAATATAACCCAGCGCGAGTACTTATCAAAAAATATTTCGCGAGTACTCAAGGGTTAAGGTTAAGTTAGGTTATAAGGGGCCGAGCAGACAAAAATTTTAACAATTTAGTTCGATCATTCAATTTAGAAAAATTTTAAAATGTCATTTACATAAATAATTTTTTTACATAAACATTTAAAAATAGAAATTTTCATTTCAACCATTACCACATTTTAAATATTATTAAAATTAATCAGAACATCCTTTTTCCAAACAAAATTTTTTCTAATATTATTACTACAAAGGCTGTTAAAAATAAAAACAACTCAATTTTATTTCGTTAATAAATTAATAAAACATTAAAACTATTATTGTAATAAATTAGAAAAGTTAATTAAAATATAATTTTATTTTTTTTTTAAAACTAACTTTATAAATTATTAAATATGTGCATATATCGTATACTATATAATAATTAGGTTAGGTATGAAATCAGATACATATACTACATAGTAATGATGGATTGAAATTTTATTTTAACTTTTGTTTATATTATTATATTATTTACTCATGTCTACAAAATTAGTAATTGTATTCAAAAAAAAAAAAAAATCAAAAAAAAGGAAAAATAAATTTCCGTTTTACATTTAATTTCCGGACCATATTACAAGAATTATATCATAAATACAAAATTGTATATTTAAAATTTATTTGCCTGAAGTTTTAAGTATTAAAACAATTTATTTTTTATTTTTGTTCTTTTTCCATTTTATTCTCGTTAATGAGTATAGGTACCGTTAGTTGAAACTCTTAAACATTAAAAAAATTGTGCGGCGAAATCATTATTTATGTCATAGGAAATAAGTTTATTTGTTTTAAAGGATAGTAGGATTTGTCCAGGCAAATATCGTATTAATGTATGAGTACATATTATTATATTCATATAAGTTCAAATATGGTTACATAATCATGATAACTATGTAGGTAGGTATATAAATTGATTAACTGTTTGGGTTTAATTGTAGTCTTATTACTTATTTATGTGATGATAACATAATGTACTTTATAGATACGCTATAAATATTGTTAAATGTAAATTATTAAATTTCCAGAAATACGAGATTAAAATTTTGTTTTTTTTGATAAGTTTTTATTGCGTCAAAATCATACTTGTTAATCAACTCAATCAAGTTTTGATTAATAAAAAACACTAACTTACCTAAAAAAAATTATTATTTGATTAGTGATAAGCGATTGATGCAACAAAATCCTAGATAACCTTAAGTAAAATTATAATTGGGTTATCAATGTGTTTTTATAAAATTAACTTTCTTAGATTAATTTTTTTCAATTCACAGATCTTTTTCTTAATATTTAATATAAAGATTTATGAGTTGAAGAGATTTTCTTTGGAAGTTGTCTAGGTAAAGTTAAGTTGTATACCTACTGAGCAGTCCAATATAATTTGACAAGAATGAAACAATACTGTTAATAAAGTTATCTTGTTTCAGACACGTGTTTATAACAGAAATTGAAATTTACAAAGACGACAATTATATCTTTTTTAATTTTTATTAAAAGCTTATCACCGTTAATTGGAACACTGATTTACAGGTTAAATTTAAAATCATAATATAGAAATTTATATTTTAATATAATAAAAATATTCAACTATTCTCCTATAACATAATAATATGATATAAAAAAATTTTGATGCAGTTTATGGTAGCTTTATAGATTCATATCTACATCATAAGTATACCATTTAAAACCAAAGATCATTTACAAATCTACTTATCTAAATATTTTTGTAAATATAATTTCTTATTAATTTATATAATAATAATTTTTAATAATATATTCCACAAGACTTTTAATAATATTTTCAACTTAAAATAAATAAGTAGTGACGTCTCATAACGCACTGACATCAATGTCACTCACAATAATTCACTGAATTTTCCCACTTCAATGGGCCAAAAGTGGCAAAAATTTTTACTTCCTCGTATAGGACAAGTATAAGAAAAACTTTGGAGTTTTGTCCGTTGTGGAAAGCCAAACGTTACACTTGAATAAAAATTCACTATAATTCAATAACAAAAAAATTAATAAACTTTAAATTTTATTATTTGTTTTAATCCAATAACCAAGTTTTAAGACGGGATTCATTTGTACAACGTTAGAATTTGTTTGAATAAATGCTATAGAACGGGTGGGAGGAAACCAAAACAACAGATAGAAGTTGGTATAAATGTTGGAAAATTTTGTATAATATTATATTGTGTAAAAAAATATTTTTCTTTACTTGAATATCGCTTATTTAACAAAATCTAATGTACCTACGACTTTATGATGAATAAGGTTCTATTTGAAATTCAAACATTATCTAGACAAAGCTTGTTAATATGCTCTGTAGTCATTGTAGTGAGTGGTAGTTGGATTACATGTACCTAAAATATAAGTCCCGCGTGGATTGATTGAAAATAAAATTAAAAGAATAAAAAATAATAATAAAAGAAATAAACATTAATTAAAAAATAATGTTTGAGTTCAATTCCAAGCGAACACTCTTATTGAATTCTTAATATGACTTCCTCCAGGCATTTTATTTTAGATTTAAATTGAAGGAAACTAAAACATAGATATAATAAAAAAAAAATTTACTATCATACTTTACAACTTAATATATTATATATAACATAAATATAAAATTTAACACAGTATATCTAAAAAAATTTCAAATCAAAAATATTAACTATACAGACAAAGTAAAATACTGATGTATAAAATATTCGTGAGGTTGATTTTAACATATAGATCAGAAGTTTGAAAGTTAACTTTTGAAGGCGAAAAGTAACTAAGAATCTTTCGCGAAGAAACTGCTAAGAAAAATGCTCCGCTCTAAACACAAGTTATAGTTACATGTTACCTACATTATAAGTTCCAATGCAAAACTAATGGCACTAGTCAATTATAAAGATATAGTATACAAATCGGCGGATCATGTTATATGAACACCTAAATATCGGAATCAAAAATTCATTGTTGAGACCAGAATAATAATTATTATATGTAATAGAGGCCGCTCTAGAGGGTTAGATAACATATTATAGAATGATTTAAGAACAGAAATAGTTCAAAGAACAACGGAGAACAACAGAGGTAGATCTAGAACGTTAGCGGAGTGTTGTAAGGAAAAATCAAGGTTCTCTACGGGCTGTAATACTAAAATTGATGAATTTTGATGAATTATTGATGATGATGATGAAATATAAATATAAACTAAATTAAATTTATAGTATTTTAAAATTATTTTATTATCATACCAGTAGAAAATACAGTACAGAAAATCAAGGAATCAAGTTCAAAGAACAACGGAGAACAACAGAGGTAGATCTAGAACGTTAGCGGAGTGTTGTAAGGAAAAATCAAGGTTCACCACGGGCTGTAATACTAAAATTGATGAATTTTGATGAATTATTGATGATGATGATGAAATATAAATATAAACTAAATTAAATTTATAGTATTTTAAAATTATTTTATTATCATACCAGTAGAAAATACAGTACAGAAAATCAAGGAAATGATTTAATATCCTTTTTTATAATATTATTTAACTTTATTACATTTAGCTTCACTACAATTAAAACTAATTACAATACATATTATAACAAAAGATTCTAAAAACATCAATGTTACAAAATAATTTTATCTATTGAATACCTAATAATTGAATTTTGCCTCAATGTTTGTTGCAATCTTTTATTGCGTTCAGTTTTCTATTTATAAAATTTTATAGAAAACTATTAATAGGTATATAAAAAAAATGTAATTTACATTTTAATTAGTCTTTTAGTTTTTAAAAAAAATGACACAAAAAAAAAAATTCTAAATAGGTCAGTAATATAATAATATATTATATATAATATTTTTTTTTAATTAAAAACATTAAATAAAAAATTAAAATAACTTGCTATTTAGAAAAAAAAAATTAAATTACATAATATTTATAATATGTACCTCTATATAATATATATATATATATATATATATATATACTGTATAACACATAATTATTTAGTAGGTCAATTGCCGCTCAAATGTCAATTACTCTTTAATCAAAATTTTTTTTTTTTACATTTTTAACTTTTTTTTTTTTTTTACGAAACATAAAAAAATATAGTTCGATTTTTTTTTTTTTTTTCTAATTAATATCTATAGATAATAAATATTTCAATAATTACATTTCTATGTAGTCATTAAAATAAAAAAAAAACTTTTTTTAAAATCGTACAACCATATGTGGACCAAGTGGAAATCAAATTTATTTTTTTTTTAATTTATTTAGGATACGATTTTATATTAATGCAATTAGTCACAATGTATTTTTTTTTTCAGCATTTTCTAATTATAGACATACAAACATACATAAAATACATGCTTACTTATAAAAAAAAAAAAACAAGGAAAAAACTATAAAAAAAATGTACTAGCGATACGCATAAAAACGAAAAAATTAAAAACCTTCGACATCAATTATTTCAATTAAGATTTTTATGTCCTTTTATTTTCTGTCTGTTAGAAAAAATTTTTATGTATAGCTATTTTAATGTGTTTGTTTTGTAAACTTTACAGATAAATTTAAATAGGAAAGAGGAAAAAAGAGCACAATTTTAAGAGAATATTAGATTAAAATAAATTAAAAACAAACCAGTTAATATGTAACTAAAAGTTTTTAAAGCAAAAAAATTCATATAGTTTTGTTGAAATTTAGAATATTGTTTTATTTCTATTAGTTATTTTTTCAGACACTATAATAAAAACGAGGAAGAGTGCAGTAGAGTAGACTGTGTCAACTCTGGGATACGCGTATGAACGTAATATATCCTGTTTCTATAAAACTTGATTATCTTTTAAAACATTCAGATGTTTTAGTACCGAACTACAGAGATATATTTATGTAAATTGTGGAGTTGTATGACAACTACCCGAATCTATTGCGCCTAGCTTCATTAAGTTCCAAGAAATGCAAGAAGCCTGAACCGGCTCCTTTAGACCAATCAAATTTTACAAAAGTTTTTGGCATGCAACTCGACACTTTTTCACTAAATTTAAGATAGCTAGCTTCAATAGACACTGAGTTATTTTCATTTAAAAAGAGAAATTGTATGGCAACTTTCCGAACCTGCCATATCATCATAACCAAATTTTACAGAAGTTGTTGCCATAAAACTTGATCATCATTCGCAAAATGTCAGGTTCCTAGCTTCAATAAACACTGAGTTATTCTCATTTAAACGGATAAGTTGTATGGAAGCTACTCGAATCCGTCACACCAGCACAACCAAATTTTGTAGAAATTGTTGCCATAAAACTTGATCATCACTCACAAAATTTCAGATTCCTAGCTTTAACAGACACTGAGTTATTCTCATTTAAACGGAGAAGTTGTATGGCAGCTACCCGAATCCGTCGCACCACCACAACCAAATTTTACAGAAGTTGTTGCCATAAAACTTGATCATAATTTGCAAAATTTGAGAAATGTAGCTTGAATAGATATTGACTTATTTCTATATAAAGATAGAAGTTGTATGGCAGCTACTCGATCCTGCCGACCGAAAATGTTGGATTTAAATAGCAAAACTAACAATTTTGCAAAAGTGACATAAAAAAAATTTCAGCCTCCTAGCTCTTTTATTTTTTGAGTTATCGTGCGGACGGACGGACGGACTATCGGACGTACATGGCTTAATCGACTCAGAATTCGATTCTGAGCCGATCCATACCTTTGACACTATATCTAGCTCGACTCCTTTAAGGTGTTACAAACGTAATGGCAAATTTATTATACCCTTGAACATAGTTCATACGGGTATAAAAATTCTATAATATGTATATATAATTTTTATTTTTTGGCATAAAACCGCTCTTCGTTGGTTAATTACGTCAAATGGTTAAAAATATTTGGTCAAAGAAGCGCCCTAATGTACGCTTACTCTCATTTATTTATTTATTTATATTAACATTGCATACATAAATGTAATGCAATATTATTGAACCATCGGCTACCAAGGCCATTATAGGTTTTTATACTATTATTAAATTATATACTAATATTATTTATTTTGTTTATATGATATACTATATATTTACATTTTATTTGGTCGTAAGGGGGGTATGTAAAGAAAAACACTTACGACCTGTGCAGGGATCGAACCCACACTCCTTCGGTTAATACGCCACGCGCCTACCCACTAGGCTACCGAAGCCCCCGCTTACTCTCAAAGTTCTTTCTAATCTTAAAATTTCGAATTTGCCTAGTTTTAGGCGTTTCAGAGATACGGATTATTCAAAATGTGAAAGAACTAACTTAAATTTTCTAGACACTTAAATATGCTATAATTTTATTAATGTAAATTTTTTTCTCTACTGAAATATTTAATTTACATTTTAGTTAATAGATATCATTTTTATGAGTTCTTAGAATATAAAAACCGCATGATCATGATTTCTTAGATTACAAGTTGTAATTTAATATGTATAAATATTGGTAAATTATTTGTACTTTAGCTTTCTAATAAATTTAATTGCCTAAAACTCGATTCACCATAATTTTGAAAAATTTATAGCATTAATTCAGTTTCATAAAATTAATTTACGTATGTGGGTTAAGATAATAAAAAAACCTCTTTATATGTGTTTATAACAAAGTTTCTTTTAAATGATCTCTTAAACTTTAAGTACTTTAAGGGTTGGGATTTAACTATTTAAAAAAAATCTTTTTGTAAAATATTTATACATTAAACATGAAAAATTCTTAGGCAACAGTTTTAAAACCAAACAAAAGAGAAGTGGCAACAAAAAATTTAAAAACTGTTTAATAGACTGATATGGCGAGCATCACACAATGTTAACAGAACATATTAATGAAACTGAATAAAAACAGACTCTTAAATCTTTTAACAACTTATATCCAATCGATCATTTAATCGAATCGAATCAATTATCTTATATCGAAATAGATTAATAAAGAAAATATGAGCGAATTCATTTATAAAGGAGCTAAGGTTTTTTAGGATTTAAAGTTATTATTGTAAAAATAATGTGACATGAGTACAACGAAAAAAAAACAAAAATTTTTTAATTGTTGGTTATTAATGATAATGAATTGATATTATCATATAACACATTTTATCTTCCAAAAACTTTATGTGAAATTTAATTGTCGGCCATTTTGTTATGAATCTTATATAAAAAACCAAGTAAGCAAGCAAAATTAACATATAAAACTTAGATTATATTAATATTATAATTTTTGTTTTTCACGTATAAATTAAATTTTGAATTAATACATTTTTGGTTTAATATAAACTCTTAAATATTTTGCTTTTAATTATCTTCTTTTAAATTGTTATAATATATATACAATACAAAAAAATAAAAATAATTTATTGTTAAAGTAATAAAAATAACTCTAATGAATCGTGTATAAAATTCATTTTTAAAACATTTACAAAATTATACAAAACACAAAAAAGAATATAATTTATATTGATTCATATAAATATACACGTATCATACTTATTTCACGTTATTGCCTTAAATAATCACTATTACCTACCCTACAAGTCGTCTAACAACCATTTAAAGTAAAAATAATTATTTTTTTTTCTCTCTTTTTGTTTTTCTTTTTTTTTAATATTATTTTTTATTGTAAACATAATTTCCCTTCAATATACATAAAGTGTAAGATTTATTTATTTTATTTTTTTTTTTTCTACTTTATTTATTTTCATTTAATATTAAATATACAGCAGCTTCATAGTCAACCATGCATATACATATTATAATATATTACATATATAAAAAAAAAAAACCCCCCATTAATAAATCCTTAACTCGTACCAACCAAAAATCGATTACCTTAAGGGCAAAGGCAAAAAAAAAAGGCAATTTACTGTGAATTAAAAAAAAAAAAAAGCAAAAACAAAATAACACCAATCGCGTCCTCTCATTCTTCGCGCCAATCTAAACTGCAATAACCTAAATCCAAAAAAAAAAAAAAAAAAAACAAAAATCTAATGGGTTATATTATGCTATATTAATAATATATCTTTGATCATACTGTTGTAAATTACATTTTTACATTCATATGCATACAATATAAAAATATTGTTACTAATAAACTATATAACGGTTATTTTGTATGCTTGTATTGAGAATAAAATGTGTAGTAAAAGAAACATAGAAAAGAAATAAAAAAAAGAAACAACAAATTTTAATTCTAATTAAAGGTTTAAAATACAAAGAATGGGGTTTATTATTATTTTTTATTTTCAAATTTATATTCTTTACAAAAATCAGTATGGTCGAAGGAGTTTAAGGGTTTATAAAGATATACACATATGTATCTAATACATACATGTAGTTTTTATAATATTATGATCTTCTCTTTTCTAATAATTGAAAAAAAAAAAATACAAAATATTCTACACCTGAGTCTTCGTAAGGACTTTTGTGGGTAAATTAAGAATGCGGATGTTTAGAAAAGATTTAATAGCAATTTAAAGATTATTTTTTTTGTTAATTAACAAACTAGGAAAGATCTTTTAATTATTGATCACATAATATGTATGTACATAATACGTATGTATGTAGGTATTTAAAACCTAGAAAAGGACTCTCTGCAATAACAGGAAGTTTTTATGCATAGAATTATTTTTGTTTATATTTTGATTTATAAGGTGCAATAAAAATTATTTGATTATATTTTGGATGATAAACATTAAGATATTTATTTATCTGTGAGTTATAAAATACAAGTTAAAATTGTTAGTTTTAAAGAATTTATTACTGCTTTCAATTAATTGGAAATGAAATGGCGAATAGTAGCTGTTTTAGGCCGAACACTAAAAAAGGAAATCTTTCACTTTTACCAGGATTAGAATCTGAATTCCCCAAATGATAGATGGGCACTCTAAAGCAGTGTTATCTAGCCGTTATGTTAGTAAAATTTGACATAATTCATTGCAAAAAAGGAATACATTTAAAGTTTAATACATGCATTTAAAGTTTAAATTTATTCAATATAACAAAAATTAAATTATATAAACCGAAGCTATTTTGTTCTTTTTTATAACCTTGTAGTTGAAATAATCTTATGATAGAGTTTAAAAGGGAATTTCAGCATTTTTGTTCAGTATAAATGTAAATTTAATAAAACTATTTTCGTTACATATATTTTCTTATTTTAAATTAAATAATTAACCAAAATTAAAAATAATATTTTTTTTAAATCCCTTGTAAATTCATTGTAATCTGTAAAAGTAAAGTTTTATAAGCGCATTACACATTAGCTATAGGTACCTACATTTTTTTATTTTTATTCATTTTAATACAGATTCATTAAAGACTTAATGTTGGAAAAACTTTTAATGTATTCTTATTATAATGATTAAAAATTGTATTACACAATATAATAAATAACAAGTAAACGTAACAGTAAGTCGATGCAACCGACTTATTTATACTCTATCTACACCTAAAAAATTCAAATTAAATTAAAAATCCATAAGTTATTTTAGTTAGGTATTTAATATAAGCTAAAAAAAATAAATGCTTTTACAACCTTTGTACAAAATTTCAGGTTTCTATATTTATTAATTTCGAAGACATGCTTGTTCGGTCTTGGGAGTTGTGTGGGAGATACCCGAACAACCACTGCAATTCATCTCAAATTTTAGGCAAATCAGGGATTCAGGAAACAGCACCCTCGAATCAAATTGTAAGTTTCTATCTTTATTAATTTCGAAGATATGCTTGTTCGGTTTTGGGAGTTGTGTGGGAGGTACCCGAACAACTACTCCAATTCATCTAAAATTTTGGACAAATCAGGGATTCAGGAAAAAACGCCCTAGTACCATATTTGAAGTTTCTATCTTTATTAATTTCGAATATATGCTTGTTCGGTTTTGGGAGTTGTGTGGGAGGTACCCGAACCCATGGTCCGATTTCGCCCCCGCCTTACTTTAGTCATTGTCAACCTACAGTATAAATTTCATCAAGATAGCAGCATTATTTTTTGAGTTATCGTGCGTACGGACGGATGGACGGACATCGCTAAATCGACTCAGGAGGTGATCCTGATTCAGAATATATATATACATGTCCATATCTAATTAGCTTCTTTTTGGTTTTTACAAACACTATACCAAAGTTGATATACCCTATACTTTAGGTGAAGAGTATAATAATTTTACTCACAGAACTTTCTAAATAACTGGTATTAGCTGGTATTTTACCTTACATTTTCTTAGTTTTGTAAATTACTTAATTACATTGTATACATTTTAAAATTAAAGTTCAGCATCTTATAAGATTTACTTGACCAGGCACAATATATACCCAATAATGTGCTAAAGGAAAAAAAATATATAAGAAACAAATTTTAAGGTTTAATTAAATTGAAACATTACCTGCACAATCTAATTTAGTAGATATTGAAAATTTCCTATAGATAATTTTTTTTTTTCTCAGAAAAACTAAAAATGACATTTTTGATGCTTTCCATTTCCCATCTCTTTTTCTCTTTTTTTTTTAAATAATTTGTTTTTTTTTCTTTTTATTGTTGAAAAGCTGTTGACCTCCCCCTTTATTTTATTTCCTTTGGATATACATACATACACATATTACATATATTACTATGTTAATGTTTGTTTTTTTTTTTTTTTTTTTTTAATTTTCATTTTATGCTTCAGTTTTAAATAAGTATGTGTGTAAATAAAATTTTCAAATTAATTTTCCTTCCGTGTATACTGGCTATAATAAATATGATGCTTGGTCAAAAAATGTTTAGCTTCATAGTTTTTTTTTTTGTTTTTCTTTTTTTATGAAAAGGGCCTGAAAGGTGATTATTAATGAATGAATATATATGAATATGTATGTATATATATAATTATATATTAAATCAATATAAGTTTGAATATTTCCTTATGTATTACTTTTTCCACATGTTATATTATAAAATATGTTTACATATAAGTATATATGAAAATGTATAGGTATACTTAATATAATATGTATTTATGTATACGTATACTTATATACCTATAGATTTTATTATTATTTTTATTTACTTTTTAAGGAGAGCTTTAATATTGCTGATGCTTAAAGTTCGTATATTGTTAAGTGGTATGATAATATTGTTATGGTGTAGCGTGGTATAAAATAGTAATTTATGGTATTGGATGAATTTTCAGTTTTCATTTTAATTTTTGTTTGTTTTTTTTTTTTTTTTTTTTCTAGCAGGTATTAAAATTATTTTGAAAATTTATTTACTTATATGTATACATAATATATATGTTTATATAAATATTTATAACATGTTACATTCAAGGATGTAAGTTAGTTAAGCTCAAGTGATTACTGTAGGTATTATTGTTTATATTTTATAATATGTTTTACTGAGTAGCTAGCTAATTCGTTTTGATTATAGTAATCATGGCACAGCAAATTTTTCTTAATGTTAAAAAATAAATTAAAAAAAATAAATATCAAATAAATAAAATGGTGTGTTTATTTTGGTTTTTCTATTTTTTATTTTATTTTTTTTTTGTAGAGAGGTTACTGTTTACATTTTATATAATATTTAATATAATATTTATGTATAGTTTTTATACTTATATGTAAAATAAATATGTATATATGTATATAATATATTATTACTACATAATATTAATATATACCCATCTATATACAGAAAATTTTATGTTTTAGACATAATAGGTATTTAATACAATAAAAAGTGACATGCTGACATGTTTATAAAGCTAAAAAAAAATTAGGTATAAATATGTATGAAGTCAGCTTTAAATTAAATTAAGTACCTATTTTTCGTAAAAAAAAAAAAAAAAATTAATATTCTTAGTAATGCATTATAATCTAGTGTGAATAAGTATATATATATAGCTACATACATATCAATATTTTAATATAATGAACAATAAAATTTAAAATACAGAAATTTTGTAATTGTAGTTTATGTCTAATAGATAAAAAATTACCTTTTAAAAATGGCCAAGTAAATTAGAATAAGCCTAATTGGTATGACTGAATCTTACGTTAGATTAAGAAACTTGTACTTTGAGATTTAACATTTAATTGAAAATTGAATAATGAATGAAACATAAAATAGAAAATTAGAGGATATTATAATAAAATATTTGAAATAATTGATTTAAACTTTAAACTTATTATGGAGAAATCAGATCACAAAGCCATTATAGGACATTTTTTAAACAACGTATAAGCGATAGGAAAACAGAAAAATTAATAAAGAGATGATTGATTGTTAGACTTTCAAAAAATTAGTGACATAATTTTGACAAAATGGGTAGTTTATCTTTTTATACTTCACTCACCTGTCTGTTTATGGAACTTTTACATCGTTTAAGATAAAAAAAAAATTTTTTCAATCATAAGGATAGATTTCATTAAAATATTATTATTTTTTTGGTCTAATTTGGTCTAATTAATTTTGTTTGATTCAAATGTATGGTTCCAATGGTAATGGTATGGTTAAAAATAGAAACTGTAAATTTCAAAAATATGACCTTGAAATAAATGATGATAAATCAATCTTTAGATACCGAAAACAAATTTTTGAAAGTTGAAAAGACAGTGTCAAAAATTATAGTTTAATAATGATCAAGGGTGAGATCGATTAAGTTTAATTGCATCAAAGAGAAAATAATTCTAAGATTATATGGATAACAAGAAGTGAGAATTAAATAGATCTCAATAAGTTCGAGTGGAATTACTATGGGACACAATACTATGCCTTATCACTACAATAATATAATTATTTTGTTATATTTGTTATTATTTATTTTCAGTTATATGACTTAGAATGAAAAATAATATGACTTAGCTGGTATATATTTGAATATTTGGTCAGATCAAATCAAATTTTGTGCATTTAAATAGAGGTCAAAATCACTCGGCATTCAGCTGTGAATGAAAAACAAATTCATTTCAGAAAGATGCGTATATAAAAATTCAATTTTTTGCGAGGATAGGTGAAAATCTCGAAAGACACCAATAAGGTTAATGCGCGAATATTCTTTAGTAGTGTTAGACTGTAACCAACTAAACCCCACATCTCTTTTAAACCAAACATTTGGTTAAAACCTATGGTGCAATGTACTGTTTGGTTTGGTTTCATTATTATTTTTTTAGTTAAGTTTGTATTTATTATGTAAAATAAATGTAGCAATCCTTTTCTTTTTGTATGTGGACCCATGACTTCAATTGTTTTAATTTCTTTTTTTCAATGGAATATGATTTTCGGATTTAATCAAAAATCATTTTACAAAAAACACGTTTTTAATTGTATTTTACTGTTTTATTATCTATGCATATTATGCTTATTTTACGTAATCTAGGAACTTTTTTATTTATTTATTTTCATAAATTAAAAATCTATTAGCATTCTTTCCATTTTTAATGTGAATCCTTTAAGAAAAGAAAAAAACACTTAAAACTGTAATTTACATTAAAACAGAAAAGGTTCGGGATATTAAATAATATTTTAGTTTTTCTTGTATTATTAATAAATTAAATAATATTTATCAGATATATTTTGAAATATTAACAGTTATAAATCACTCTTTTTAATATATTGATACTTATATGTTTTTACATGTTCGTTATTCATTTATTTATTAATTTTATTTTCATATTTTTTTATAATATTTTATACTGATTTGAAATTTAGGTTTTCTTTTTTTCGCATTATTATAATTTATTACTTATGTTAACGTAACTGAAATTTTAAATGGAAGAAATCGAAATAGTGATTTTTTGGCACAACTAATATATTTTCTATAAAATAATTAAAATTTATTTTCTTTTATTTATATACATTTTTTGGTAAATTAATGGTATTAAAATTATAAAATCTTAATAGTAAGAATATTATGGGAACTTATCGACATCTTATTTTTGGGAAATCTAAGTTTTCATCTGTAAATCGTATTTTTTGACAAACAACTTATTTTTGATAAAAAATTTAATTTTATCCCAAAAAATTGTATTTCTTACACGATTTTAAAAATTTTATTAGCGCAATTTTCACTCCACAACCATTTAAAATTCTTAAATATTGAAATATGAATGTAAAAAAAAAATAATTGGGGAAGAAAAATTTAGAGTTCCTATCAAAATCAGGATTTCGAAAATTTGTTTAACGGTAACTATTTTAGATATTATGTTGTAGAAATATGTACATATAAAAATAATTAGAAGAGATTTTAGAGCTGGTTTTAAAATCAGGGTTTCAATCATTTATTTAAAGTAAGTTTTGGGACAAAATTCGCTGAGTCCCCACTATTTTAAATGTTTTGTTGTTGAAATTCTATGTAAAAATTAGGATGGTTTTTTTGTTGGTTAAAAAATCAGGGCTTTTTCTAGAATATGTTTAGTATATGTACATATGTATGTGGACAAGTTTCGAAAACGTTACAGTGGAATGTAAAAGAAAAACTTTGATCAAATAAGATTTTAAAAAATAAGACCATAAAAAATAGGATTTTTAAAAAGAAGGTTTAAAAAAAAAAAAAAAAGGTGAAAAATGAAATTAAAAACAAGTAAATGTAACAGTAAGTCGATGCAACCGACTTATTAATACCCTACACCTGAATAATTCGAATTAAATTAACAATCCATAAGTGTTTTTGGCAGCTGCTTGAACTTCTTCCCTTTTCTGTCTTATTCAACTCGAATTTCAAGAACGTAAAAGAGGTATCCGCTTGGGATATGCTTGACACCCTTGTATAAAATTTTAAGTTTCTATCTTAATTATTTTCGAAGATTGGTAGTCCTTGGGATGTTTGTGTCAGCTACCCGAATTGCCACTCCAATTCATAGAATCCATCTCAGGAACATAAAGAAAACTTGCCAGAACACCATTGTATTAAATTTAAAGGTTCTACTTTTGTTGGTTTTGGACATATGCTCGTTGCTCTTGTGCTCGTCCGGAAGTCTCCAAAATACGAACCCATGGTTCAAATTCTTTCAAATGTCAGTTTCCAATTTTACAGAAAAGGAAACATAACAGAACACCTTTGTACTAAAAATAAAAGTTCTATCTTTGTTGGTTGTGGAGATATACTCGTTTGCTCTGGGGCTCGCCCGGAAGCTTCCAAGATTTGAACCCATGGACCAAATCCTCACAAATTTCAGAAACATAAATCAAACATGAAGGAACACCATTCTGCCTAATTTAAAGGTTATATCTTTGTTGCATTTGGAGATAATATCATTTGCTCTGAGGCTCGTTCGGAAGCTTTCAAAATCCGAACCCAAGGATCAAATCCTCTCAAATTTCAGAGGCCTAAATCATACATGAAAGAACACCATTATGCCAAAAGTAAAGGTTATATCTTTATTGGTTTTGGAGATAATCTCATTTGCTCTGGAGCTCGTTCGGAAGCTTCCAAAACCAAACCCATGGACCAAATCCTCTTAAATTTCAGAGACATAAATCAAACACGAAAGAACACCATTGTACCAAATTCAAAGGTTCTACCTTTGTTCGTATTGGATATAATCTCATTTGCTCTGCGGCTCGTTCGGAAGCTTCCAAAATTCGAATCCACGGTTCAAATTCTTTCAAATTTAAACCCATGGCCAAATCCTCTCAAATTTCAGAGACTTAAATCAAACATGAAAAAACACCATTCGGCCAAATTTAAAGGTTATATATTTGTTGTTTCTGGAGATAATCTCATTTGCTCTGGGGCTCGTTCGGAAGCTTCCAAAATCCAAACCCATCGACCACATCCTCTTAAATTTTAGAGACATAAATCAAACTGGAAGAAACATCATTATGAAAAATTTAAAGGTTCTATCTTTATTGGTTTTGGAGATAATCTCGTTTGCTCTGGGGCTCGTTCGGAAGTTTCCAAAACCCGAACCCATGGACCAAATCTTCTCACATTTCAGCGACTTAAATAAAACATGAAAGAACACCACCCTGCCAAATTTAAAGGTTATGTCTTTGTTGGTTTTGGAGATAATCTCATTTGCTCTGGTGCTCGTTCGGAAGCTTTCAAATCCAAACCCATGGACCAAATCCTCTTAAATTTCAGAGACATAAATCGAACGGGAAGGAACATCATTGTACAAAATTTAAAGGTTCTATCTTTGTTGGTTTTGGAAATAATCTCATTTGCTCTGGTGCTCGTTCGGAAGCTTCCAAAACCCAAACCCATGGACCAAATCCTCTTAAATTTCAGAGACATAAATCGAACGGGAAGAAACATCATTGTACAAAATTTAAAGATTCTATCTTTGTTGGTTTTGGAAATAATCACATTTGCTCTGGTGCTCGTTCGGAAGCTTCCAAAACCCAAACCCATGGACCAAATTCATTCTTCATTCTAACTTCATACAGTTCAGACGTTATCGTTCTTCAAAAATTAATTTTAAGAAATTTAAATAAAAATTGCTTTTTATTTTATTTTATTTTATTTTGTTAACTTGACCGATAATCATAATTTTTTAAATTTTTAAACTAGTGACCTACTTTTCAATATACTTTATTTTTTGTGTACTTCAAAACTGAATTTTAAATAACAATTTTAAAGTAATTAATAATTCAAAAAAAAAACTTATAAGAACAAAAACAATAATAAAAAACAATATTTAAAGTGAATCATCAAAGTGAATTAAATTTTTTTTTCTTGTAATTTCATATAATTTATATTGCTTATTATTACAATGGAATTTAAATGCAGTGCAAAAAATTGTTTAGTTACTGAAATAAAAGCAGATTCAGTAACTTGTAACGGGTTCTGCAACCGTAAATTTCATGGAGTTTGTTTAAACGCTCCTAGAAATTGGTATAACAACTTCTTGACGCAGCATTTTGTTTGTGAAGCTTGTTTAGATCAACATACTTACCTGAGACAATTTTCTCATGAAATCTCATTAAACATTAATGCCGTTAGAGAAAATTTTCAAGGTACAGTGGTGAAATTATTGGAAGTTGTAAAGAGCAATACAGCCAGCTTTACGGAAATGGAAAGAAATTTCGAACTACTTAATAACACTGTTAGTAATCTCAAAAATGATCAAAAAAGAAGTGTTAGCGAGCTAATCAAAGTAGAAACTAATAATTTAAAAACGGAAATTTCAACGTTTAAAAACATTATTGAAAAATCATTAGCACAAGATCCAATTAATAATAAGCTTTTGAATGCGTTGGACAATATAAAGCAGCTTTTAATCTCTAATTTAGAAAATATAAATAAAACTGATATTTCAATGAGCTTTCGGGATGTAGTATTGGCCGATTTAGATATCCTTAAGGCCAAAATAGAGACAATCAATGATGGTGTTAAAATTTGTAGTATTTCGCATCAGAATGATCTACATTCAAACGATTCAGCTAAATCACTATTTGATGAAATAAATGATGTAGATAAGGCTAAGACGGTTAATATTCAAGCAACTAAGGAAAAAAATGACGATATTTCATTCGAAATAGAAGCAGTTGATCCACCAGAGGTTATAAATAAACCTAAATTTAACCTAAGGATTTCCAACCTTAGCACTAATACAACAGAGGAGAAACTAGTCAGATACATAAAAAAGAGGTCGAATTGTGAAGAGGTTCATTGTAAATTAATCACACCAAAGTGGCTGAAATATAAACCGCAGTATCATACTTTCAAAGTTAGTGTACCGGAAACGAAAGTTCAGGAAATAAATAATATTAAATTGTGGAATAAAGGGACAAAAATATCCATCTTTAAACATTTAGGTAAACAATCAAATAATAGTAAATTAGATTTAATAAAAAATAAAAATAAAACAAAACCTAATATTAATATTAATAACGCTAAAAGTAAAACAATCACACAAAAAAAAAGAACAGAAATACACGCAATAACACTAAATCCACAAATAAAAACAATATTATAAGCAAAAACAAAACACAACCTATTTTACACAAACAAAACATAAATTTAACTCAATCACCAATTAAATTTCAGACTATTTTGCCTTCTTCTCACATTATTTCTAATACTACTTCCACCATAGAGGTGCCGAATAGCATTTCAAATAAAATTACTAATGTAGAGTACAGTTCAATAAATTCTACTAATTCAGTAATTAGTTCAGTTCCAAAAGTGTCAATAACGTCTAAACAATATTCTCCAAATGATATAATGAATATTTCACTACCAAATGCTAGCAAATATCCTAACTTCATACAGGGACAAACCTTTAATGCTGGCATTCCGTGTACTCAGAGCTTAAACGTTAACTGCAACACGACATCAATTAACGATAAGCCAATTGCATCTGTTTCATCCAATCCTAATGCAAGTTTTGTTAATCCTATACTACCTCCTATAGTCAGATTAACGAAAAATGCTGTAGCTAATGACGATCATACGTATGTCTTATCACGTTTTAGAGATCAAAAAATATATGAAAATGTAAGACTCTATTTAGCTTATTTGCATAAGGAAGATGACGACCTTTGTGTAGATAGTAAAACCAAACTCAATATTAAAATTTTTATTGATCAAGAAGGTTTGCCTTCTAACCCAAAGGAATTAATGAAATTATATGTAAAATATCATGAAGGTTTCGGAGCTTCATCTAAATCGGTTGAAAAAGATTTACAAGCTTATTGTAGTCACCTTAAAAGTAAGAGAATCGAGTATTTGCAAAAAATAAGAAAAAGTAGTAATGATTTTTTTCGTTCCCTTAGCGGCAGAAAATAACATTAACACTAATCTTATTTTAATAAATACAACAACTAGTTTTAAGGAGTTAAAATCAACAGATAATAAAAGCAATTTTAGTGAAAATCTCAAAATCTTCTACCACAACTGTAGTGGTATGAGATGTAAGCTAAAGAAATTATATGTTGATGCCAAGTCTTGTGACTTCAGTGTGCTTGCTATTACCGAAACATGGCTAAACGATTCCTTCATAAATGAAGAAATACTTGACAATAATTGGTCGATTTATAGAAAGGATAGGGACTTTTTCTCTATGAACTGTTCCCGTGGAGGCGGTGTCTTACTTGCAGTAAATAATAACCTTTCTAGTGTTCCACTAATCACTAGGACGTCCCACACTTTTGATCACCAATTTATTAGAGTAAACTTAGGTAATAATTTTATTTACCTAGGAATTGTTTACTTTCCACCTAATTCTGACAATTCCTCATATTCTGAATTTTTCGATATTTATCACTATATTATATCTAAAATGAATGAGGATGATTCAATTTTTATTTTTGGCGATTTCAATCGTCCTTCATTATCTTTTATAGAAGATGATTCAGATAATTTGTTATTACCAATTAACTTTCATGATGAAATAGATTTTGACATTATTACGGAGTTCTATGGTAATGATTTACAACAAATTATTAATTACCCAAATAAAAACAATAAGTGGTTAGATCATGCATTTTCAAATGCATATGACAGAGTGGTGGTTAAACTCGCTGATGATGCAGTCAACCTGTTCACTAACACTCCTCATCATAACGCAGTCATCTTCGAATTTTCTACTTCTTTGCCACTCTTCGCGAAATCTTACAATAATAATATTGTATATGACTTTTTCAACGCTGATTATCAAAGAATTAATAATGCTTTATCAATTTTAAATTGGGACGATCTGTTAATACAACAGGATATTAACTCTTCAATTTCTATCTTTTACTCTAAAATTTTCGACATAATTAACTCCTTTGTGCCAAAAATTCGTAAAAAAGATAAAACAACAGAACCTTGGCTTAATAGAGAAATTAGGACATTGCGTAATCAACGCAACAAACTTTACAAAAAAATTAAAGTTACAAAGGATCCTGATGTTAATTTACTGAACATGTACAAGGATCTTGCTTTTGAATTTAAACAGAAATCAAATCTAGCATACGATAATTATGTCAATGAAATTGGAAATAAATTAATTATAGATCCAAAAAAGTTTTTTGACTTCATTAATACAAAACGGAAAACCTATGGATATCCAAGTTCAATGTCTAAAGATAATGTTTTTTCTTCTTGTCCTAATGTAATCTGCAATTTCTTTGCAGATTGTTTTCAAAAAGTTTATAGGCCATTAGATTCGCCTAGCAATTTTACATTTTCTAACTCCCATAATAGATCTAATTCAATTATTACAGATCTATATCTTTCGGAAAACGAAATATTTGAAGCAATTACCAACCTTGATACAAAAAAAGGTGTAGGACCCGACTTGATCCCACCTTCTTTTTTATATAACTGTGCCAATTATTTGACTCAACCGCTTCATTTTATTTTTAATCAATCGCTTTCGACAGGCATTTTTCCGAATGCGTGGAAATCTTCTTTTTTAACCCCCATTCATAAAAAGGGTGACAAAGCTTCCGTCGAAAATTACCGTGGTATAGCTATCCTATCAACTATTCCAAAATTGTTCGAAAAAATTGTAGTCAGTAAAATAACACCCGTCATAAATTCAAAATTAAACGAACAACAACATGGATTTAGAAAAGGTCGTTCTACTACAACCAATCTTACGGTTTACACATCGGAAATACTAACTGAAATGGAAAATGGTTATCAAGTTGATGCTATTTACACGGATTTTAGCAAAGCTTTCGATCGTGTTGATCACAATATTTTGTTTAAAAAACTTGAAACTTTAGGCATTTCAGGTTCTTTCCTTACTTGGCTTTGCTCTTATCTTACTGAAAGAACTCAAAATATTAAATTCCAAGGTTATTTATCGAACACAATTAATGTCACCTCGGGAGTGCCACAAGGAAGCCATTTAGGCCCACTTCTATTTAATATTTTTATTTCAGATCTTTCTAATAAACTAGAAGGTGTACCACATATTGCATTTGCTGACGATCTTAAAATTTACCACGTTATCAAAAATAGTTCCAATTTTGAATTACTTCAATCAAATTTACATTCTTTACAAGAATGGTGCTTCTACAACAAATTAGAACTTAACATAGCGAAATGCAAGGTCATAAGTTTTACACGAAAAAGATCTACAATGCTTTTCGACTATACAATAGATAACAAAGTTCTTGAAAGGGTGTCCTGTATGACCGATCTTGGCATTCTTCTGGACGATAAACTTAACTTCCATCTTCACTATGATCATATGATTTCCAAAGCAAATAAAATGTTAGGTTTTATTAAGAGAAGGGCTAAGGAATTTAATAACCCAGCAGTGACAAAAGCTCTTTACTGCTCGTTAGTTCGATCTATTCTAGAATACGGTAATATCGTATGGGATCCAGTGTTTCAATTACATTCCAATAGGATAGAATCCGTTCAGAAACAATTCCTTTTGTTTGCCTTGAGAAACCAATATAATCCTATAGACTATTCTACTCTTCCAAGCTACTCTACAAGACTTAAATCATTGAATATGTTAACCTTATCTTCACGCAGGCAAATGCTTTCATCCTGCTTTACTTTTGACATCATAAAAAAAAATATTGACGTTCAATTCTTAGTAAATAAGGTTAGATTAAACAATGTAGTCAGAAATACAAGAAACACTAAATTTTTACTAGAAAATACACACAGAACAGAATATGGAAGAAATGAGCCAATAAACAGATGTTGCACTACATTCAACAAACACAGTCATCTTTTTTCACCAGACATATCAAGAAATTCTTTTAAACATAAATTAACACAGAAATTCATAAATGACTAAATTACTTAAATTACCTAATTACTTTGTAAACATTTAAAAAAAAAAAAAAAATAATAATAATAATAATAATATATTTAATTCAAGTTCAAGTTCATATTATACATTCCACTTAATTTTACAGTCATACTGTGTTTTTGTTCTGTAAGCATTTTTTTTTTTTTTGTTTTCAAATTTAATATATAGTGCAAATTATAAAATTTTCATTGTAAATTTTTAGCTTAGTAATCAAAAATGTTTATTTTGTTAGCTTTAATTTTTTTAGCTGTAAGATTTTTTATGTAAAAACCTTGCTTTGGTTTAATAAATAAAATAAAAAAAAATAAAAAATAAAATCCTCTTAAATTTCAGAGACATAAATCGAACGGAAAGAAACATCATTGTACAAAATTTGAAGGTTCTATCTTTGTTGCTTTTGGAGATAATCTCGTTTGCGGAGATTATCTCTAAAAGCCCGGAATCATTCGGAAGCTTCCAGAATCCGAACCCATGGACGGATTTTGTCCAGATTCGAACTTAGCCTTTCTTTCGTAATTAGTAACCTACTATATAAATTTCATCAAGATAGCATCATTATTTTTTGAGTTATCGTGCGTACGGACGGACGGACGGACGGACATCGCTAAATCGACTCCGGCGGTGATCCTGATTCAGAATATATATACATGTCTATACCTAACTCGCTTCCTTTTGGTGGTTACAAACACCATACCAAAGTTAATATACCCTATACTTTAGGTGTAGGGTATAACAATAAGAATTTGGTGTAGACTCAAACATTAAATTTCTTATTTTTATAATATTTTCCTCTATAAGGAACTCCGAACTAAAGAAATCTAAAATAAAAATTAATGTTGGAAATAGTTTATTATATAAAATTTTTAATTAATTGTACATAATAATTTATTTCATTTCAAATTGGTATTTAAATAATATTTAAAAATAAAATCAAACTTTTTTTTTAACTCCGATTAGGTGTTTAGGAAACGGTAAATATTTTTAATTAAATTATTTTATTTTACATGTAAACATTTAATGACTTAACAAACATAAGGTTGGCTATAATATAATATTTGACCACTAAATTAAATAGAAAACTGTTTTTAATTTAATTTTAGTAATACTTTATATAAAATTCTAAAATAATATCTGAAAAAAAATTAAATTTTTAAATTGTTGTAAACTGAATATTGTAACATTACATATTTTTAAATTAAAAAATGTAAAAATTATATATTTTTTCTAATATATTATGCTAATTATTTTGGTTATAAAGGTTTTAAATATAAAAACAATAAAATTTTTTTTTTAATTTAATATTTAAATAGAAAATTAAATTAAATTAAATTTAAAAATAAAAGTACATATAGTTTTAGTTCTATAGTTATTGACCATATAAAATAATAATTAAATTTAATTATTTTAAAACATCGATGGATAATACCATTTGTTTTAGAAATTAAATTTTTTTCATAGTGTTTAACATAAGTAAAATTTGATTTTAGATATTAATATATTGTCTTATGTACTTTTTTATTTTTTATTTTTTTTTTAATGCATTTCTTTGCCACATATATGTGGACACTAGGCCACCGAGGCCCCTGCACTCTTTTATCAAATAATTTCAAAAAAATTATCTTTTTCATAATATTTAAATTTAAATAGTTTTGTTTAATTTCAAAACTTAAAATGAAGGTAGTGTGCAGAAAAAAAAGCGCACAGGTCCTTCTTCCAAACACCTCCAAAGAAATGATTGAAAACCTGATTTTGAAACCAGCTCTAAAATTTCTCTTAATTTTCCTAATTTTTAAATGTTATGAAATATGTATGAAAGTATGTATGAAATATGTATGATAAATTTTAAAAGATTTAAAATAGTGGGGGCTGCCGCAGAGGATGAACAAAAAGCTTCTGATGTAGCTTATATTATATAGTTCTGAAAGATTTTTTTTCTCTCAAAATTCGAAAACCAAAAGTTTGATTAAAAATTTATGAAGGAAACAAAATCTTGCATTTTGTCTTCACAATATAACATAACGGTAAATCCTAAATAGAAAAATAATGTGTTATTTTGATATTGATTGATCGATCGTTTAGCATTTTTATATTGTCAAAATGTTAAGCATAAGGTGAGATTCATAATATGCACATTTAAAAATAAGGCTTTTAAAAAATTTAAAGGGCTGTTAGATCTGTAATGAATTGCGGCTACATAATAAAGTTGTTCTTCAGTATTAATTTTTTTATGGATTTTTTAAAATTTCTTTGCTCTATCTTTAATGATGTAGAAGTTTTGCAAACAAACGAACGGAAGGGTAGAGTGAATCTAATTAGCATATTTTTCAAATTATTTTTAAAAAAACTGTATTAAAAATGGAACATTCCGCTAAAAATGATTAGATTTAGGATTAAAATACTATTCAAATGATTAGTGATTATAATATACCCTTACGTAAAAATAACTTTATATGAGATTATTCAAAACTTCCCACGAGAATTTTTATGAATATTTTATTGGGAAACACAATGTGCAGTACATTCTATATTTTGTAGCTATATATATTATGATAGCTGCTACATGATAATATTTATTAAAATAAAGGTACAAATAGTTGCAGACAAAGCAAATTATTATCTGAGTGATGTTTTGATTATATCGTTATTTTCTTTATCAGCTATAAGTTTTCTAAAATTTTTTATTTTATCTCTAAATTAAGATAATTTTAGTTTGTAAACCCAATGTAAAAAAGTGGTAAATAAAAAAAAATGAATAAAATAAATTTCTAATTTAAATCAATAAAAAATGTTGCTTTGATGGTCAATTGTAACGATGATTTTCTATTGGTTATTATGTGTCAACACGATTACTGACTTAGATTCGATATTAAGCGGAATACATAAAACTGAGCTAGAACGCAAATGTCTCTTTTTCAAAAAAAATCTACTCCTGAACTCGTAGTTTTGCTTGGAAATGTAAGATTTGAGTTCAAATTCAAAATCAATTATATGACCCATTCGACCCATTTAATGTATATGTAATAAATTAAACTATATTATAAAAGTTCAATATTTAAATAGTTCAAAAATCAGTTCAATGCGGGATAAAAACCAGAATACTAATAAGTTTGAATAAAATAAATGTTTCCATATAAGACGTCATAATGTATTATGTACCTACTACCTATATATTATTATTTTTATTATACAAACTATATTATATTATATTTATATTTATTATAAATGTTAAACATAATTTTCATGTTCCAATGTAATTTTCGCTTGACTTTTCACATTTATTATATTATACACGCTGACACGCATAGTATGTACACCAAATAAGAGCAATATTATTATATTTTATAAATTTTCTTTTTATTTTCTTTTTATTTTTATTTTGTACGAATAATTGAATAATTTTGAAGAAACTGTCCAAAAGTTATTAAAAGAAAATGTTTTAAGAAAACAATAAAAAAAATAAAGCCTATGATAAAATTTATTATTTAGCATTACAGAAAAAAGATACAGTTTTATACAAAATACTGGTTGCAGATCTGTTTTAGAATATATTTATGATTTTTTTCATTTACTTGGATTCCCTTTGACAAAGGAATCTAAAGAGTTTTTAGCACATTTCCAAAAAAATATTGAAAAATGTGTCTATATTAGTTTCACTCTGTCTGTCCATCTGTTTACAAAACAGATGGATGTAGAGAAAAATTTTAACCATGGGTAGGTCTCATAAACAAATTAAGTTGTGGGACAACTTTTTCATATAGGCCCATCTATCAGGGAACTACAGCCCTCAAACTATGAAAAAGCCTTATTTTTAAATGCGTATATTTCATGTTCCGCTTAACATTTTTTCAATCTGAAAACGTCATTTGACAGGAATTGGTTTTACCTTTGTAAGTCAATATCAAAACTTATATCACTTATATATTGTTTTTAAATTTAGTATTTCCAATTTAAATTTACTGTTATGTGAAAACCAAATTTTGCATGATATTTCTCTTTTTTTAAACTTCGGCATACTTTGAGATATTTTGAAGACAAGAAAGAAATTTTAGAACTAGTATAAGTTTCCTCAGAAAATTTTTTTGTTTCTATTAGGGCTCAAAAATTGAAAATATGCCATTTTTAGACACCTTTAACTAAGGCACCTGTACAAATTATTCTTTGGCAAGATATAAAAATTAAAGCTGCAGTAATATATTTTTACGTGTATTAAAAGTGTTTCTTAGTTTTATAGGGTTCCGGATTTTCAACCCCTAAAAGCTTGCAAAAAAGTCATATTTTCACATTTTTTCTTATATGAAATTTTCAAATTTTTGTGCAAGTCACAATTCTAAACAGTTTGTATTATCTTTTAGAATTGTGCGCTTTTAAAAACCGTTAGTTTACATTCTGCCTTGTTATTTTTTAAGTTTAAAATTTCTATTTAGGAAACATATTAGATATTGTCATGTGAAATACTGTTTATATATATAAGTCGCCACTGGTCATTAGAATTGGAATTTAACTTTTTCATAAGATTTTCTTTATGTTTTATTGTAAGTTTATAAAAAGTTATTTTTATTTTAATAAAATTTCTAAAAAATTAAATAACTGTTTAAACTTAAATAAATTATTTTAATTTTTTTTATTAATAAAATTTTTGTTATTTTCTTTTTTAGGTAAACATTGAACACCGACGAAGAAGATGTAAATATCATTTTTAATTAAGCTTCTTATTTATATAAGTATGTCAGTTTATTAAATATTTCTTATTTATTTTATTAATTATTATTTGTAAATTACTTATAATATATTTTCTATTTTTAATAACAAAAAGAATTTTTTATTTTAAACTTAATTGTTTTTTTTTTAACACATTTTTCAAAAAAAAATTTCAATCCGTTTGTTTTCAAAACTTTTACAGCGTTTAAGATGCAGTAGATGCAAAAAATATGAAATTTTAACCATGAATAGAACTTTTTAAAAAATTAATGTTGTCGAATAACTATTTTATATAGTGTCACTCATTACGGAGCTACAGATCCGTAAAGTTGGAAAAACTCCTACGTTTTTGTCTCAATTTGTGCTGAATATTTTGTCAATAGAAAAATGCCAAAATGACAGCCCATTGATATAAAAATTATATAATTTTTTGCAATTTAGTATTTTAATTTTACCATTATGTGGAAACAATATTTTGGAAGAATTTCGTTCCTCTGTTCCCCGGATCGTTTTTATGCAAAAACCATTCATATTTTATGTTCTTTAAGAATGTATTAGGACAAGTTATCACAGAAAAAAGTTGAATATTTTGCCCTGTTTAACAGCTGTTAGATGTCTATTCTACCTATAATATGAACATTCTGAGAAGGTTTATCGTAAATAGGACATAAAAATTTAAACTCTAATATTATATTATTTTTACATAATATTTTAGGATATTTTCCTTTAAATTTTCATAATTTTTGTTTTAGAAGAAAATTACAAATTTTGATGTAGAAGTACCTAGTCACAATTATTGTAGAATGCTTTTTATTATCTTTTTGAAAATGTACAACTTTAAAAACCTTTAGCTACACATACTACCTTGTTTTAATTTAATAATATTATATTATTTTTCTCTTTCAATGCTTAAAAAAATTATAAAATAATGTAAAAAAATATTAATTTTACAAAATATTCTTTTACAACAAAAAATTCACTTCAAAGTGTCCTTTGGGATTTTTTTTTTTTTTCAGGTTTAATGCCTTTTTCCTTCTTCTTTTGAATTTGCCATTTTATTGTAATTTAATTACCATTTTCGTGTCTTATTTACACGAATCTTCCGTTCAAATAAAATATATAGAATTACCATAATATCAAAATTTCAATTTTTATTTTCACGCCCATGTATATATATATTATATACATTCGTGTTAGGTACAAATTTTGTTTAAATTTTTTGATAACTACATATTGGTATCTAAAATATCGTACACATTATTATTATGGTTATGTATATTTATTTTTGTCATATTTTAGAATTTTGTCAGTCTGTTATGTTAAAATTTAAAGAGTATAAAATCGAAACTGAAGCTAAACCAGTTAAATCAAGCGTAAACTCATTTTTTAGTCAATATTTTTCTTCTTTCTTTTTTGAACATATTGAATCGAATCTACAAAACTGACTTTAAACTGAAATGTAAATTTTTCAAACGAAAATTACACTTGAACTCGGTAGTCGGTAGGTGAAAAACTTTGGATTGAGTTCAAGGTCAGCTTTATGTATACCACCCATTGTGTAGAGTGCATAAAATTGAGCTTGGATTAAATAAAAATCGATTCTTTTTCAAACAAAAACAACGAGATGAAGCGTTGAACGCTTATTATACGGTTGAATTCGAACTTTCTGTTTAAAAAAGTGAAATAGTGAGTAAGTATTAAACACTTTTGATTAAATGCATAAAATTAAGTTTCAACTTAAATCTCACTTTTTCAAACAAAAACTATGAGTTCAAGTGTGGATTTTATTTGAAAAATGAGACTTGAGTTGAAGCTTATATTTATGCGCCCTTGAACTCTGAAAGTTTACGGACGTTGATATCGTCCTTTCTGTTTGAAAAAGTGAGATTTGAGTTTAATTTAAGTTCAGTTTTATGCATTCGGAACAAAGCCCAATACAAAGATCACAAACCATTTTTTCCGTATATAGCTCTAAGTTTTTTATTAGTATGTACTTTCATTGATTTCAAGATAATAATTAATAATAAATCATAAATCATTCTGTTTATCGATTTTTACACTCTAAAGTTGTTACTTATTTAGTTTTCTGGGATTACCAAGTGAGACTTTTTTTTTATATTGGGTGCAGAATTAAAATCTTTAAACTTATCTCTATAATTAGTAAGAACTTATTTCTTGGTTAGATTAGATAAGATTTATTTAAGAGATATAAATAAGAGATACACTGCCACCTTTTGAATTTTTTTTCTCATCTAAATTCCTTTCATTTTAATCGTATGCCTAAATTTTGATTGCAACATATTATCCTACCTATCATTATATATAAGAAAATTTTAAATACTTTTATTTTAATATTATTAAAACAAATTACAAATAAATTACTGGCATCCTTAAAGTGATAAAGAATAATTTTTCTGTAAATTTTCAGAAAATTTTTTTTTTTTTTTTTTAATTTTCATCATCAAAATAAAATATTAACTTTTCAAATGTCAATTTTAAAAATTCCTAAAGGACATTAGAATAATTTTAACAGTTATATACATGTATTAATATATATACATGTTTGTTTATTAGTCCTTTTTTCACAATAAATTGAATGTTTTTTTTTTTTTTTTTTTGTCTACTTCCTCATCCAAAGTTCAGAAAAAAATTCACGGTACAGATTTTTACGATATACAATCATCATTTATCTGAAGATTTATCTTTAGAAATTATTGCCATGTTGACGGCTCTTAAAATAATTTTGTTCCTGGTTATTTTTGTTATTGACTCATGTTAGATTTCTAATCTAAAATCCTCTTTTTTAATTTTTATTTTATTTTTTTTTCTGGATACAAAAAAAAAAAAAAATTTATTTTCATTTTGTGAAAAAGAAAAAGTATAAAACAAAAACAACATACCCACATTTTAGATTTTAGAAAACGAAAAAAAAAAAAAAAAAAAAGATGAAAAAAACAGAAACAAAATTATGCAAATTTTTATTTTTCCTGCTTCATTTTATTTTATTTTTTTTTTTTTTGAATTTTTTGTTTTTATTTTTTCTTGTTTTTCTGTGCTCTGTGTATCTTGGTTTGTAACCTAAAAATCCCTAAAGATGGCAGATGGCTTTTATACTTCAAAAAACATGAAAATGAATGAGAAAATAAATGGAGTGACAAGGCAAGAAAATTGGAGAGAGTGGAAAACATGTCGAAATGTTTTAAAGTTTTTCATTTTTTTTTTTTTTTTGTTTTCTTTTATTTGATTCAGTAAAAATTTCTTCGTCCTTTTTACGTTAAAAGAAAGTGAATAAAAGAAACCAAAGGATTGTGATTTTCTTTTTTAAATTGAATGATTTAAAGTTTTGACAAGCAAAACAAAAAAAAAATATGCAGAAATTTAAAAATATTCTTTTTCTCTATATCGAAAAAAAAAAATATATATATGTATATTTAAAAAGATTTTAAGGACAAACTAAATTAAATTAAGGTTTTATTCAGGCTTAATAATATTAAATATAAAAAGCTTCTTCAAGATTTTTCAAAAATTTGTATTTTGGCTAAAATCAAAAAATATATAAAATACATTATTCTATAGTTGAATAAATCAATGTTCCTGTATTTTTTTCATTTTGTGACAGAACATATTAGTTTTGATTTCTTAGTTTACATTTCCTGCCATTTCCTAAGGAATACAATTTTGTTTTTTTTTTTTTTGTTCTCTAAAATATTAAAAAAAGCATTATTATAATATTATTCTAAGGATAAACTATCTAATAAGAAAAGACTTAAAAAAAATAATTTCTAAAGAGAGTAAATATTTGATTCACTTACAAAAATATTCAGAAATTAGAAAGTAATAGCTAATAAGTTTTATTATGAAATATAAGAAAAAAAAATAAAAAATAAAAAGGATCAAATGTAAAATGATATTGGATTAAAAATTGTGCAGTTTTGTTTTTTTTTTGCCGAACCAAGATTTAAAGGAAAAAAAAAAATCTGTAAGATGATTTTAAGATAATAATATAAAATTTGAAACTTTATTCGAAACATTTATAATAAATATTTTTATAAGAAATTTATCTAGGTTAAAATACTTTAAAAAAAAATAATAGAAGCCGGATAAATATATAATATTAGATTTTTGCATTGACGTTCAGATTCTTATAAACTTTTAAAAAAATATTATAGTAAGCATAAGTTTAAAAAAAAAAAATATGATAACTCGATTTCATTTTTTAAATTTATTAAACTTGTTAATGTTGACTTGTTCTATTGAACTAAAATATATGCTTTCTTTTAAACATTTTAAAAGTAACACTAAGGCGGCTTTAAGTGCTCATTTATATACCCTCAGTGGATTTAAAACTAGTTAAGAAAACTTTTTGTAAGAACCGATATTATACTCCTTTTCTGCATCCATTCTTTTTCAAAAAGAATCTGTACAGATTCACTTCGAAATTACTTTCCATCTCTCCTTAATTATTCTATTACCCTTCAATTACTCTTTATTTTGCCTAAAACTGTAATAACTTTGTATAAAGGAATCCTTTCCCAATATAGTTTTGGTAACCGCGTGTTAAAAAAAAATCTCAAAAAATACTACTAATACCAAAATTCATATCTTATACAATCAGAAGTGTTCCAGCAGTTAAATTTTATGTTAAAAATCGTCATTATTTTATTTTCTACAAAAACAATACAAATTGGAATAGTTTTAACTATAAAATTGTGATTGATTTGTTTAATTTGTACTATTTGGAAAAATGTCTAACAGTAAATGTTGTACAATATGAAAATTTTGTTAGTGGAGGTACCTTCTGTAAGTTTAGGTTTACATAATGACGTAACAGTCTAAAATAAGGAGTAATGTGCTTTATTTCCATATAATAGAAGAGACATATTATATGTATACCATATCTTGATCCTAAAAACAATTGCACTTAAATTTTTTTTCAATAAATAAAAAAGTTAAATTTTAAAGATGTTTGAAATTTAAAAGCTAGCCTTCTTGCGTAGGAAAAACTAAAAACAAAAAAAAAAAATTGTACCTTCGCAATTTTTTAGTAGACTAGGTACCTATCTACATCTTATCAGTTTTCCTACAACAAAAACACTGTTAAGAATTTAAAAAAAAAATTTTTTGTCTTATTTTTTTTTTTTATTTAGAGTTTTATATTTTTTTTTAAATGCGTTAATTGTTAAAATTCACCAGACTGTATAATTTTCTTTGATATTTAACATTTTTTTTTTTGTTATATTGATTAGAGAGAGGTTAAGTGAAAATGAAAAATGCCATTAAACTTCTAAATCAAAATGTATATATATACCTATACCATGAACTACATGAAGTCTAAATGTTAAAATATTTTATATCGTTTAAAAAAAATCTGCTGTCTCCACCACAGCACTGATCGCTATAATACAAAAATAATAATTTACAAACATACATACATATATCAAAGGAAAATAACTTCTAATAATTTAACATCATTTTTTCAAATTTAATAACAATAACTAAACAATGAATAATTAATCGTAAAAACATACATAGGTATGTACATTCATTCATACATCCATTTACACTATTATGTAACGTACATGATATTTTTTTTCAATCAAAAATATTAGAAGTAAAAAATAATAAAAACTGTAAACAAATACAAATACAAAATAAACATAACAATAATATTGAATCTGCCAACAAAAATTTTACAGTTTGAATTTTGCGTCATCAAAAAGATAATAACATGCATATAATATATATGTAAGTATGTATATACATATTATGTATATAAACTTTTAGACATAAAAAAAAAAAACAAAAAAAATTTGTTCATATAAATTCATATGGCGTGTTATATCTATAAATTTGGACTTGGGAAAAAAATTAAATAAAAAGTAAAGTTGGTCGGATCAAAAAATGTTCTATGGCAAAGTTGTCTTTACTTGTGTAACAACTTTGTTTTAATAATTTTTCTCATAGTATTTTCCTGTTACAAAATATTCGTAAAAAACTTAAAAATTACACTAGTAAACTACCACTTCCGGTTGTTTGTTTTACTCCCGAAGCGTATCAATCCGAGATATTTACACCAAAATCTTAAATATAAAATTTCAAAAAATTTCGCTCAATCGTTTACGCTGTACACGTGCCCCCAGTAATACACACACACACACACACAGGCAGACACCACCCTAAAAATTTTTTTACAGCCTTCTACGCACCGGAGTAGTGCATTTTTGCCAAAATCTCGGGTACAAATTTTTAGTATGAAAACAATACCTACCTTATACATAATTGCATAGGGTCAATAAAAATTAAAGTTTTTACCCATACATACATATATATTTATGTATAGCGTATAAACATATGTATATGTATGTATGTATTTTGATTAGGTATAGTAAATTTTTAGAAGGTTTATTAAAATATAACTTTTACCTATCTGTGTATAGATATGTATACATAAATTATATATTATGTTCATAGCATTTGTTCGAATAACTATATATTAAAATAATATTCAAAATGTTTTTTTTTAATATTTTAATTATTTTATTTTGGATTAGTCTACCAAACTGTTTTTTGTTTCTGTTCTGTTTTTTTTTTTTTTACATTTCTGAAATTTTACAAAAAATTATTATTGTCTCACTAGTATTAACCTAATTGAAAATTGAACTGAAAAATAACAGAAAATGTAAACGATTATAAAAAATTTTTAACATAAAACAAAAAATCAAAAGAAAATAAAAATTAGGTACCTTAATACATAGGTATATAGCTTATAGTTAATGGTAATTTTATTTCTTTGTAAAGTTTTTTTTTTTTCTTCTTTGTAATTTCAATCTTTTCCCACGACGACAACCAGTTTTAATCTGTACACCCTTATAATAGGTACCATAGTATCCACATACCTACATATTATATAATTATTTAAATGTGGTATTTTGTACATTCTAGAATGAAATTAAACAATAACTATACAAAAAGTTCACACTTTTTCAAACGAAAAAAAATTTTCTATTTTCCTTTTTCACACATTTCATTTTTCATTTTTAAATTTTTTCTTTATTTCATTTTTTGTTTTTATTTTTGTCTGTTTTTTGTTTCTTTCCAGTCTAATTAACCTCATTTTGTAGCATAAAGCTTTAATAGTTTAATCCGGCTGATGTTGATGGAAAATAATAAAAAAAGAAAAAAAAAGAAAAAGATAATGTTACCTATTTAGAATACGAAAAAAAAAACTGTACATAAAAATAAAGAAATTTTCGGATGCAGAAAAACAAAAAGTGAATACTGTAAAATGCATTTTTTATTGTTTTTTTCTTTTGTTTGTTGGTCCATATTATTTTTTAAGACGGTTTTTTTTATGAAACTTATAAATTTGTTGACAGCAGTTTGAAGCAGTTTTTGAACTTTTATATGATTTTGATTTTATTTTTATTTTTACACTAGAAAAATTTATTGATTTTATTTATTGTGCTGCAACGGGGATTTTTTAAAAAATTTTTTAAGAAGTTTGTTGATAGTTTTGATTTTTATTGTAAAAAAAATAAAAAATAACAAAGAAAACGAAGATATTTCAAAAAATCAACGATTCGATTTTTATCATTTTTCTTCCTGGGATATTTAAAAGAAAATTAATTATTGTTCAGTAATTATTATTTTTATTTTATACTCATAACTCCATGATTATTAACTAAAATGTATTCTGATTTCTGACCGCTATTTTGTTTATTAGTTTCACTCTATCCGTCCGTCCGTCCGTCCGTCTGTTTACAAAACTTCTACACCGTTAAAGATAGAGAAAACAAATTTTCCATGGGTAGATCTCATAAAAAAAATAATTTTGTGGAACAACTTTTCATGTAGGCCCATCCATTACGGAGCTACAGCTCCTTAAACTTTGTAAAAGCCCTATTTTTAAATGCATATATCTTATGTTTTGCTTAAGATTTTTTCAATATAAAAACGTCATGCGACAGGTATTTTTTTTAACTTTGTAAATTTATATATAAATATTATACAATGTTTTTAAATTTGGTATTTAAATTTACCGTTATGTGAAAACCAAATTTTGCATGATATTTCTATCTTCATAACTCCGGCACTCTTTTAGATAGAGGCTTGACATTTTGAGGCAAGAAAGACCTTTTAGAATTAGTATAAGTTTGCTGAGGAAATTTTTTTAGGCCACCCCCTGTTTATGAGCTATTAAGGCTCAAAAATTGAAAATTTGCTATTTTTAAACAGTTGTAACTTAGGAACCTGTACACATTTTACTTCAAAAAGATTAAAAAAATTAAAGCTACAGTAATATATTTTAACCAGTGTTAAAGGTTTATTTTAGTTATATAGGGTTCGAGAATTAAAGCTCTTCAAAATTGCAAAAAAGCCCCATTTTCAGATGTATATATCTCAGGCTCTGCGTGATAGTTTTGCAATCTAAAACCGCCACAAGACCGGAAATTTTATTATCTACATAAAGCTTTATTAAAATTATGCAATATTTTCTAATTTACTATTTAAATTTACCTTTATGTGAAAACCACATTTTGCATGAAATTTCTTTTTTTATAACTCCGACACGCCTTTAGATAGGAACCTGAAATTTTGAGACAAGAAATTTTTTTTGCACCACCCCTTGTTTAAGCGGTATTAGGGCTGAAATATTGAAAATTTGCTATTTTTAGGCACCTGTAACTAAAGCACCTGTACAAATTTTTCTTCGACAAGACATAAAAATTAAAGCTCCAGTAATATATTTTTACTTGTGTTAACGGTTTTTCTTAGTTATAAAGGGTTCCGGACTTACAGCCTCTCAAAATTCCAGAAAAGTGTTATTTTCACATATTTTCTTATTACAAAAAATTTCTTAAATTTTATTTTTTAAATTTTCAAATTTTTGTGCAAGTAACAATCCTAAACAGTTTCTATTTGTCTTTTGGAAATACGCGCTTTTAAAAACCGTTGGTATACATTCTACCTTGTTTTTTATGAAATACATTATGCTTTGGGTAAATTATTTATTTTAATGCTCTTTATGGTCTTCTTTCAATTTACATTTTATTTTGATTTTCCTTTAGTAAGTTGCCATTTTAATACTATTAAAAGTACCCTTAAATAATAAATAAATATAAGACGGGTACGTATGAAAGTCTATATAATATCGATAGATTGTAGAAGAAATATTCTAAAAATTGTTTTCCATACCATGCATTAAATTTATACGTATCCAGTATGTATTGTATTTATAGGTAATTATAAATATTACTTTTATATAATGTTCATACCTATTGGATTTCCTTTGACTTTTCGTTCGTTCTCTTTGGTCGATTTGACCTCAAATCATTATAAAATTTAAAAAAAAAATTACGGGAAAAACTGTTTGAAATTTATATGTTCTTCCAGAAATGATCTTTTATATTGATCCTTTATATTGAATGATTCCAGATATTGAACTATCCTAAAATTAACTTAATTTGTTCATCGGAAATTATTAAAAGTGGCCAAACTTACAGGTTCACCAAATAATTAGCAAATACATATTATATAATATAAACTGATATATAATTCGTCTGTCTACTAGGATGAAATTTATCATAGTTATAATATATATTTTCTAACAATTTGCCGAAACCAAAATTTTTCATTTCATTTTGTAAAAAAAAAATACGTGTTTTATTTATATTGGTATAATCCATTTGGTTATTCTGTATTAGGTTTCAAAATAAAGGAATCATTATTCGAATATAATTTTTTTTCTCCTATTTTTCGAGTTGATTTGTATGTATTTTTTACCGGAATATAGATGAATGAAGTTATAAAAATCGTGGACGGAATGATAAAGAATGTATTCTGTCATAATATTTAAAAATGGGAATCACAAAAGTTATCTCCAAAAAAATTATTTTTTAAATTTGGGTCTTCTGCGACAAAATCTTAATAAAGAAAACCTTAAATGAATAAAATCTAATTTTTATATTGAAAATAAATATTTCTTTTAAGATTTTTAAAAAATTCGTGCTTTGCCTTTTAGATTTATAGTAACAAAATTAGGCTTTCAATAATTTGTTAATATAAGATTACTACGTTGGTACTACGTTGTAAGATTAAGGACGGCAACTCTCATTATTTTAAAGTAAAAAAAGATGCAGTCATTCAAAAAATTAGGAGGGATTTTAGAATTGGTTATAAAATCAAAACTAATAATTTGTTTAGGGAAATTTTTGTGGTGACGGCAGCATGGTTTCGACTTTGTAATTATTGTGACCATAGATGGAAAAGAATTCTAATTCAAAATAAATTTAAGGTAAGTTTTTATTTTTTTTTCAAGATATATTCTATAAAATTTTCTCCGAAAACTTGCTTTTTTCTAGATTTCTTCAAGATTTTTTTTGGGTTAACCCATATAAATGAATACAGAATTAATTTGATCTGATATAATACCAATGTTATATTTAACAATTATGAAACATTTGCATACAAAGATCAATTATATATCAATAGGTACTTTTTAAGAATATTTTATTCTAGTTTTAAATTTTTATCTATAATATTATGTGCATTATATTCTTTCTGAAGTGCACAAATCATATCCTTTTCCGCTGAGCTAATCTAAACAAAGAACAGAAGCTTTTGAAAAAGTAAAATGATAACTTAATCAGGTGCTTTCAAGTGATCATTTCTACACCGTGGAAATTCCTATGTGGTTTAAAACTGGTTATAGAAACTCTTTTATTGTGAGAACCGCTAAAATGTGGAATATGCTTCCATCCAACGTGTTCCCCTCTGATTCTAATTGTCCATTATACAATTTGCAATTTTTCAAAACGAACCTATTCAGGTTTGTCTCCAGATACCCGCAAATTTTTCTCCAAATTCATATTTCCCCTGAACTAGTCTGCTTCTTTCTCAAACCTACAATAATTTTGTAAAAAGGAAAATTTTTCTAGTGCATTATATTCTTTCTGAAGTGAACAAATCATATCCTTTTCCGCTGAGCTAATCTAAACAAAGAACAGAAGCTTTTGAAAAAGTAAAATGATAACTTAATCAAGTGCTTTCAAGTGATCATTTCTACACCGTGGAAATTCCTATGTGGTTTAAAACTGGTTATAGAAACTCTTTTATTGTGAAAACCGCTAAAATGTGGAATATGCTTCCATCCAACGTGTTCCCCTCTGATTCTATTAGTCCATTATACAATTTGCAACTTTTCAAAACGAACCTATTCAGGTTTGTCTCCAATTTACCCGCCAATTCTTCTCTAAATTCATATTTCCCCTGAACTCGTCTGCTTCTTTCTCAAACCTACAATAATTTTGTAAAAAGGAAAATTTTTCTAGAGTTTGGGTAGCGTTTAAAAAAAAAAAAAAAAAGAAGTCTTATGGCATTAATATCGAAAAATGAATGTATAGAAATAACGATGAATGTAAATGACACCGTCGTTCGACATGCAATGCAAATTGCAAAAATCACAATTTGTTAAATGTTCGACTAGAACTTATTAATAAATTTTTTCCACAATATTAAAATATGTTTAAAAAATTATCAAAACAAATTAGACTATTACCACCCTAACAAAAAAAAAACAAAAAAATCTATAAAAAAATTTAAAATTAAATTTTTCCAATTTTCTTTTATTTTATAATCATAAATTATTCAATAATTTTAAATCAAAATATTATACGTATTAAAACCATTTCATAAATTTATTATTGTTCAATTTAATTTGATGTTTTATAATATTATGATTTCATATACTAATTTTTATATTCTCTGTTTAAATATTTGATATTATATATGTTAATAGTAATCCAGTTTCATGAAATAAAATTTATTAGATTTTAAAATATTAACTGCAGACTCAGGGAATAATAAAATTTAAACCTTTCTTTATCCATAAAATATGATAAAAAAACAAGGTAGAATGTAAACCAACGGTTTTTAAAAGCGCACATTTCCAAAACTCAATACAAATTGTTTAGAAGTGTGACTTACACAAAAATTTGAAAATTTCATGTAATAAAAAAAAACTTGAAAATAGGAAATTTTTGAGATTTTGAGGGGCCGTAAGTCCGGAATCCTATATAACTAAGAAAAGCTGTTAACACACGTAAACATATATTATTGAAGCTTTAATTTTTATGTCTTGCCGAAGAAAAGTTTTTACAGGTGCCTAAGTTACAGGTGTCTAAAAATAGCAAATTTTCAATTTTTGAGGCGTAATAACTCTTAAAGAGGGGGCGTTACCAAAAAATTTTCTGAGGAAACTTATACTAATTCTAAAAGTTCTTTCTTGTCTCAAAATTTCAGGTTCCTATCTAAAGGGGTGCCGGAGTTATGAAAAAAGAAATTTCATGCAAAATGTGGTTTTCACATAACGGTAAATTTAAATCGTAAATTACAAAATATTACATAATTTTGATATTGTTTTATATAGATAATAAAATTTTCGATCTTCTACCGGTTTTAGATTGCAAAACTATTACGCAAAGCCCGAGATATATACATCTGAAAATGGAGCTTTTTTACAATTTTGAAGAGCTGCAGCTTTGGAACCCTTTACAACTAAAATAAACCTTTCACACACGTAAAAATATATTATTGTAGCTTTCATTTTCATGTCTTGCCGACGAAAAATTTTTACAGGTGCCTAAGTTACAGGTGTCTAAAAATAGCAAATTTTCAATTTTTGAGGCGTAATAACTCTTAAAGAGGGGGCGTTACCAAAAAATTTTCTGAGGAAACTTATACTAATTCTAAAAGTTCTTTCTTGTCTCAAAATTTCAGGTTCCTATCTAAAGGGGTGCCGGAGTTATGAAAAAAGAAATTTCATGCAAAATGTGGTTTTCACATAACGGTAAATTTAAATCGTAAATTACATAATATTACATAATTTTGATATTGTTTTATATAGATAATAAAATTTTCGATCTTCTGCCGGTTTTAGATTGCAAAACTATTACGCAGAGCCCGAGATATATACATCTGAAAATGGGGCTTTTTTACAATTTTGAAGAGCTGCAACTTTGGAACCCTTTACAATTAAAATAAACCTTTCACACACGTAAAAATATATTATTGTAGCTTTAATTTTTACATCTTGTAGAAGTAAAATGTGTGCAGGTTCCTAAGTTACAGGTGTTTAAAAATAGCAAATTTTCAATTTTTAAGCCCTAATAGCTCATAAACAGGGGGTGGTCCGAAAAAATTTTCTGAGCAAACTTATACTAATTCTAAAAGTTCTTTCTTGCCTCAAAATTTCAAGCTTGTATCTAGAAGCGTGCCGGAGTTATGAAAGTAGAAAAATCATGCAAAATTTGGTTTTAACATAACGGTAAATTTAAATACTAAATTTAAAAAAATTGTATAATTTTGATATTAATTTACAAAAATAAAAGAAATACCTGTCGAATGACGTTTTCAGATTGAAAAAATCTTAAGCAGAACATAAGATATATGCATTTAAAAATAGGGCTTTTTCAAAGTTTGAGGGGGTGTAGCTCCGTAATGGGGGGGGCTACATGAAAAAGTTGTTCCACAAAATTATTTTTTTTATGACACCTACCTATGGTTAAAATTTTTTTTCTCTATCTTTAACGGTGTAGAAGTTTTGTAAACAGACGGACGGACGGACGGACGGACGGACGGACGGACGGACAGAGTGAAACTAATAAGCACATTTTTTCAAAATTTTTTTGGAAATGTGCTAAAAAGAAAACATCGAAAAAATAAAACAAAAAATTTTATTGACAACAAATCGTATTTACATTATTTCTTATATTTTATATATTAACACCAAATACATCAATTTAAAAATATCGTATCTTCAGATACATAATATAAAATAAGAATATTTTATATTTGTATTAAAATTTCATTATCCCTGTTCAAAATCCCTTATCTTTTTCCTTTTTTTTTTTTTTTTTTTATCCTCTGTGGCAATAAATAGAAAATAATATAAATTATGAATTCAGTGTTATAAAAAGATGACAGTTGCAAAATGAAAACTTTCCAGACATCCTTTTAAAATTTATTTAAAAATAAAAAAATATTGAAGCTTAGAATAAATCGAAAACGTATCCTTTATGACTTTTTCGTATACTCATATTATGCAAAGAAATAATAATATTTGGGCAAATATTTATTCTTATTTAGATAGAAAAAAAAAAAAAGAAGAATATTAGATTCCAGTAGACATGTTCTAAATATGTCCAACAACTCAGTTATTATTTATCAGTTATTATTAACGAGAAATTTACGTTCTATGCTAATAATACGTTCTATGCTAGATACGTTCTATGCTAATAATTAAACAAAACTAAAGTATGAATATTTTTTATTAAATTTAAATCAAGATATTAGAAAAAAATAAATATAACAAAGTTGTTTAGATCAGTTTTTTAAACATTGTAATATTCTTTCTTCCGACTGTTACACCCATTTAATCGGACAAATACTATTGCATAATTTAATCGGACAATTTGGAGTGATGAAACAAATGTAAAATATTATTATAAAATATAATTTTTGTAAAATATCTGTCTCTGTCTTGACAGTTGCCAGACTTGTAACACTACAATAATGCTTAATTTTTTCTCCATTACTTATAATTCGTAAAATTTAGTCGAAATCGATTATAGACACAAACCTATCATATATATTTCAATAATAGACACCAACCAAATCTTTAAATACACATAATATTTGTTCACATCTAAAATTTGGAAGAAATTTCATATTGTGTATTTAAAATAACTTTGATTATATATTATAAAGGATTGAAAAAGAAAAAAATAAATAAATTAAAACCAAACCCTTTGAAGTTCTTAAAAATATTCTACAACTTATTCGATTACAATACTATCTATAACTTATATCTAGGATAATAATAAAAACAAAATTTAAATAAAACTTACATATATTTTTCGATATTTTGTAAAAAAGGATTAAGTAACAGATTTCGAAATCATATTTTATATTTTTTTGTAATTTTTAAAATACGATTTAATAAAAACAAAAATCTTAATTATGAGAATAAAAAAAATTTTCTATTTTCTATTTAGCTAAACATAGAAAGGATGAAATGAATATATAAAAAAAAAAAAGCAAAAACTTGAAAGTCCTTACTAATAATATTTTTATTGTTTTATAATAGAATTAATATTGTATAGAACTTACTATTACCGATCAATATACGGTTGAGTTATTAACAAATTATTTCCAGTTCATATAAATGCATTAACAAAAGATTATTCTTTTCAACATCACACAGGTGCTTGCTTCTCTTTATTTTGAGGTTTCTTTTTATTTCCAAGATCCAATAGGAAAGCGAAAAGCAGAAATTACTAAACTAAAATTATGATATTATATGAGTTTTAAGCAAACTTAATCTAGACTATAGTTACAATAGGTAACTTTATACTATAGGGACAAATAGAAGACGAAACTAAAATAAAAGTGAAACTGACAAGATTCAAAGATAAAGGGAGAAGTTATTTTTAATTAAATTAAGGAAGCAGATAAATTATCTGCTCTTTTTAATCGGAGCAGAGCTTTATCTGTCAAAATAAAAATCATGTGTCTTTTTCAGATCTGATCACTTAGCGCTTTTACTTCGTATTTTTTACTAAATCAGAGCATACTCAAAGCAGATTGTAGATGCTCATATAAAATATGTATAATATATGTACGAAAATTTTATATTTTTATATACCTATGATATAAAAAAATGACTGCTTTTTTTTAATCAAAGCGATTTCGGAACGCTTTGTACAATATAATATCTTCAATGAGTTTTCGTTTTAATCAGAGTGTGCTCAGATGTATGCTCCCAGTTAGAAAAAAACGTCTAATGGTTTCACAAACTTTTCGAACATTTTCTAAATTAACAAAGAAATTAAACCAAGCAATATTCTGAAGATTTAAAACATCTCTGTACTGGCAAATGAGGAAGTGGTTAAGTAGTCATCCCATTGATCGAAATGTCTTGACTTAAAATCCAGGTTATTCATATTCTAATAGTTTATATCGTACTAATTCTATGTTATATTAAAAACTAAATATATATATTATATTTTTGTATTTCATAATCTTGTACAAAAACTACAGTAAACTTACTTACTTCTTAATAAAAACTTGTTTCAAGAAACTGAAGCTCAGCCTAATATTGCAAATAAGTGATTTAGTGAATAAGTAGGAGTGAAAAGAAAAAAAATATTGGGAAATTGAACCAAAAGCTAACCTCAAATCAATAGACAAATTGTATTTTTTTTCTCAAGAATTAAAAGTTTGGTACCTAAAATTTTTTGGAAATGAAGTAGAAAATTTTAAGCTTTACAATCTTAGTGATTTGTATTTAATAAAATGCTGCAGCTTTATGATAAAATTATACATGTATTTCTAACTGCATTATGTCTTAGAAAATAGTAATATTGTGACGAACTGTCAAATAATAGATTTTTAATGATGAACACTCAACATTTCTTAATTTATTTTCTGTTTCTTCATTCTGATAGAATCATAGAGCGTCCTCAAAACATTTGGATCTTTTTAAAATATATGTAATTGTTTTGTATTGTGCATGGGATTATACAGGTAAACGTATCTTCGGATGTTTAGTAATTCCACTGGAGGCCGTTCTTCAGAATTATTTTGTCCTGTTTTATTTAACTTATTATTTCTCGATTAAATAATTACTCTGAGTCGCTCATTGTCAAAATTTTGAATATATTTTTTGAACAAGAAAATTTTAAACAAGATCTCAGTAGCTTCAATAATTTCTTACCTTTTTTAAATTAATTTTCTTGAGTTATTAGTAAAAATTTCTTTTTCTTAAATCGTTTTTTCGTTTTTTATGGTCTTATGGCTAAGTTCAAAGAGTCTTATTGAACCTTATCAGAATAACATACCTAAGTGAAGATCTGAGTTATTTTATAACATTTATATTTTAAAAGAGGAGTAAATAATAAAATAAACAATTTATCTTCAATCATTTTTAGCTGGACGAATTTATTGTTAAAAGAAGCTTTAATTGTTCTAAAAGCTATTTTATGAATTTCAAAACTGTAAAAAAATCACAAAAAAGAAATGTTTTTTTTTTATATGTTATATTGTTTTCATTATGTTATTTTTTGTTTTTAAAGATACTAAAATTTCAAGGACCTTATATCTTTTATATATAGTTTACTTTATGCTATTTTTGTAAATGTCAATACCAAAACAACATTTTTTTTCCTATCAAAAATTTTTCTTGCGGAAAAAAAATTTTTCTTTTTTTGTATATTACATTCTTATAACTGTACAATTTTCTAAAATTTTCTTTTTTTTTTTTAACAATGAGCTTCTTATTTACTTCTTTACAATATAATCAAGTTGTCTTTAATATTTAAAAAAAAATATATATATATTATAAATACAGGAAATTATCGATTGCAAAGTTTTATTGTAGACCGTTGCCTATCCGTTAAAATAATACTTTTAATATTCTTCATCATAACAATGTCTTGTAGACATACAGTCAGTTAGGGCATTTTAGAGTTTCCTCTTTTGTTAATTTTTTTTTCTCTTCAGTTCTCAGGATTTATTCTCTTGAATGGGGGTTGGTTCTGCTAATTTTTTGTTTTTTTTTTTTTTTTATTGATGAAAACTTAAATTATCGGTAATTACTAGACTTTACGTTTGTAGTATACTTTCAAATAAATATCTATAAACTCTTTTAAAAAGGTTTGATGTTAAGTTTCTTCGCATTAATGCTAAAGAAGTTTGGGGAAATCATTAAATCTATGTTCGAAAATTCCCCTGAAAAAAAACCGATATTGTACCGATATGTTTTTGTCTTTAAGAGCAAGAGCCAAAAAGGTTTCCACACTTTCTATAACGGCAATTCCTCTGTGAAATATACAGTTAAGATCAACAATCTTCTTGCATATCTTCCGATCAGACAAAAGTTGTAATAATTTTTGGTTGTAATAACACCATTTTATGCCTAAAGAAAGAGCATACACTTGGAACTTATAATTTCTGCTAATATGTAATTGTTGAAAAATTCTGTGCTACGTACTTTATTTTGAAGCTATTCTTTTTAGACTTTTTCTCTAACATACTTGCCAATAATTTTTGTATTTCTATATTAGTTGGATTTTGGAACTTTACTTTGACTGTGCTTTATACTTTGATATTAGAGTAAATATCTATTATTACTTTATTTTCTCTTCAAATCTGTTTCTAGCCATCTAAATACTTTGTCGCTGAGCTGCCAATGTATCTTTAGATATTTTTAAATTTATTATATCATTTAGTGTTATAAAATATCACTGTTCTAATCTACTGTTTTTGTTTTAAAAATTTCCATTGAATCCTAAATTTACTCAGACAGAATTTTTTTTTTCCTTCACATCATATTACTAACCTTATATATAAAAATTATAAATAGGATAATAATTTGACAATTCTCATGTACCGTATACAAGATTTATTCTGTCATTTGAAGATTTATATATAAATTAAATACTTCTTAAAAACAAAATTAGAACGTTTCAATATTTGAAGAATTTAAAAAAGATAATCAGTGCGATGATAGCTATATTTAATTTATCGATTTTGTTGTTTTTTTTTGTTTTTTTTTAACATATCTAACAATAAATTCGGTTTAGATCTTTTCTATTAGGTTGTTATCGTGTTTTATTTGAATTAATATCAAAAAAATTTAAAATAAAAAGTTTTAGAAATTCTTTTCTATTATATTTTTATTAACGAAGTTTAGAATATCGACAACATAAAAAGAAAAAAAAAAAATAATTTTTCTTTTTTGTGAAAAGTTAAAAATATATAATACATAATAATATATAAGTTATGTATCGAGAAAATATTGATGAAGAGAATATGGAATGGAAAAGTTGCTTATTATTTTCAGTTTAATTTTTTTTTTTTTTATTGTATACTTTGATATTTTCATTCAATATATCTATAGATTCTTTCGACATTGCTTAAAACCTTGAATATTATATAGCCATATCCTTTTTTTTTATTTTTTTTTTATTTTTTTTTTTCGAAATTTTTATTATAGGTACTGTTATTTAAAGAATTTAAGAGAAAATTTCAGAATGTTCCAAGGTGGTTTTTATTATTTTTTCACTTAGACATTAGAATTTTGTGGTTTGTGTGTATATGGCTGAGATGTTTTTAAAGAAAAAAAAAAAAGTTTTCACTTTTTAAAATTATATTCACGTAGAAAATTTTTATGTAGTTATGGTGTGATGTTTTAAACAAGGACTAAAAGTTTTTAGTTTATATTTTCTACTCTTATTAATTTTATTAACTTTATTGTTTAAGGTTATCATCAAAAGAAAAAAAAAAAAAAATGGCATGAGCACTAATTTTGTATTTTATAATAGTCTTAAGAAATATTTATTTTATGTTAAAATTATGCAAAATATTTATTATAAAAAGATCACTATATTTTCTTAGAAAATTCTCCGAATAACAAAATCTATGTCAAAATTTCAATATAAAATAAATAAAATACTTACTGTTCTAATAACTATATAATATAAATTTCATAAAAATTTAGAACGTTTAATGTTGTAGTAATGTAAAAAAGTAGCATTTTTATTTTTTCTTATTTTTTCTGACATTAAATAATTTATGCCACATACAGGTTTTTTTCAAGCACTACTTTTTAATTTATTATGGAAATAATATTTATATAGTTATTTCAGGGAGAGCTATTCAAATTTTAATTGGGGGTAGTCTAAACAAATAAAAAACATTCCAAGAAAAATGTGGTCTAAATTTAACGAAAGAACGTACTAATGAGCTCGCAATCTGTACACGTAGAAATATACCACTAGAACAGTTAGTAATAATACTGGGTCATTGATTTCGATGAGAACCTATATCCAGCCAAATTTGATATTCCTTAAAACACACAGTTGAAAAATTGTAAAGAGGAAAGAATAAAAGAAGCTTTTCATTAATTAAATTGAAAATCTGAAGATGGCCTCTTTCACAAAATTTATAGTTTAATTTATTAATACTAATGATGTGTGATTTATAATACAGATGAGTAATTAAACTGCTTAAGTGAAAATAATAATGAGTGATTAGTTTAGCCTAATATATATAATGCAAGACGTTGTTAATGTCATATTGCTCTTATATAGGATTGAAGGAATTCGAACAAATAGAAAAACAAAGAAAAAAAAAAATGGGACAATGAAGCAAACGACTGCCTGAATTTAATTTTTGTTTTGTATGATGGTGTTCAATTTTTTTTATCCGGTAATAGCACCACAAGATGTCTATTGAATCTTTAAACCAATTAGATTTACTACTCAATAATTGTACTAAGGATCTTACCATATATTATGCTTAATGTCAGTTGTCTTTAGTATTATATATACAATCATTTATTTTAGACTAATATTAAGCAAACAATTTTTCTTATTATAGGTTTATCACAATATTAAAATATACAAAAACCAGATCTGTGTCAGAACCTATTTAACAATAACAGTATTTTTAACGATTTAAAACTGAAAATTAATTTTTGCTTAAAAATATAAAAAGAAAAATTAGTCCTTGAGCTGATACCATATACAAAACAAAAAAAAAAAAAATCATTTAACTTAAAATTTTTATAATATATTGCCACTTTTTTCTACATTTTCTTTACTACCTACTGTAGATTTTAATAAAAGTTTTAATTTTTTTATTTTGACTTTTTCCATATTTTATTTTAATTTCAGTTATTTGTTTTTTGACCGAAATTTTGACCGAAAAAAAACAAAGTTACAGAAAGTTTCTAAATCTAAAAATTGTGATACATAAATTGATTATTCTCTTTTGTCTGCTTCCTTTCCAATACTTATACACTCATTGACGAATAATAGTAAGAGAGGAAATGAAAAATGAATAAAATGGATAATAAAAAAAAAAAATAAGTCATTTAGGATAATTTTCCATTTCCTTTAACATTAATGCACAAATTACTGACCGTTTTTTTTTTTGCCTCTATAATTTAAAAGAAAAAAAAAATTGGAAAAACTCATAGAAAAAGAAAACATGAAAAATGCATTAGGATTACAAAAAGTTTTTAAATATTTTTTTTTTCCGTTAGAATTTTTCTTTAAATATTTAAAAAAATTTTTTTTTGTTTAATTTAAAAAAAGTATCAAATTAAAAATGTTTATTTAAAGATAAAAAAAAACAATATAAAATAAAGTCAAAGAGTTGATTTTTACATTTGAAGTATTGTGACTTACAAGATATTTTTATTAGGCCGATCATAAAAATGTAAGAAGTTTAGTTTAAATTTTTATAAGTGCCTTTAAACTTTTATTATACTTATAAAACAATTTGAATGAGGTTTTACTTTTATATTTAGATAGATTTTTCACAATTTATATTCCATGAAGAAATCTTTTATTTTCATATTATTTTCGAAACCTCAATCCATTATACAGTAATATGATCTTCAACAACATACTTTGTTTTAAAGTGTAGTGTAGGTGACCTCTAACCTCTATTATAGCATTCCCGAGTTGTTTTTCCTTGTAAGTGGTTAATATTTTTCTTTCTTAAATTCATCCCTTTCTAGTCTAGTTTTTATCATTTTTCTTTATTTTTTTGATTCACTGTAATTTTCTAAGTTTTATGAATTCTTGGAAAAAAATAAAATGAACAAAAATAAAGAAAAATCAAATCATAATTACGAATAAATGTCAATAGTAGCCAACAACTTAAAATAAATATTTTGTGTCTCAATTATCTCAATGGAATAAATTAGTACAAATTAAAGGGTAGATAAAGACGTAAATAATAGACTGAAACAAGTATAAGAATGGCATTATTGACAAATTATGTTCAATATGGAGATCTACACATCTAAACTGAAGCACCAGGATAAACAAAATATACTATGTATAATGTGCAAAATCAGTCCTACTATATATAGGAGTGAAACTTGGTTTATAAAACAGTCAACTACCATCTAAAAAAAATTAATGCCTAAGTCTATTAGCTCTATGTCTATCAGCTCTAAACAAAATAATGCCTAAGAACCATACTTAAATTTTTCTGCCCTATAGAGCATAAGCGAATTTTTAATATAATATTATTATGTAAACAATCTGTGATCGATCACAATTAAGCACGAATTTTCTTCCTTTTTCCACTCGACTCTTCTTCTATTAAATTGGAAAGTCATATACTCCGCATAGAATCCAACACTATAGTTAGCCACGTATTAAAGTTGAATCCTCGATTAAAAAGAAAAGTAGTAAAAGACATATATCATTGAGAAATGAAATATTTAAAGAAATCGAAGAAAGCGGTAAAACATGGGCAGGCATAAAACAAATGCCTCAAAAAAGAATATGCTGGAAGCTAAGTAAATTAAAGATATCTCAAAGGGAGTAAAGGAAGAAAACAATTACTCAATAACTGATGGACAAAGTAAATTTTTATAAATATATTTTGAAAATATTCTAAAAATTGTTTAACTTTTAATGGAGTTTTTTGAAAAAAAAAAAAAAAGAAGCATGATCTTAAATAGAATAAAAAATTTTGATTGAAAAAGTATTCTGATATTATAAACTTTAATAAACGCTTAATATTATATTCAAATTACTTTTGAAGTTAATAGAAGCTATTTAGATATTAAATACTTATGTAAATTATATGCTTTCTTTAATGTTATAAAACTATGAAAATTGAATTCTTTTTTTATATAGAAATTATTTCATTTTTAATATAAAATGTTATTTTAAAAAATTGTTTTAAAACAATTTTTTTGTTTTTTAATTTTTCAAAAAATTTTCTTAAAATTATTTAAAAGAAAAAAAATTCTTCAACTTAAATTTTTTAATAGGTTCTTGAATTTGAAATCAAATATAACTTTTAAAGTTTTTTTTTTTTTGTATTTTATTTTCTTTAACAATGCTTTACATTAGGCGTCGATATAATAATGGATTCCTTTTAAAATTTTAATAAATATTGGCATCTTATATATTATAATTTTGTAAAAAAAAAACTTTTTAAATATCTTAATTTAATTCTCGTTAGCGTTCGCAGTTATATCAAATCAGAGTAACCGCATAAAATATAACTTGAAAGTATTTTAAAGCAAAAACGTATAGACGGTAATTAAAAAGGACTGTCTAAATATGATTGGAAATTGTGCTACAAGTACTGATTTTTACAAAACATTTCGTCATGTTCGACATTTCAACAATTTTAATTTGATGAAAACATAGAAAATGTTTTTATAAAATGTAACTGAGCATTAAATCTTTATGAGATGTTCGACATTATGCATTATACGCTCAATATCATCCATTAGTCAACATAAAAATTATCGTTTATATATTATCATATTTAATTAAATGACATATTAACAGCATAAAATTAAATTTTTTTTCTTGCCCTATCAAAATTTTGAGAAGAAAAAATAATTTCTCTCAGCCAAATAAATAATTGAAGCCAACTAGAGATAATACTTTAAGGATATTTCTAACAATTAAGTACATATTTAATGAAATGGTTTTTTGCACTTATACGTTATTTACAGTATTGATCGTTTATTTTTGAGTATCATCCTGATAATCAACTTCTGTCACCAGTAATAAGAAAAAAATCCTTTTATTTCATTTTAAAAGAATCATGGAATGAAAATTCGATTTCTTTAATTCATCTTTAAAAAAAAATCCTTAATTAATTTTTCTTAACTAACTACAAATATTTGTTTGTATTTAAGATTGTGTTATGTCAATAGTTTTGTATAGGTAATGTAATTACATTGTAAAAAAATGCGAGCGCAAGTAGATGTAGAATGCCTTTAAATATTTTTAACCCAAAAAATCACAATAATACTAAATGTTAACAGAGACAACACACCAACTGAAAAATTTAATAAAATGGCAAATATCCATAAAGTAAAATGGGAAATAGCAGACGAGAAGATCGAAAAAAAATATTGTGATTGAACTGGCTGTGAAATATTCACGATAGGATAGTTCGTTAACGGTGCATCAAATAGTAGAGGAGTATATTGAAATATTTTAGGATATCCCATAATAACTGCAGCGAAACTACAAAAAAAGGATATACAGGTCAAAAAGGAAAATTTATTACACAAGAATACAATTTTCCATAAACTTTCTAGTGCACCAAATATTATCTCGTAAAAGAGATCTTAAATATTATTAAATGTAAAATGTAATTGTATGTAATTTATTTTTGGTTCCCACCCACTACACATAATGTGATGAGGAAATAAACCAACCTTTTCTTTTCGCGTATATACAAGTATTAAAGGGGCCGGGATGACCTAATTGGTGAGAGTGTATAAAATATGCTGGGTTTGAATCCCATACACGTCGTAAGTTATTTCCCCTTACGAGATTTACAGCCACGCCTGAAAAGGAAAGGCTGTGTAATTTACTCTTCACATTTATGTGGCAGAGAAATACACTAATCATAATCAACAAACAAACAAACAAACAAGTATTAAAATAAATTTATATTATTTTTTTACTTTACAATACATTGTTATATTTTATACAATATTTTCTCTTAATCGAGGTTTGTTTAAACTCAAGACCTTTGGTCTGAAAGACTGCTGGCGACATACATATTACGTCATTTCTAAAATTTATTTACATTACTAATAAATACATCTGTGAGTTATTAAGTATCAATTAAAATTCTGTTTTTTGTATTAAATATTTTCGGGGTTATGATACTACTAATTTCAAAAGGAAAAGTTATGAAAAAATAGGGCAAATTTTTCACAAAAAAAAAGGGTTTTCTATCACTTATAAATAATGAACAATGAAAAATCCGGTTTTTATGGTTGCTAAATGCAAAGAAACTGTATAAAAATTACCAAAAACAACAACGAAAACTTTTAATAATTCAAAATAAAAAAGAAAAAAATTGAAATACATAGTGTGAAAAGAATTTTATGATAAAAGAAAAACAAAAAAATAAAACTAAAATACTTCATAAATTTAAAAATTTTTGGATCAAAATTGAAAAAAGTTATAGAATTTTATTTCATGTTGTTTTATTTATATTTCATTATTTTCTTTTTCTTTATACTTTTAACAAATAAATTTATTTGAAAGAATAATAAAATAAAATTCAGATGAAAAAAAAACAAAAATATAAAAAAATGTAAAATTTGAAAATGAAAAATAAATTTTTTTCTATTCAAAATCACTGGAAAATTTTTCCATTTTTATGCTTCACTTTTCTATTTAAATTTTTAACCTAATTCAATATTCATATAATAAGAATTAAATCCGCTTTTTTTTTTCTTTTTTGTTGTGTTTTTTTTGTTTTTTTTTTTTTTATTTGTTTTTATTTTTAAATTTTCAATTTCAATTCATTTTCTCTGTTTTAGTAACTCTTTTTCATAGACATGTTTTTCTATATACTCTTATATAATATATTTTTTCCTTTAATCCTTTTATTTTAATCCTTTCTTTTCTTTTAACACTTTTCTTTTATGTTTTGACTATCAGTATATCCAGCGAATTTTTCTAAGAATTAATCAATTTAAATTTATATATTTTTTGGAAAAAATCTGTTCTGATGTAATTTTACAAATAAAGTCATAAAAGAAAATAATAAAATTTTATATTCCAGACATAACATATCGTTAAGTCAATGATCAGTTGATTATATCTGTTTTATAAGATCTGTTTTTAGGGATTTTTTTTTTGTTATACTTCATTGTTTTAATTTTTTGAGTATTTTTGAACAGGTTAATATGCGCTGGTTTATGTAAATTATATTTCATGACTTACATAAGAGAATCAAAATTGGTAAGAATTACAGTAAAAATTAAAATTTTAGTTTATCTATAAATAATATTAGAGGCCTCGGTAGCCTAGTGGGTGAAAGCTTATAAAATACGCTGTAAACACCGAGGGAGTGTGGAGTCGAATCCCATACACGTCGTTATAAATAATAAGGAAAGGCTGTGTAATTTCCTGTTCGCAATTATGTGACTGAGAAATGTACTAAAAAAAAAAAATTATGTAACACATAAGTCTTGGTGGTTTAATACTTGGTGCAATGAAACATAAAGTCATAAAGTTTCATAAAGTTGTTGCAACTTGCAAATACTCAATTATTTTATAATGTTGTCATTTGGAGCTATTAAAGCTCATTTCGATGTAGTAGTATTAATTTTGAATGAATGACATAAGCTACATGACATATAAATGACTTTTTAACCCTAAAAAGCACAACAGAGCGTATATTTTTGTCTCCACTTTAATTTCAAATGCTTATATCTTTATTAATAAGTATATTCCAATTTCCTCGCACATATATATTTTTATTTTTTTTTTTATTAGTATCTACATAAAAAATCTAATAGAAACCAACAGTCACTGGTTGTTTTGTTCGTTAATATTACTAAACAGTTTTGTGCGTTTTAGGGTTAAAATTTGGTTTTAACAAGTTATCTGAATCTTTTGAATTCTTTAATGCATTAGAGGCATTTTCCTTTATAATTCCTCCTCTAACATTTTTAAACGCTTGCAATATAATTTTTCTTTATGTAGCATATGTCTAAGATTTATTGATTTTGAAGGTTCAAAATGGAGTTGTTAAGTTAATTGTCTATGTTCTGTAACATAAAACTGTAGTTGGAAAAGGATATAAAGAAATATTATAAAAATCAATGATTTAAAGTTTTTTTTTTTTTGAATTTTACTTGGAAAATAATTTAATAAAAGAGAAATTATATTAATACTCCATCATTCTAACCAAAATATTAATTCACTTTACATTGAAATTCATTTTTATACACTTACAAGACAATTCGATTAACGTTAAAATTATATATTATGATATAAAATAAAATTTTTCTTTATCATAAATATAAAACCATGAATTTTCTATGAAGTAACTATGAAATTATTTATATTTTATTATACACACAAACCTACATACAATATACCTACTATAAATATAATTTTCTTATAATGGTGTTACTTTTATTTAGAATCTAGTCGTAGATCAAGAAATTAGAGATTTTTGTCTTTTTAATTAAAAATTTTTCTTTATTTTGTTTTTCTTTTTTGAATGCTGTTTTTCTTTTTGTTATTATTTTTTGTTTTTTGGTTTTTTTTTTTTTCTGTTCTGTTTCTTTATTTATGGTAATTAGTTTTAAAGTTTTAAGCGGAAAATATTTTCCTGACTTAACGCGACATTTATTTCGGTGGTTGTAAATTTTTTTGGCCTATGACTGTTTTAATTATGTACAAAAAAAGGGCTGAAACGCGAGTAAAAGATTTATAAAAAAAAATGTGAGAAATTAAAACAAAAAAACAAAAAAAAAAAAAAGTAAAAATACCAAATATCCGCTTCTATTCATCAGTTTTCATAAATTTTAAACTAAAATTTCGCGGTTTCTTAATAATTTCTAAAAATACTGAAAATAATTAGAAATAAAAACCAAAGAAAAAAAGAAATGTTTACGTTGCTTATAAAAAAATTTTTCTTTTGTGTTTTGTTTTTTTTTTTTGATTTTCCTTTTAATATTATAAAAGAAAAACTTTTAAAGCATTGAGTTTTGTATTATATAAGAAAAATTTTAAACAATGATTTTTGGAAGGATAAAATTATTATTATTAGAAAGTATATAGAGAGGGGAACAACGAGTTTTAAGATTTTGATTTTGTGGAAAAATGAAGAAAATTGATTTTGTTTTGTTTCAGAGAATAATAATTTAATTTGTCTGGAAATTTTCAAAATTCATTTTTTAGGCTTGAAATAATTAAATTCCAATGAAAAGAAATTAAAAATATTTGGTAGAGAAAGAAAATAAAAAAATCTGACAAATTCTGGTGAAGAAGCGATGATTTTTTATTGAAAGTTTTACCATTAGACAAAGAAAATTAATTTAATTTAAAACATTTTTTTTTTTGTATAATATTTTAATGCACTTTAATTCTTTTAAAACTAAACTTTTATATTAAAATAAAATAATACATTAACATTTATTTTATTTTCTTTTTTTCTAAGAATATTTTTATTTAATATTTTTTGCAGACAGGTAACCAAAATATATAAAATTTAAATTAAGCTTTTAGTTAATATCATTTAATAAAAGTACAAAATCGATTTTCGAATCGAAAAATCGAACATTTATAAAGAGCCGAGATACGAGTCGAGATACGAGTATTGGACGCAGTAGTTATTCTACAATATGAAATTTTTAAATAGTCAGACAGATAAAAAGTGGACGATCGTTTTTGTTATTCTTATTTTTTGGGAAATATAATTTAATAAAATCGTACTATCTTATGACCAGTCTGTTATAATATTATTAAAAACTTTTTGGTACAAACTTATGTAATCTTTATACTAATTGTATTTTTTTCCTTGTAACTAACAAAAATGACATTTTTCGTTATAAGTCATAAATAAAACAAAATATTTTTTGTAATAATATCTTAATATATTTTATAAGCTATATAACTTTTAACTTTAAATCAATTTTAATATTAGTTAATTATTTTTGTTTGTTAATAGGTACTTTGTGGTAGCTAATTGTTGTTACAAAATTTAGTCAAGATAAGAAAATTTAATTACAATTTTTAAAGTATGAACGTAATTCTCAGGGTATAAATAAATTTGCCATTACATTTTATGACATCTTAAAGGAAACGGTGTAGTTTTGGCAAATATCTGGCAAGTATATTAAGTAGTATATAACTTGCTCACAAAGTAATTCTGAATCCAAATTAGCAATGTACATCCGTCCAAAAGATAACTTACAAAAAAAAATTGAGCAAAGATTCTCAAATTTTAAACCATTTTACTTTTGAGCAGATTCGACAGATAAGTGAGTTATGAAAATAACTCAGTATCTATTGAAGCAATGGGTCTGAAATTTTGTGAAAAAGGATTAAGTGTGATGGCAACGATTTGAGAAAAATTTTATTGGTCTGCAGCAGCGATTTGAGAACGATTTTATTGGTCTGTTTCGGTACGCAGTCATACCATACGCAGTCTCTGGATATTTAAAATTTTGTCGAAAAAATTTAAGTTTTATACCAAAGACTTTTGCAGAAGTAGATTATTTGTTGACTTTTGTTGGTTTTGGTTAGTCTAACTTAACAGGTTCAACTGTGGAATTTATATTCTCATATCTTGATACTTAATAAAGATAGGTATCTGATCTTTTCTAAAAAACAATCAAGTTTAATGACAATAACTTCTGTGTGGTTTAGTGGCTGTAATAATTTAGTGGCTAAATATTTTAGTATTTTATTAACTAAGATATCCCAATTTTGCAAAAGATGATCAAGATTTATGGAAACAGCTTCTGTGAAATTTGATTACTTGATTACTTAAATAAAACATTTGAAATGTTGTAAAAGATGCTCAAGTTGTATGTTAACAGTATAATTTATGTTCGTACGTGCATTCTAGAGTAGACACAGTCAACTTCAGTAGTCTTCTACGGTTTTCTATAAAAAAAAATTATAAAATATCAAAAGGCATATTTTTTAATTTGTAGACTTTTCTGGTTAAGAAAACCGGTTTAAGTATAAAATGTGTACAAATATTTGGTATTTTTAATTTTTTGACTTTTACCTTAGAAAAATTTGTATAAGCACCAAGTTATTTAATTTTTCAGATGTATGTTTGATTCAGATGTATTTTTTCAGATGATGTGAAAAATATTCAGTAGAATTTGATTTACTACAATAATTTTAATGTTGTATCACTTTTTTTAATTAAATCACACTGCAACATCCAAATGAGAAGAATTATGTTAAAAAGTCCTTTCAACAAATTTTAATAATTCATCGCAATATGGATACGTATTGCTTCATTACAGTTTCAGTTCAATTCCATTAAATCGATTTATTTTTCTATTTAACAGATTCTCGAAAAAAGAAACTGTTATTTTTGTACGAATATAAATTATTGCACTATGATCGTGATGTTATTATATAAGTCACTACGACTTATAACTATATTTGAAAATTGTAATTATATACGTGATATATAATGGGACATGGTATGCCATTGTTTTAGACATAGTTACATTTAAATTGAACGAAATTCATAAAAAAACAAGGTAGAATGTAAACCAACGGTTTTTAAAAGCGCACATTTCCAAAAGACAATACAAACTGTTTAGAATTGTGACTTGCACAAAAATTTGAAAATTTCATGTAAATAAGAAAAAATGTAAAAATAAAACTTTCCTGGAATTTTGAGGGGCTGTAAGTCCGGAACCCTATAGAACTAAAGAAAACCGTTAACATAAGTAAAAATATATTATTGTACCTTTAATTTTCATGTCTTACTGAAGAAAAACTTTTACAGGTACCTAAGTTACAGGTGTCTAAATATAGAAAATTTTAAATTTTTGAGGCCTAATACCTCTTAAAGAAGGGGCACTACCAACAAATTCTGAGAAAACTTATACTAATTCTAAAAGATCTTTCTTGTCTCAAAATTTCCGGTTCCTATCTAAAAGCGTGTCAGAGTTATGAAAAAAGAAATATCATACAAAATTTCGTTTTGACATACCGGTAAATTTAAATAGTAAATTACAAAATATTGCATAATTTTGATATTGTTTTATGGAGGTAAGAAAATGTCCGGTCTTCTAGTGTTTTTAGATTCTAAAACTACTACGCAGAGGCTGAGATATATACATTTGAAAATAGGGTTTTTTTGCAATTTTTGAGGGATGTAACTTTGGAACCCTATACAATTAAAAAAAATCAATAACACGCATAAACATATATTACTGGAGCTTTAATTTTTTTGTCTTTCCGAAGAAAAATGTGTACAGGTGCCTAAGTTACAGGTGTTTAAAAATTGCAAATTTTCAATTTTTGAGCCATAATAGCTCATAAACAGGGGGCGGTAAAAAAAAATTTTCTGAGCAAATTATATTAATTCTAAAAGTTCTTTCTTGCATCAAAATTCCAAGTCCTTATCTGGAAGGGTGCCGGAGTTATAAAGGTAGAAAAATCATGCTTTTCACATAATGGTACATTTAAATACTAAATTTAAAAACTAATTATAATTTTGATATTGATTTATAAAGGTAAAAAAAATTCCTGTCGAATAGAATTTTCAGATTGAAAAAATGTTAAGCGGAACATGAAATATACGCCTTTAAAAATAACAGTTCTTCAAAGTTTGAGGGGCTGTAGTCCCTTATGGATGGGGACTACATGAAAAAGTTGTTCCACAAAATTAATTTTTTTACGAGACTTACCCATGGTTAAAATTTTTTTCTCTATCTTTAACGGTGTAGAAATTTTGTAAACAGATTGACAGACGGACGGACGGACATAGTGAAACTAATAAGCACATTTTTTCAAAATTTTTTTGGAAATGTGCTAAAAAACAATAAAAATAATGTAAAATTTGCTACTTACTTTTATATTTCCTATATCACAAATTCTATGATTTATCCTTTATAAGTTTAAGTCACTACATTAAGAATGTGTTTGAAAAATTTTCGAAAAAAAAAAAATGAGTGCAAATGACTTTAATTTAAAAAAAAATGTCTATAAAATTTTTTGCATCTAAAATTTCTTTATAAATATTGAAAAAAAAAAGTAAAAATATTATATCCATATACTATGTTTATATTGTAAGGAAAATATCCTGAAATATTCTAGTAAAAAACTAAAATATATAAATTTCTAATTTAAATAAAAGAACAGGATAATCATATTATCGTGATATTCTAGAAATGAAAATTATTACTTTAGTTCATAAATTTAATTCCAATTTAATAACTAAAAGTAGTATACCAAATTTAATTTTTTGTTTTTTTTTTCTCTCTTTTTGTTGTACATAAGTTTTATTTTATCCCTTTTTTTTTTTTCTTATATAATTGAATAGAGTACAAAATGTGAAGTTTTATTTTTTTTTTTTTTTTTGTGCATGTATGGCAAGATTTACGATGACATTAACGTAACTTAAGAGAACAAAAATTTTCCTGATTTATTTCAATTCTTTTCTATTTTATTTAATTTTTTTTTTTTTCTTTAAATGTGTTTTTTTTTTTTTTTTTTGGTTTTCTCTTGTTAAATCTAATTTTGGTATGTAAAAATATTTCGCAGAAATATAGAACAAAGCAAAAAACTCATATATTCAGAAAAAAAAAAATTCTTACAACTGCAAAAAATGAATACTGTATAAGAATTATTAACTTGCTTTAAACTATTTCTACCCCTTCCCTTACCTTTCTCTCATAAATTCTTGATAGCCATCTTCATGATATTTCCTTTTGTCATCAGGAAATTTTTTGCATGACGGTCATTTCAACTAACATACAAATATCATTGGTATTCGTATATATATATAATTCATATATTCTTTCGAGTAATAAATTATTTAAATTGCATTCCGTTATGCAGTAAACTTTTATAGTCCTTTAGAAAAAAAAAACAACACAAAACAAAACAAAAAAATAATAATATAACAATAACAAACAAAAAAATAAAACCTAAGCAAAATTCAAATATTTTCTAAATTATTTACAGTATGTTCAAAAAATAAATTTTTCTTTGAAACAGGATGTTTCTATATGTTTTAATTTGCACAAAAAAAAAAGAAAGTAGGTATTATTGATGTTGAACTGTTTTTCTTTGTAGTTTGTAGTTAATTAATATTCTCTATGAATAGCATATGAACATCGATTTATTTAGCGTCTATTAACATTTTTACAAATCGATGTAAACATAAGGTAAAATTATATGGTTTTAACTAAATTTTCTGTAGGGTTTAGGAATGTGTATCTTACCAAACTGATTTTGCAGTTATTTTAAATTTTATTATAATTACTTAATTCTATTATACCTCACTTGCTTTAGTTAAATTACAATAAATTACTGAAAAAAATATCAGAACACTTTAGTACATGGCATTATACGAAGGAGTTTAAAAAAAAAAAAACAAATTTTTATGCACATTATATCGGTAATCCAACTTTCTTTTTCCTTTAATTTTCCTATGAAAAAATTAAATGCTAAAAAAACTTTAATTTGCTGAACTAGTTGAACTTAACATGGTTTTGTAAAAACAAATTTTCTTATTTCTAAATATAAAATAATTTAAGTACTGTTTTCTTTATGATCACAGGCAACTCTTATGAATAAAACTTTTGAAATTTAACTGAGTGTGTCTATTTTGTCTATACCTAATCGTTGAATTTTACTTTTTCTTATTATCCCAAGTCAATATATATGTATTAAAGTCCGATGATTTTACCAATATAATAAATATAATATTTTATCAGCTTTCGGATCGACAGACTTACAAAAGTAAACATTTTTATATAACCTTTTTTTGTATATTTTCAAATCAGGATTTAATACACATCAAGTGAGAAAGACATATAGTATCACTTAATAAATACTAAAGATACGTTTTAAAAAATAATTTTTATATCATTTACTGCAATCAAATTAACGATAAAATTATATTCTTTAGACTTACGTTACTTTCTGTTTATTGCTGTCATGTCTTTTATATAAAATAGAGTATAATTTTTGACAGTTTGATCTTTAGTAAAACCATCCTTTTTTTTTCATTTTTTTTTTTGTATATTATGTATTAGCTGACATAATAAAAGTGTAGTTTTCCTTTTTATTCTTTTATTTTTTTATTAATTTTTGTGTTTTTTTTTTTTGTTCTATAAAAACCATTTTTTGTCATTTCATATACTTAGTAAGGAAAAAGAATTTTTTTTTTAAGTGGAGAAAAAAGAAAATAGTTTTTCTGTTTTTCTTGCACGAACACAATGTCATTTTATAATAATTTTTGTATAAGTTAAAAATATTTAAAAAAAAAAAAATATTTTGTTTGTTTTGAAGAAAAACTTAAAAAAAAAGGTTAAGGTAAACAATAAATTCTTTATGATTTTATGTTTAGTTTTATTTTGTCGGTCTTTATACTGATACTTATTATAGGTTTTTATTTTTTTTTTATTTTGTTAAAAAATTTCATATGTAGCTGTACATGCGCTTTCAATGTTTAAATGAAACAAACAAAAAAAAAAAAAAAATATTTGGACATCAAAGATAAAAATATGAAAATAAATATTTTATTTTTATAACACATACCTAGATTGCGATTTTTAAAAGAAATAAGAGAAACATAAAATATTTTTTTACTAGTAACATTTAGTACTTAATTTATTACTTTAAAAAAGTTAAAAGGTGTCTCCTTGAATTTCTGATTATTTGATTCGTCTAATTTTTATTTTGATATTTTTTTGAATTTAAATTTAATTGTATGTATTTTTTTTTTGTGTTTGATCAAAACTAACATTAGAATTAGTCTATTTGATCGTTTTAGTAATTTTCATTTATCCGAAAAGTCGAAATTGACAAGAAGATCATACCTCAAGTAGTCAGTAAGTAAATGTTTTTTGTTTCATTTTCTCTTTGGACATTAATGATTTATCATGAATTAATTAAATAAATTCAGATTTTTTCACATTTCGGCTTCATTTATTTTTATTTCATATGCAATCTTAATTAAAATAATAGAAAATGTTTAGTTAACAATTTAGACCCGTCTGAAGAAAATAACAAGTAAAAATAACAGTAAGTCGATGCAACCGACTTATTTATACCCTACACCTAAATCATTCAAATTAAGTTAAAAATCCATAAGTTATTTTAGTTAGGTATTTAATACAAGCTAAAAAAAATAAATGCTGTTACAACCTTTGTACAAAATTTCAGGTTTCTATCTTTATTAAATTCGAAAATATGATTGTTAGGTCTTGGGAAGTGTGTGAAGGCACGCGGACCACCACCCCAATTCATCTAAAATTTTAGAGACATCAACAGGGTAGAACATTCTTATATCAAATTTCAAGTTTATATATTTATTAATTTCGAAGATATGCTTGTTTGGTGTTAGGAGTTGTGTGGCAGATACCCGAACAACCATTCTAATTCATCTTAAATTTTGGACAAATCAGGGATTCAGGAAACAACACCCTTGTACCAAATTTGAAGTTTCTGTCTTTATTAATTTCGAAGATATGCTTGTTCGGTTTTGGGAGTTGTATGGGAGGTACCCGAACGACCACTCCAATTCATCTCAAATTTTGGGGATATCAGGGATTCAGAAAAACACACCCTCGTACAAAATTTTACTAAGTAAAGATTAAGTTTCTATCTCTATTAATTTCGAAAATATGCGCATTAGGTTTTGGAAGGTGTATGGGAGGTACTCGAACGCATGGTCCGATTTCGCCCATTTACAATCCCCGCCTTACCTTAGTCATTGTTAACCTACAGTATAAATTTCATCAAGATAGCGTCATTATTTTTTGAGTTATCGTGCGTACGGACGGACGGACGGACGGACATCGCTAAATCGACTTCGGGGGTGATCCTGATTCAGAATATATATACATGTCTATACCTAACTCGCTTCCTTTTGGTGGTTACAAACACCATACCAAAGTTAATATACCCTATACTTAATGTGTAGGGTATAATAAAAGTATAAAGCAACATTTCAATAGAAGAGGTTAAGAGAAATAGGAAAATTGAAATTGTTTTGTTCGCAAAGCAGATAGTTCAAATCTAAGAAAGTTATTAGACTTAACCTTCTAAAAACATATTTTTAAACATATATTATTATATTAGCCATCAACAAAAGTAAAAATTAAGGCAGGCTAAACATTATTTCTATAGATTAACCTTAAGGAATCGCAACAGTTTATTGTATAATTTAATGCCTAAAGTAATGAATGAATGTGTAAGAAAAACTAAAATTCATTAAAATTTAAATAAATGTCATTTATTCTATCAAATTTTCTTTTATATTTTTCTTTTACTACGACTAACCTTCATATTACTATTTTTTTAATGAATTTTTTCTTACATTATTATATATTAATATATTTACTTTCTTTTTGTTAGACTCAATGATACTTTTTTTTTTTAAATATTCATTTGTTTTTTTTTGTTTTTTGTGTGCAATGTTGCAATTTAATAACTTTTCTTTTCTTTTCTGCTGTTGTTTACTTTATAATAATGTATATACGTGTTTTTGTTTTTTTGTCAAAAAATTAATTATATTTTTAATTTTTTTCTTTAAAAAATTGTTAAAAAGAGAAAACAAAAATTAATAAAATTTTCCACACCTATTCATCATTGTAAATTTTTATTTTCTTTTTGTAAGGGAAACCAAAATATGTATATAATTTGAAAACAATGAAAAGAAAATTGTTCTGAATAATATTAGGATATATTAATTTATTAGGAAATAAGAATTGTTTTTATTGCTTTATGAAACGTTTGTCAAACAGAACTGATTTTCCTTGAACCAGATTAATAAATCCGGTTAATTTCTTATAATCAAAACATAACATATATATTCATACATAAACATAACATATAATATACAAAGAGTTTAAAAAGAAGAAGATAATAGCCAACCTAAAGATTAACCAGTTGAAGAATCAAAAATATAATATAGTTCCTCATTTACTTCCTTACCCTTTAAAATATCAGTCAATAGAATATGTCAATTGAGTATATAATTAAGTTATAGTAATGTCATTGAATCAAACATGTTAGGAAAAAATCATGTTTGATCGAACATGTTAGGAAAAAATCATGTTTGGTCAATTAATGCGGCCACTATAATATTGGAAAAATCATGGAAAATCAGTTTTAAAAATATTGTTACTTTATTAACATAAAAAAAAAAAAAACAGCTACCATTCTAGATTCAACCTCTATAAAAAATGTTTAATATCATCAAAGAAACCACTTCTCGAGGATTTGAATATATAATCCAAAACTCATAATATATTATCTAATTCTTTTATTCTATAGAAATATCACGTTTACTAATTTTTAGTCAAGGAAATCAGTATTCAAAACGTTTTATTCATTTTATAATAACCTTCAAAATAATTTCAAAATAAAACTTAAAAATCAACATTACAACACAGCGTTAAAATAGCGTAAAGGAAGAGTGAACATGAAACGAAACATAAAAAGAGTTGTGGAAGTGGAATAAATAAATAATATAATACAAGAAAACAAAAAAAAAAAAATAAGAAAATAAATAAATAAACAACAACAAACAAAAAAAAAATTATCAAAATAAAAGAAACAATAAGTGAAATGAGCGAAAAAATTTTTAAACACGAAAAATGTTTGGTGATGGCGTTGAAAATTGTTGGGTTGAGAATAATTTTTTTCGGTCCAACAATTTATTCGTTTTTTTTTTATTTTTTCTTTATTTTTAATTTATTTTTCTATTTGTTTAGTTCTCTTTCTTTCTTCATTTTTTTTTTTTTTTTTAAATAGATAAAATATAAAATTTTGTTTAAAATTTGACTTTACGTTTAGGAATTAATTTTGGAAGTGTTTAATATTTTAGTTAAATAATAATTTATATATTAATATTTACTTTGGAAAAAAATGTCCGAATATCAGCTGAAAGTACCTTTTGCAAAAATAATAATAATAATTTCTCTTAAACTAATATTGCTTATTAGTTATTTCATATAGTAATGAAACAATGTTATTTAACATTTAGGCTACTAAGACCATCATGTGTTGAATGTTATCATTAAATTGTAAAATTAATATTTTGTAATATTTTTATATTTTTATTTGTATGTAAGGCGAGTTTGTAACTTTTATTACTAGAATTAATTTTTTAGTAATTCCCTTTTAAATTAGAAATTACAATTACACTCTCCTTTGGTTAATACGCCATATGCGTAACCACTTAGTCACCTTAATGAAAAACTTAATGCATGTTTATTTCGCAGGAATAATAACATTTTCATTTACTTCCTTTTCACTTCTATAAGAAGAATAGAACATTTAATAAGGCACTTATTATTTATATTTGGCTGAACTGATTATTTATATTTGGCTTTTCTTTATTTTGATACTTTAATATTTACTCGACTATTGTACAACTCAAAATATATGGATTACATTTATGCACCATCTATTATTTTATAAAAGAAAAATTTATATTTTATTTATTTTATATTATGTATGATATTAATTATAACGATATAAACTGTTACGATATACAATAGTCACATTGTATAGACCTGGCTGGTGTTTAAATCCAAAACGTTTTGATTGGAAGGTCGACGACTTAATGATTATTCTGTTAGTCAGCTTGCATATATTTAGGCTGATATTCAAGGAAAGATATTTTAAGTATTTTATTATTTTGCATAAATAGCTATTAATTATTTTTTCAGAAAAAAAAAGAAAAAATCTTTAAAATTTATATAAAAAATAATATTTACCGTACACTGTTTTTTCAGATACAGTTTTCTATCACTTAGATAAATTCTAAATAAATTAATTTTTGATGTTAGGGTTCCATTATCTATGTAGAATATGTTATTTTAAAAAGGGAAAACTGGAATGGTGAAACTGGTTAAAACAGAAAACTGAAAATTCTTTAATTTTATTTATTATCGATATTAAATAAAAACAAAAACAATTAGCTTGCAGTTTGACTCAAACAAAACGTTAAGAAAACGGTACTGTATAACGATTCAATATAAAGAACATATTTGTATCTTAAAATTTTTTTTTTAATTTTCACTTTTAATTTGACCAATGACTCATCTTTCAGGTGAAAGATCTCGGATTCAAACTCCGGTCAAGTCAAAAATAACATATAAAATATAATAAAATATAAACAAATTCTTAAATAAATTTAATACTTGTACCGAGATGGCCGACATGCTTTAAGGTAAAAGAGTCCTAAAAATATCGGCAGATATTTATATCCGAACGGGTATACTAAAAAAAAAAATCATGATTTTCGTCGTTTGCGTTTTGAAATTAATTCTATTCCATAGAAAACTGTCAGTTTTCCTTTTCAAAATTTGTAGGTAAAATTGTGATGATTACCAGATTGGATACTAGTGTCCAAAAATTTTCTCGTTTCGAATTTTTTTCTATGGGGTTTTCTCATCACGGTTTTATCTAATATAGCTAGGGAAAAAAAAAACAAGTAAATAAAAAATATACCTTCATTAGTCATTGTTCTATTTTAAACTTTTATAACGTTTACGTCGATAATGCAGTTAATGTTAATTAAATTTAATAAAATTAATTATTATCGGATTACATTACAATCAATACCAGAATGAATTAAAATAGAGATTAGTAGCTCTCTATTTTAATTCATTCTGGTATTGATTGTAATGTAATCAACTCAAATGCCGAAAAATGCTTAATTTTCGCCATATAATGCCAGGAAACAATAATTAACCTCTTATAATTAATAGTACAAAACAAAAAGATAAATGAGGGTTTTCAAAAAAAGATACAGCCATGGCTGCATGGCTAATTTTAAAAATTAGATGGGTATTATAAATATTGTAAAACATAATTACGACCGAGGATATCATTAGGACACCAAATTGTATTTATCAGCTGAAAAATCAAAAAATTAAATACTTAGTTTTTTATTAAAAAAAAGGCATGTAATAAGGCATTCTGGATTATTTTAAATGTTAAAGTTATATATTATATACGGCTATATAAAAATTTTGTTATATATTTTATTAAAATTTTGTTATATAAGCAGAAAAAAAAATTGTTAGAAATGAATTTTTCTAAAAAGTATACACGAAAACTCAGAATAAGATAAAAAAAAAAAAAAAAATAATTATTATTATTTATATATTTATATATAATATTATTATAAATAAGTATAAAAATATAAATTTCTTTTTCTTTTAAAAAAAAAAAAAAAGTGGTAGAAAGAAAAAAGTGTTTTTTTTTTTTCAATCTCTTTCTATTTTTATTTATTTTATATATGTGTGTGTGCATGTATAAAATATGAAATAAAAATGAATTTTTTTCGTTGTACATGATGATGACTTCTATATAATATTAAATGACCTTGTATATTTATTTATTTATGTTCTTTTATTATTATCATTTTCATCATCATCCGTATCATCATTTTAATCAAAATTATTATCATAATCATTATTATTATAGTATCGTGTAAAATAAAATGTCCTTGCATGTGCGTTAATGATGGAATTACTTTGAATTCATATGGACTTTTGTAATAATAATATTACAAAAAAAAAAAAAAAAAAAAGGAGAGAAAAAAAATTTTTTGTTTTTCTTTCTTTCTTTTATTTTTGTTTTGTTTACGTGTTACACTTTAAGGTTAGAAAATAAAAGAAGAAAATAAAAAAACACGAAAACTAAAATAGTTCTCATTCTATTACGTGATTTTTTTTTTTTAAGTTTACTAGTCATTATAGGATGTTAACATACGTAATAATAATATGCTGTTATACTAAAATATATTAGAATAACAGTACCTATGTTTTGATTCCTATAATTATGACGATATAACAAAAAATCTAAAGACAATTTTATGAAAATTAAAAGTGAAATAGATACTTCACAGTACTGTCCATATCTTTAACTTGAAGAATGAATTCGTTAAACTTTATTTTCAACAAAAATTTGAGCAACAATATTTTTGTTTAATTTTTAATTGGATTTAGACGCTATTTAGTTTAATTTTCATTAGTGATAACTGATGACTGATGAAAAATTATATTAACAAATAAATATATAACCTATTTTAATACATGCTTATGTATTACAGAATTATATTTAAAATTTTGATGACATGTTATTATATTATTTGTCTTCAATTAAATTTGTCGTTTAGCTGAAGACCCTTAGTTGCTACTACTACTGCTAAGAGAAATTATAGTAATTAACTGTATTAGTTATTATATAATTTTAATAAATAATTAAATAAATAATTTTGTGTTTAACGCTATTAGTTATACTATTTTTCTTTAAATTACCCACTTATTTGTGAGATTATTGAGAAATTAATCGGAGACATAAACCATACTACAATAAATAAAATAAAAGACATAAACCAATCATTAAAAAGAAAATATGTAAATTTTTAAGAATAAAACTTTGAAAATAGTACAATGCATTTTATATTTAATAAAAATTCAAAAAAAAAAAAAACATTCTGTAAATGAAGCATTAGAAAAAGAACTAATAAATTAACATTTTTTTTCGGAATTCATAATAAAATGTCTAAAGAAAAATGAAAACAAATGTTGATTTTATTTTAGTTCGTCATTTGTCATCATAATAAAAGCGATTGAACGGAACGGAAATAAATTTATTAAAATGTAGCTTATAAATAATAATCTTTGGATGATACATGGTAAAATTTTACATTACCAACTATATCTAAAAAACAAGTAGATTTTAAATCAAATTATGTACTCTTACAACATATCAAATAAAATTTCCTCAAAACTCAATTTGTCTTTAAAATTGTGTAGATTGGATTTGAAACAACATGAAAAAAATTTTAATTTGCCAAATAGAAATTATTAATTTAAGAGATAATTATTGTAAAGTAAAGTAGGCACCATCATTTGTGTATGATATTTTCGTATTTAAACCAAATCAGTGATTTCCTAAGAAACAAAAAACAGGATTGCTTTTGATAATAACTATGCAAAGAATTTATTACGTTCTGCTTATAATAATACTTAATAATAAATGAAAAAATACTTGAAAAATAACATGAAAATTTATTATTATGTACTCTTATTATTTTTTAATCCTTCACAAATCCACAAAACCACTAATTTTCACTACCTATTTAACTATTTTCTTTGAAAAAATACAATACTTTATTTTATAATAATACTAAAAAATATAAATAATAAAAATAATAATATAAAATTATTGTTTTGAATGTTAATAAAAAAACATCAAAAAAAAAAAGAAAAATGTAAAATTAATAAGAATAAAGTGTAAAAATTTGATTTAAAAAAATAAAAGTAAGTAAAGAAAAAAAGCTCCGAAAGTAATTTGAATATCATCACACAGACAAAAAAAAAAAACATCAAAACTATATATAAAAAAAAAAACAAGAGAATTAAGAAAAAAGAAAGAGGAAACCGATTCATTATAATGAATAATCCGCATATCCTATTATTTTCAAGATATTCTTTTTTTTTCTTTTAGTATTTTTCTTTTAAATGTTTTTCTTGTTGTTATTTTCTTTTATCTTCCTCATTAATTTTTGTTTTTTTATTTTGTTCTTCTTTTCTTTTCTTTTTGTTATTTGTTTGGTTGTTACTCTTTGTAACTTTTTTTTTTTTCTTTTTACTATATTATTATATTATTTATGTATATTATGTTTACTGTTATAGTTGTTGTTGTTGTTATCGTGCTGCGAATTTATGTTATTTTTCGCATAAATTATAATTTTTTGTTATATTTCTTATTTGCTATGTTATTTGTTTTATTTTGTTTTTTTTTTTTTTTTGTTCATTTTACAATATATCCTTTGCTGCGTTTTTCTGTTTTGTTTTTGTTTTTGTTTTTTTTCTATTTGGTTTGGTTGTTATTATTTTTTTTTTCTCTTTCTTCATTCTCTATTTTATATTATTCTATTATATTTGTTTTTTACCTTTCTTTTATAATTTTTATTTTTCTTTGTTTTTGTTTTTGTTCTATTTGATACTGTATTTTTATTTTATTTTATTTTTTTTGTTTTTATTTTTATATATTTAAAAAAAACAAAAAAAAAAAAAAAACAGAAAAACTTTATTAGATAAATTTTCTTGTTATTTCGTTTCTATATCTTGATTTTCTGAGTTATTTTTTTTTTCTTTTCACTTCATTTTTTTTTTTGTATTATTTTTTTTATTTATTATCTTGTTGTTTTCTTTAATTTCATTTCATTTTTAATTCGAAATTATTATTTTTTTTTATTTTTGCTTTTTCCTTATAAAAATAAAAACAAAAAAAAAAATTAAAATAAAATATTTTAAATAGAAAACAAGAGCAAAAAAAAAAAAAAACAAAAAAACAAAATGAAGAGATGAAACAACAATAACAACAACAACAAAATAATAACAAAGAAAATAGAAAAAAAAAATAACAATAAAATAAAAATAATAAAAATTCGAACAATCTGAAATAAAAGAACCAAATGTAATAAACAATTTAAAATTAAATAATTAAATAATAAAAAGAGATAGAGACAGAAAAGTATCACTCGAATGAGCAAATTAGAGCAGAAAAAGAAATGAAATTAAATATTATTTTTATTATTATGGTTTTTTTTTTTTGTGTTTTTTTTTTTTGTTACTGATGATACTGTTATAATAATTTTCATTGTCGTTCATTGTCGTAAAAAAGAGAAGCATTTTATTTTATTTTATTTTTTTTTTTTGAAACGAAGTAAAGGATTGCATTTTGTTATTAGTTATATTTTTCTTTGTGTACATATATATTATATACATACATATATACATAATTAAATATTTTTAACATTTTGATCTCTTGTATAAAAAATAATCAGAAAAATGTTTGCAGGTTCTAATTTACATTATAAATTTTTTTGTGATATATATTTTGCATACTTTTGGTATATAGCCATTTTGTTCTATTTCAAGGTCACATTTCTAACATTTAATAAGTATTTTTTTTTTTTAGTTTTCGTAATATATTTGTGTATTATAATTAAAGTATTGGATACAATGTGGTTAAAAATATTTTTTTTAGAAAATATAATGTGTCTACAAATTGTATATGTGTCATTGAAGGTTTCTGATGCCTTATAAGTGTCAATATAAACATATAATAACACGCAAATATTTTAAATTTAAATACAACATATTTATTTTATATCAAAAAGTTTTCATTTCTAAACGTAGATCTATATACTTTTGTTGTTCTTTAAAATATGCCTACATTTATTTTCTAATAAAATATAATTATTTTCTAATCTAAGTATATACAATAAGTTTAAGAGGAAATAGATACATATCTACAGCCGGTTTATTTCATTATAATCATATTTTATTTCCTTTTACAAGCCAATTCATTCAACCAAATTTTCTTTAAGATTTAAAGATTTCTTAAAGATTTCACTATAGGACATCTTTATTTTAGGTTTCTATAAATAAATATAAGAAATTAAAAATACTTTATATACATGAAATGAACCTATAGTGATTTAAAAGGATGTAGGTAATAAAAATATAAAACAAAAAACCGCCCAAATAATCAAATTTTTAAATGAAAAAATACTCGAAGTGTAAGGATTTCAATAGGTAATTAATTTTAATAATTATTAATTAGATGGAGTATTCTCAATTAGATATCAGATATATTCATAGTAATTATATAGGTAAAAATATTTATTTTATTTCTTTACTGTTAATTTTTCAATAGCATTTATTAGAAAAATGGAAAAGTAAAATGTAAAAATATATGAGTAATTTTTAAATTCATCATAATTATAAAGGGAGGTAAAGTTATTTTTAATTGTTTAAGACATTTAAAAATTATTATGTACCTAAATATATTACTGGAATATCTTTTCAATATTCATTCATTAAAATATATTTTTTTTTTTTTAAATGCATTTCTCTGCCAACATAAATGTGGACAGGAAATTCCACAGCCTTTCCTGTACAGGCGTGGCTGTAAGTGTCGTAAGGGGGAATAACTCTTACGACGTGTGTGGGATACGAACCCACACTTCCTCGGTGTTTACAGCGTATTTTATACGCTCTTACCCACTAGGTCACCGAGGCCCCTTAAAATATTATATTCATAAATATAAATTTAAAGTCGATTCTTTTTAGAAAATTTTTGAATTTTTAAAATTTAAATTTTTTAATTAAATAAAGTTTTATAATTAAAATGAAACTGCCCAATATTTTGATGATGATGCAACTTATTTTTTATGATAACAGTTTAAAATTTTCTTTTTTTCGTTTATCAAGATATGATTTGTAATATTGATTTGCCAGTTTCCTTTGTTTTATCTACAGTAATGATAAATAATAGTTAGATTTTTCCTGTTACACCACCAGGGAGCAAAGGGCTGAAATCTCTACTCAACTCTGTATTTTGCCAATTCATCTGCTACATTTCCAAGATACCCGACATCTGCATAGTTCATAGTTCATCATCTGCATGATATTCTAGGTCTGTTTGTTGTTCTAGGGCATCTTTGCGGATTCTACATTAGCGACATTTTTGTGATTATAGATTTTTCATGTTTTCTTATTGTGTGGCCAATTATACTTAATTTCTTATATTATGTTTTAAGAGCGGGTTTTTCGTTGGTTAATTGTCACAGGTTCTTGTTGCTGGTTGTATTTGATCAGAATATTCGTCATATGCTTCGTAAATGTTTGTTTACAAAGAGTAATAACTAGTTTTTGATGATGTTACTTAATAACCAATACTCAACTTCTATATGTAAGTGTATTTTCTATATTTAATATACCTATTATAAAACTTAAGAGTAACTTAACCTAGACTATACAACAAACTTACACTAAACCTATAATTTAATACTCGATTAATTATCTACTTTTGCTATTCCTTTAACAACCCGACTGTGATTTTAGATTGTTATTGGACAAATATAATAAATAAATTATATAATTTAGGGATACAAATTAGGGATAAATAAGACATATTTGACACATTATTCAACTTAATTAATTTGTCTCTATAATACAAGGGTTATATTCTATGCAGGTACATGTGGTCTGTCTATTACAGTGATACAATAAATTAACATTTGATTTTGATTATAGCTATTGGAGGTTAAGATAAATAAAATGTTTGGGTGCTACAAAATCCCGTTTTTAAACCTTTTTTTTTTAATATACTCTCCATTATGGAATATTAAACGATCTCTAGAGTTTTCAAAAATCTATCAAAGTGATTACGAATTAGTTTCGTAAGTTATTACGAAGAAATTATCTAATCTGGCAGTTTTAGGTTTACGGTACAAGTATTTATTGGAATAAAAATGTTTGTAATCCGTTTCAGATTTTCTTTGTAGATTTACGAAGACTATTATGTATTTTGATTCAAATTTTGTTTTTTGCTACATTTGGCTTGCACTTATATTTAATATATGGGGCCCGCACATGATATGACAGGTCTAACAAAAGTTTGGTACGCTAAAATGGTTACTTTTTTATTGAGAATTTTATTATAGAAAAATGTTTTGGACGCCATAAATGCTTTTCTGCTCTTTTCTAATTTGTTTTAACATTATCAATGTAATTTAAATGTTTATTCAAACAATGCCTAAGTATTTAGCCGATTTTCCTAATGATGGTGAAGTTTTAAGGTTTTACTTTGAAGTTTTTCCAAAACTTTTTCTTATTATACTGTTTGTTTTACCAACAGTATTATAAAAATTAAATGCTTCATATTTATCTAAAATCAGTTTGGGTAACCATACCTTGCAATAATTATTAATGGTACCCATATTTAAATTTAAACTTATTGAATTTATTATACAATGCCTACTGATATGCAATACAATTTTATAACATCCTATATTCAAACACTTATTGGAAAATTAAACTCAACTCAAAGAATTTAATGATGTAAATAAATTCAAATTCAACTGAAAGAATTGGTGGTGAAAAATCAATAAATTTTAAATAGTTTTCACTATAATTTTCTTTAACTTTTCAAATAAAATCTTTTGCTTCTATTTAGTAAAAGAAAAATCAATATGATTTTTAAGATTTAAAAAATTTTTCAGAAAAACAAAAAATTTTATTAATGTTTACGAACAAACTAAATTTTAAAAAGAAAGCTTAAAAGTCTTCTTCCAAATAAGTTTTATTTACTTTTTTTTTTTTTCCGTAAAATAAAAGTTCTAAGTGATTTTTTTTTTTTTTGAAAACTTTTAAGATTTTTATTCTCTGCACACACTCCTTTTGTATTTAATTTTATAAGTATATAAATAATATACAAGTATGTACATGCAGAATAAAATATGCAGGATAATCATATAATCATATGATAAATCCTTAACAACGTTCTAGTTAACTTAAAAATATTCTCTAAAAACTAATTAGTATTCTGAACATTTAAATTTTATAAAAAACAGAGAAAAAGAAAAAAAAATCAATTTGTAAATTTGTTTTGAATATTTTTTTTTAAGAAAAAAAACAAAGAACTGTTTCTTTTTTTTTTATCCTTAAAAAAAACAAAAAAAAAAAAACATAAATTTTCTAACAAGATTAAAAAAAGCAAAAAAACTATAAAAAAATTATTTTTGTTTTTCTTCTTTAAATATACAAGTCACATTGTTATAAAATTGATAGATAGATGTCAGATGCTTTTTAAATAAATATTATCTATTAACTTTATTACAAAACAGAAAATAAAGGAAAGAGATTGACATTCAGATTTTTTTTTACAACTATACTTTTATAATTAAAAAAAAAAAAAAAATTTAAATTAAAAAGTGAATTAATATTACGGTTTCCTTATAAACCTTTGCCTGTAGGATATTAATCAATAATACGAAATTTACAAATTCAAATCAAAAATAGAACGGTCTGATATTGGGTCGAATGCAAACGAAACTGAGCAAAAACTCAAATCTCACTTTATCAAACAAAAACTACGCTTATTTGACTTGTGATTTTGTTTGAAAAAGTGAGATTTCAGTTTAAGCTGAATTTAATATGCCTTCCACTCACAATGACTTTCATTCTATACTGAGTCATAGCTGAGTAATTTTTTATAACATTTTCTCAGAAATAAAAAGTAGTGTTTTATATCAAAAGTTTATACCGTTTGCTCAAAAGAGAGATTAAAGTGATGTTTCCATAAATTTCTCTGATCATTTATTTTTTGTTTACGTAAATTAACTCTTATTCCAAATTTTTTAGTATTCTGTCAAAGAAACTTTTATTGTTTCAAACTTCAATAACAATTTCATTTATTTAAGAGCTTTCTTGAATGCGATTGAAATTTCTTAAGTTTCTTGAATGCGATTGAAATTTACTCTTAAGTTTTTTTTTTTTTTTAATTCTCTCTTACATTATTTTTGTGAAAGTGAATTTAATTAATAGGTTTCATAGATTCTGTTTTTGATTAAATGCAATCTAATTGCAGTTGAATAAAAGCAAGAATAGGATAATCAATTTATAATTTCAAATAACAAATGAATATTTATTTGAAAAAACAAATAGTTAAGTTCAACCCAAATAGTTTTCAACAAATACTTAAAGCAGTTGTTAACGTCTATAATTAAATAAAATTTTAGCAAGAGCAAAATTTTTTTTCCAATCGAGAATAAAGAGATTTGAAAACAAAAAAAAATTTATGGTAGAATGGTAGGATGCTCAACTAAGATGACAAAATTAAAAAAAAAAAAAAAAAAGCAAAAAAAAGTAAGAGAGAAAACAAAAAAGAAAAATAAAACTACAAAAAAAAACAAAGAACAAAAGTGAAGTCAAAACGCTGATGAATTGAAAATCTCATTTTAATTGATGGAATTAAATGAATTTATTTTTTAAGTTTTGTTTTTTTTTTTTTTTTTTTGAAAAAAAGAAAAAAAGGATTTCGTTTTTTATAGCAAATAAAATTCTTCGCTTTCTATTTAAATTATTTTTTATTCAACAATTTTTTTTTTTTTCGCTTCTTAAATCATTCTACATAGTTTTATTGTTTTTTCTCTTTTGTTTTTTTTTTTTTTCTATCTTATGGAGATTAATTATGGTTTTAACGTAAATTAAGAAAATTGGTAAAGGGATTGTCATCTTAGTCATCTTTTTACTTATGTTTTTGTTATATTGGTGTTGTTGTTTTTGTTATTGTTGTTGACTAAAGAAATAAATGGAATAGAAATAAAAATTGAAGAATATTTGAGAAAATAACGATAGATAATTTCAGTTAGTAGAAGAAAAGGAATAAAAGTTCTTTAAAGTTATATTAAGATCATCGTATTTTATGAATAGAACTGAAATTAATTTAGTGAATTTATATGAAATAAATTGTTTTTAATTTTATTCCTTTTCTTCGTTCTATTGCATTTTTATTCATTTTAATTCTGTATAATTAAAATTAGATTAACTTTAAAAAAAAAAAAAAACGAAAAATTAAAAAAAAAGAAACTTTTAAAATATGTTAGAAAAAGAAAATTTTTATATATATACCATCATTTTATTTAATTATTATTTTTTTGATTTAGTTAATAAAGGAAAAAAAAAAATGTGGAAAATTATAATAATATGTATACTTATTTTAATTAATTTATGGTTAGGTATATATATACTCAAAAAAGTATTTTAATATTTTTTAAATATTACAAAAAAACGAAAATAAAGAAATTTGTAATAGTGTAATTGTAAAGAAGTAATCTTTTATTTTACATCTTTTTTTAGTATATAGTAATTATAATATAAATATAGAGGAAAATTTTTAAATTAAACATAAAATTTTAAAATAAAAAATTTTTATAGATTCTTGTAAAATGTTCAATATTAATTTATGACAAAGTTCTAAATAAAGAAACTTTATTTAAATTAAACTTTTTAAGTTTTTTTTTTTCCTAAGGGAGGTGGAAATCTTCCAAAGACACCAAGAATTTTCTCCTTGGTAGCGTCATATTCTTACTGACTAAACTCACCTCCCCCTTTAGCCAATATAATGAGATCAAACCCTTACCTGCGAACGCAGTATATTGGCTAGGGAGTAGGGATAGGAAAATTTAGGAAATGGATACGGAAACATTGAATTGGGAGTGGGGGGGCTTTAAGCAAACAATGAATCCACCTATTATTATTACTATTTTGCTAAATGACTATAGCCGTTACAACAGTTACAACATGTAGTAGTATAAACCACCTTATTACATGAGGTAATTATTGAAGGCAACCCCCACTGTCACTGTAGCGGCTATTATGATTGGTATTAGTATTACTTATTTATATTATTATTATTTTACTACAGAGTCAGGGTCATCAGTGGAGTACAACGTGCATGATATAACCAAAGATAGCCACCATCTTAATAGCCATATAACACCTTACTGCATGATATAATCAAAGATAGCTCCACTGTAACAGCTATTATTATTATTACTACTATTATTATTACTATTGTTATTGTTATTATTACTATTATTATTATTATTGTTATTTTTACTAATTATACGATATACATTATTACGATATAAAATTACTACATATTTTTTTATTTATATGACCTGACAGGCGTTTGAAGCCAAGACCGTTCGATTGAAAGGTTGGGGACTTAACCAATGCGCCATGAGTCAGATAAGTTATATGTTAAGAATTAGCTGAGTAGGAGCTAAGACCATAATTAATTTACTCTGAACTTGTGTAAACTTGAAAAGAAAGAGTGAAATAAATAATTATAATAAGCATTACCTGTTAAGCCAACAAATATACAATACATCCAAAACATTATTATTGACAACAATTTATTGTATCACTAATTAGAAAATACTATCATAGATCAGCGTCCATAACAATTCTTCAATTTACCGCACGCATTATTTATAAATCAAGAATACTTTCAACAGTCTATACTGATCGGTTTCATATACCACAACAAGGCTTCATACATCTACATGAATGAAGGAAATTACATTCAAAACGAAAATATAATCCCTGTGTTATGTATATGTTAAAACATATACATACATGCTTCTAACAATATATTATATCAAAATATATATATCAATATATATAACAGTATATCATTTGACTCAACAAGCTCAACTCTAGATTACATTACAAAATATAACCAAAACATTTCAGAACTAATATAGAACAACCAAAATTTAAAAAAAAACCATATTCTAGTCTAAGTTAGTTAGGTTAGCTGTATGTTAGATTTATATAGGTTAAGTTTAGAAAAAAAAAAAGGATAGAATAGTTTTTATTAAAATTTTTAATTTAAATAATAAACATTTGAAAAGTTATTCTAGAAGAATTCGTATTGATTTTATGATATGATATGAGTATATATAAAATTGCATAATTTAAGGCATTTTTATATACACTCATATCATATTAGACTTTTGATACGTAATAACCTAGATTTTGTCATTGCATTGGGGCTTGAACTATGGAACTTTTAATTTTGTTTCTATACAAAAATCTAATTAACCATATCCTAAATATTTTACTGTGTAAAAGAGAATTAAAAGTTGTATAAAGTTCGATCTTTAATTTCGTGACAAATTTTGATGATACTTATGATACGTTTAACATTACATATATAGGTAATAGTTAATATATAATTCTCGTTTCGTTGCAACAACGAGAAAAATTGATTATCTGAAAAAACTTGTCAAATTTTCTTTTATTTTTCTATATTAATTTTAAAACTTTATATCTACTTATTTAGATTATTAGAATTTATAGACTGCTAAAGTACGGTTGATTTTATAACTTTTTTTTAAAATCAACATCGATAAATTAAAGTTGATCTAATTATGGATTATATTAAAGTATATGATACAATCATGCAGGCTAATCATTTGATGCAGATTTGAACTTACTATCGACCAAATTAAAATAATAATTGGTTTAAAATAGTAGGTGTAGTTTAAAAAAGCTTCCTAAAAAACCATAAAATTATTGGCCTAATTATTGACATAAGGTACATGTAATTAATATTTCATATAAATAACCAAAAATTTGTCTTTATATTTTTTAATGTTCATCCTTTTCATTCTTTTCATATCGTCTATAGCTATTCTTAATTAAAATGTGTCATATTCAATCCAATATTCTCATCCAATAACAAAAATATATTATCAAAAAAGAAAAAAATTATGAATTTAAAAAAAAAATATGTTGACATGTTTTATGTACCAATAATAATAATAATAATAACAAGTAGCACAAATAAATAAAAATTAACGATCGACAGAATTTTTCTAATGGTTGATTTAATTATTTGTTTTTTTTTTTGTTTCTACTTTACTTTTGGTGTTTAATAATTTTTATTCATTTTTTTTTTCTTGTTTTCGTTATTATTGTTTTTCTTTTTTTTACATTAGAAATAAGAAATAAAAACTTTTTCTTTAATCTTAATTTGAAAATAGAAATAAGTAATAATTTTCAGAAAATGAAAATAAAAAAACGTTATTACATACCATTATCATATATTCTTATTATAATATGTATTTGTTAATAATACATCGAATATAAAAGAAATAATAAAAAAAATAAAAAAACAAGTAAATAAAAATAAAAAATAAAGAAAATTGATTTTTATTTTTAACATTTTAAATAAATAATCTTTGTTCTTAGTTAAAATATTCAGATTAAATATTATGTTATCAAAATTATCTTTTAGCGTCCTATAATTATGCAATATATTAAAACTAATTTTAGTTTTTTGATGTACCTTCGTACACACAAATTATTTCTGAAATTATTTTCTAATCTTTTTATAGCATATGGAAATTCATTTGTAATACGAACATCTCGAATGTACTATCATCTTCCATCCCATATATTCCCTAAAATTGTGGATGATTATATATTTTTTTTTTTATGCACTTCTCTGCCACATAAATGTGGACAGAAAATTACACAGCCTTTCCTGTTCAGGCGTGGCTGTAAATGTTGTAAGGGGAAACAAATCTTACGACGTGTGTGGTATTTGAACCCACACTCCCTCGGTGTTTATATCGTATTTTATACGCTATTATCCACTAGGCCACCGAGGCCCCTATTATATTTTTATTTACAAAGGTTTATAAAAGGAGAACATCAACATCTTCATTCATTTATATTGCTACAAATCCTATAACCCTATTTTTAATCAATAATATTAAGAATTTTTTCGTTACCAAAACAGTACAATAGTATTAAAGGTTGTTTGGTCAAAAGCCAGTTGGTGTGTACTAGGTTAGGCTTTCCTTTTTAGCATCTTTCGATGATTTCCACCTACACGTAAAAAAATAACAATAAATGAAATATTACGCAAAATTAGATTGACCGAACTATTAAATGACTCCTACAAAAACGTATATGTTATGTATATATTTAAATAAAATGATAAGTTTTTCAATAGATTGATTGAATGCATAGAAAATGGTTCAAATAAGTATTAAATATTAATAAGACGTATTTAATATAATATATTTCAGTTTATTTGATATTGAAATATGAAATAGGTATTAAATAATAAAAATTTCCTTATTTTAACACCAAAACTGTTTCAATTTTTATTTATATGTGTGATTAAATGTTTATCAAAATTGTAAAACAATATAATATTATTTTCAATAACTCCAATGTCAGTTTGATAACCATAACAAATTAATAAAAGATATATTTAAAAAAAAAATATTTATTGTATAATTTTAACGTTTTGCTTATTTCCCTAAGCTTCGAGCTTCATTAAGAGCAACTCAATTCATTTATAAAAACTATTAAGAGTTTAAGTTTTTAAATTTAAATATTGTGTATGTCATGTCCCATGGGATATGATTGGATTGGTATCTGAAAAGAAAACTGAATAAACTTTAATTATTATAGAATATTTTATGTATAGGTAATATAATAAATTTTGAATTCAATAAATAACAGTTTCCTTTTATTTTAGAATAATTTTTCATTGAATCTTAGATCTAATTGCTAATTGAATTTAAAGTATTAATAGATGATGGTATTAAACCTAAAGAATTTTCCAAGAGTATCGGTTTGAAAAATTTTATTTTAGGGATGACCTAATTTTATTTTAGGGATGAAAATTTATATATAATTTAGTTTTAAAGTGGTTAAGCCACAACGAAATCTCACATGTCAATCTTGTGTCTCAAAATCTCTCGTGTCAAAACCTCATATTTTAAAATCTCATGGTTTGGTGAAAAACTATATTTATTTGGTTTCCGTCCAAAATCCCAACTAGAAGAATCCAAAAAATCAAAACGTCAGATACTTTAGCATTCAGATATTCTGCATTTTTTATTTGACTAATTAAATATATTTGTGAAATTGAATATTGTTTTGATATTGAATTTGAATCAGTCATTTTTGCAGGAATTTTTAAATGGCTAAAACTTGACTTTGTAACCAGATATAAAGTTCCTTTAAATTATATCGAGAATATCGGGAAAAACATATAAACCAAATTTTGAAACCAACTCTAAAATCTCTCATAATTATTTCTTTTACATATACGTACTTTAATAATAAAATATTTAAGTAACTGTCCTCAAACCCCCGCGAAACAAATTGTTGAAACCATGATTTTGTGACCAACTATAAAATTTTACTATCTATTCTTAATATTTCAACAACAAAACATTCAATTCTTGTATTTTCTCCAGTTCTACATTTACAAGATATTATTTAAAAAAAAACGAAGAAGAATCGGATCTGAATCAAAAACAATAGAAGGAACCTTATTCAAAAATTATTATTCAAGAATATGTTATGTTAATTGCATGACTCTAGTTAATTTTATGAGTTGCTGACGGATGTACGATCCTTATACTTAAGTCTACAATTGGCATACTTAGAGGAGCAATTTTAGTAAATCCGAGGCTATCGTACGGGTATAAAACGCCAAATTTTAAGATATGAGATTTTGAAACAAAAGATTTTGGTACGTGAGATTTATATTGGCGAGAACTTTCTTTTTACCAATCTTCAAGAAAAACAAAATTCAGGAGAAACTTCAGGAGAAACTTCAACTTACTATCCGAAAAATTTTAATAAATAAATATAATTCTAAAAAAAAATTTGTAGAGTAGCTAATAAATGAATTAAAAAAAAAAATTGATTTATAAATTAATAAACGTTTAAATTAATTTCATAGAAATTCTATATGAATTATCTGTATTTAACATATTATTAGTTCTAAATTGATTTCTTCTATTAATTATAAATCACTGCTCATCATTTATTCAAAAAAAAAAAAAAAACTATTCAATATATGAACAAATATTTTTACGAATAGATATATAAAAATAACAAAAATGAAATATAAAAAATAAAAAGCCTATAATATAATATCTAATTTGGTATGGTATCTAAATTTTGTATCTTTATAATATACATATCTAATGTATCTACAATAATATAGTTAACAAAAAAAAAAAAAAATTAACAATAAAACAAACATAAATAATTGAGGACAGAGTACGAAGACAGATTGGAAATAACAGAAAAAAAAAAAATAACAAAAATCCCAATAGGAAATTAAGTGTAAAAGGATAGTAAAAAAAATAACATTAAAAACAGAAAACATATTGATTGCTATCAATCAAAACAAAACCAAACAAATAAAATATAATAAGAAATACATTGAAAAAACAAAAATTCATTTTGTTTTTATGTATCTGTAGATACATTTTTTTTTTTTGTTGATAAAAATTATAGGCCCAGAAAAAAACATATAAAACCAATAAAAGAAAACAAAAAAAAAAAAGAAAAACTGGTTTATAAGATATTGACATTTCAATAAAACCGCACAGTGACAGTTAAAAATTGTCTACAGACCCAAAATTTATACTGTTTTCCTTTTTTTTTATTATATTTGAGAATATTGTTAACAGATATCTGTTCCAATTTTGATTATCAGAATAAAACCTACATACATACATGGTGATTTATCTTCGGTCTTGAATATTTATAGGGTATATTTGGGGAGCCGAACAAAAATTCGTTCTGAAAAGGGGAAAGGCGTCTATCTATTTTTAACGTTTCTTGAGATAATGGGACTAAAGTTGTTTTCAAGTATAAATATAATTTGTTTTATGTCTCCAAAACTATGCAACTAATTAATAAGTTTGATACACCATCAGAAAGCTTTACACTTCTCTTCTCGTCTTTTCATATTTTAAATAGAGATAATTCTAAACTTAGAGAGTATTTAAATGAAAAAGATATTGAAAAAAAGCCAAGTTTTAAGATTTTTTTCTATTCATTTTAAATTTACTTTTATTTTTTTTTTTTTTTTAATATTATTTCAAATACCATGAGATATCTCTAATAAAACCGTTTTATACAAAATTAAAAATTCTTTTTTCAAATAATCAACAAACACCAAAATAACGATACCAAACATGTTTACATAATAATATACTCATAACTTTTGAACGAAAAGTATTTCAAATATAAAAAGACATTGTTTGGAAAACTGAAATGCAATACTTTCTGACGGATTTTTAAACTTATTAATTAGTTGCGTAGTTTTTGAGATATATATTAAAACTACAAAGAAAGTTGGGTCCTATTATCTGAAAAATCGCGGGAAATAAATATATCTTCGTTATGAAATAATATCCCATGGGGTAATAATAATGGGGTAAATAATACCCCAAATTCTAAATGAAATATTCTTTTAATAAAGTGAAAAACTTCTGATTTAAAATTAAATAATTTCCTAAATTCTTTTAAAATGCTATCTACTAAGAAAAGTTAAATAATATATATTTTAAGGGACATGCACTACATTTGTCTGAATAACAAAATTTTAGAAAACTATAACTATATATATATAATATATGTATGTATATGTTTAGATATATATTTATATGTGAGATTCTGAATTATGATGGATTTCAGAGTTGGTTATAAATCAATAATTTGTTTAGCGAGGATTTGTGGTCGGCCAATATTTCAAATTCGTTGATGTTGAAATATGTATCTATAATATGTAAAAGAAAAATTAAAATGTTAAAATTTAACACTTTTGTATGGTATAAAGGTATAAAGGTAGATAGTTTTGAGGGGCTATTTTATTTGCAAATATTTTTTTATTTCATATAAAATAATGCCCCAAACAAATAAATAGTTTTGTTATTATTTAGAAATGCGTTTCTGTTCGATAAAAAAACGGGATTTTTTTCTGGTTGTGTAAAAAATTGCTTTATTTTTGTTACGATTAATTATTTTAATTTTCCAACTGTAATAAAAATCTCGAATTTAATAAAAAAACTATTTTCGAGATTGTTCATGATTGCATTTGAAGACGTTGACACTGCTGTTATAGGAACTATGTGTAATCCCGTATATAGACCAATTTCGAATTTATGGGGTTTTGAAATATTTGAAATAATGATGTTTTATGGTGTGTTGCCTAATATTGAACTTTAGGAAAGCATATCAGGTTTTAAATTGTTCATGACCTATTTCTACAATAAATTTCATAACATTTAAAAAACGTCGAATAGCTTTAATAATATTTAAATCAGCAATATTGAAATTGTATAATTTTTATATATAATATTATCCATCATGCCAAAATAGCGTCGAAAACCTTCTCAATACCATTAGTAATCATACCTACAGAGTTTTTTCTTTGCAAAGTTTTTTCATAAGTAAACGAATACTAATATAGATATATCCTTACGCTATTGTGACTTTTGTTCGTTAAATGTACCTATATATGAAAATTTCCAACAAAAACTGAATTTATATAATATTATATAATATTTACCATATCATATTTTTCTAACAATAATATTCTTTAATCTTTCAAAACAAATTAAACAGTGAGTTATAAGCTATGAAATTAAATCTTTTATTTTTATTTAAAAAATGGATTTATTAAAATGTTAAAGTTAAAATTTTATATTATTAAATATTTTGAAAAAAATTTTTTTTTTTTATTATAGCAAATTTTGTTATCCTAAAGAATTCATTTTATTTTTATTTAATAATATCTATTTAATTTTATGCTTTGTTTGATTTATAATATTTTTAAATTGCTTAGTTTTACGCTAGCGTAAAAAAAAAAAAAACGAAAATACGTCGTATAATTTGATATTTTGAGTTGTGAAACAATACTATAAAGAAAAAATTATGTTCCCAAAAGGTTAGAAAAAAAAAATAAAATAAAACATTAAAAAATGATCATAAAATATTTTCATAAAGACAAAAAACAAAAAGCATAAATTATTGGTTAAACATACATAATAATATGAATGACTATTAGTGGTCACTACAAAAAAAAAAAAAAACTATAAAAATATTATGAAAATATAAAATAATATAAAAAATTAATTTTATTGTAAAAAAATATAATTAAAAATTATATATATATGCATATGTATACATTATGTAATAATATTATGTATAAGTTCATAAAAAAGGTTCGAAAAATCATTTCAAGCCTTTTAATTTTCATATGTACGAGTATATAACAGAAAATTCATTTTAGTTTTCATTTTTTTTTTTTTTTTTAGTATTGAAAAGATGAAAAACCAAGAATAGAAAAATTAATTGCATATAAAATAAAAACCAAGAATTATAACTTTGGTACTTATGGTTTTTGGAAAGTATTAATTTTAATAATAAAATAAATGGTTTTCATATACATATACATATACATATAACATTATATATGAAAAATTTTTATATTTCTGTTTATCATTTATGTAATAATAAAAGTAAAAAAAGAAAAAAATTTTTGGGGAATAAAATTGTTTTTCATTTTACATTTTTGTTTCTATCTAATAAAAATTAATAGTATCTTTAATCCTATAATATTTTCTATAGTTTTTTAATGTTTTTTATTTATTTTTTTATTTAAATGAAAATCTAAAGTTTTATAACATATATATCTAAAACTTTATATCAAATGCCAACTGGGATATAGTTTTAAACTTAATTTGTCATTTAGTAATGCGAATTTAATTTAATTGATTATATGACTATTAAATGACTAAATTTTTTTTTTTTAAATGTTGCTTAATTTAGGCATTTTCCATTTTATTTCCAAGTTAGCTAAACACTAGGAAAAATTTTTTTAATACCTACTACTATAAGTTTAGTTGAGAGTTTGAAATTTTTACTGTGCAGAAATGTGCATTTACTGCCCTTCTCGTAATTTTAAATGGGAGAGGGAAAACGGTTGGAATAATAATAACATATTGAGAAAGTGTTGGAGTGTATATTAAAAAAAGATACAAATTTTCTTTTAGAATTGTTGCAAATTGTAGAATTGAACATTAATTACAGAGTGGAACACGTTCGATAGAAAAGTGTTCCACATCCTACCCGTTATTTAATAAAACAGTTTTCATAAAATAGAAATTTTCACTGTGTAGAATTGAGCCTTGCTTTGTTGAAATAAATTTAAGAGAGTCATAATAGATTTTAGATTAATAGAGCAATAAACATTATCTTTTTAGATATTGTGTAGAAGAGTTAATTGCTCCAGTATTTTGACGAGAGAAGTTAGTTTTAATAGGTCGATAAGATTTCTTATTAAGATGTGTAGGATGCAGTTTTGAAATTTGTTATGGTAATTTAAAGAAATTTGAGATAATGCAGCCCATATACGAGTTTTGCGCTCCATCTTAATGAGTAAATTAGTAACAGAACCCGTGTTTATTGTAATAATTTTTTCCCACACTGCAAATTAAAGGTTAAAACAACTTAAGAACAAAAATCAGTGCTGCTTCTATTAGAAAAGTGGAAAGTTAATTACAAAACAATTTAAATGTTACGCGTTCCGATATCATATAAAATGTTATCATATATATGCATATTATTAAACTGCTTCTTATAACTATTGCAAAAATAAGTATTATATTAATACATACTCCAGGGGTCTCGGTGGTCTAGTGGGTAAGAACATATGAAATATGCAGGAAACATCGAAGGAGTGTGGGTTCGAGTCCCATACACGTTGTAAGAGTATTTTCTTCCTTACGACATGTACAGCCACTTCTGAAAAGGAAAGGCTGTCAAATTTCTTGTTACGTTTATGTGACAAAGAAATGCACTAAAAAAAAAATACATACTCCAAAAAAAAACATAGGATCTTACTGCAACAATTTTATACATGTACAGAGCTGAACTGTTTTCTGAAAAGGAATTTACGATTATCGTAAATTTAAATTTTGTTATCGTTATCAGCAAAACATATTAATATAATCAGCTGAATTGACATCTCTAATATCTATCACTTTGTTTAAAAGGAAAAAAGTTTCTTTTTCATATTATAGTATGCATCTCATAATATTTAGATTTATGATAAAACTTCCTCTGCTTTTTATTATAAACATAAGATAAATTTTAAATTATTTTTTAAATTTAAAAAAAAAGTTAAATTTCGGGGTAAGTTCGAAATTTTAAGGCTTTTTATCTATACCAGTCATTTGAAATAATGATATCAATTAAGATTCACCTACTAAAATTATTGATATTTTAAACACGTGTGTCTGATTTTTTTATACGTGATCGAAATAATAATCTAATTTAATTTTTAAAACAGGAAATATCGAATAAAAATTTTGTAGGATATTTTGTTTAATAGCTGATATCGACGTAACACATCTACAGATATGTTTAATATTTATTGAAAATTGCCTTCTTACAAAAACTACGTCACATAAGAAAAAATAAATTTATAGATATTCTATTTTAAGTATTGCTAGACATACAATTTTATTGTGTATAATGAGTACCACGACTATTTTAAAGAATAAAAATATTATAGTAATAAAATCAGACAGTTACAAAATGACGTTTTAGAGGAATTTGCGCAAAATATTATTTATTTTTTTCATTTTCAAAGTCTTTTAGTTTTTTTTTTTGCACGTTTAAATCGATACATTTAATAAATTGAATCCATTAAAAAAATATATATTATAATATTTCTTTCATACAACTGCAGTATTTTTTTATTCTTTTGAATAAGAATAAGAATAAAAAATAAAAATAATTTTTGAAGGGATATTTTTCTGCAGAGTTTTTTTTTCTTTTTGAAACCACTTATTTTAGCGATTTTGCACATGCTTTGATGTCTCTATAGGAATTTTAATGTAAGTACCGTTTTACATTGCCTCCTATATAAAACAGGACATCGTAACTTAAGATGACGAATACGTGGGTTTGTTTTTTTAAGAAAAAAATTTTTTTTTTCAATTTTTTGAATGATTTTTCTCTTTTCTGTCCCTTTTTAAATTTGTTTTTTAGTATTTTGACTGCTTCTCTTTTTTTTTTAAATCGTAAAAAAAATAAAGGCTAAAGATTTTAACGTAATTTTGAAAGCAGTAGTAAAATGGCAGTTAAAAATCTTTAGGTAAACTTTACCTAAAAGTATGCAATTTTTTAAATATATTATATTATTATTGTAACTAAAACTGAGTTGGGGGCTTCGGTAGCCTATTGGGTAGGCGTGTGGTGTATTAACCGAAGGAGTGTGGGTTCGATCCCTGCACAGGTCGTAAGTGTTTTTTTCTTTACATACCCCCCTTACGACCAAATATAATGTAAATGTATATAGTATGTAAGTATATAATATAAACAAAATAAATAATATTAGTATATAATTTAATAATAGTATAAAAAACCTAAAATGGCCTTAGTAGCCGATAGTTCAATAATATTGCATTACATTTATGTATGTAATATTAATATAAATAAATAAATAAAATAAAAATGAGTTTTGTTATGTAGTGGAAGGCTATTTGCATACTATCATAATAATTTTCATTATATTCATTTTAAATAAATAAATAAATAAATTAATTCGATTATTATAGTACCCAGTAAGAATTTAAAAAATTTTATAATATTATTATAATATGTACTATAGATACGATTGGACGAACGAACTAAAACTAAATTATAAAGAATTATTTGTATAAAACAGTGATTTTACTTTTACATTTTTTTGATTTTTTTTAAAGTAATGTCTGTAGCTAAAAAAAAAAAAAACAAGAAATATTGAAACCCGTTAAGATTTTGACAGTAAAAAAAAAAATAGATTGTATATTAAACACTCTCAAATAAAGTAAAGAAAGATGTAAAATGAAGATAACAAAGATAATGTTAAGAATAAAATGGATTCTTGGATTTTTTTTGTGCTTTTTTTTATATTTTTTTTTTCTTCATTTTAATATGATATTTATTGGTATTCCTGTTTTTATTTTATTTTTTGAAATATTTCAAAGATTTTAGAATTTTTTATGATATTATTTTTAAAAAGAAATTTTTTTTTTTTTTTTTTACAAAATCATTTGAAACATATGCCCTTTTAAAAGAAAATATTTTGTTTGGTTTTTTTTTTGATTAAAAAATAAATGTAAAAAATTTTAGACACATTTTGGAAATAATTCTGTAACAAAAAAAAAAAAAAAAAAACTATTAAAATCTATAAAAATTTAAAAGTTATAAATAGAAAAAAAATTATTAAATTGTAAATATATAATTTTTTCGTAAATATTTTTTAGATAACTTTGAAAAGCCTTATATGAATGTCATAATTAATTGTAATGACAAATACAAAGTTTTGAAATTTTATGACAGTAAATTTTACATTTTGTTGCCAGAATTTTAAACTTTCAAACTTAAAAATTGTAATTTCGAAAAACTTACGAATGATTAAGCATTATAATTCAGATAATATAATCTCTTTAAAATGTTCTTTACAGGAAAATGGAAATTTTATTATTTTATTAAAGTATCCTTAAAATGAAATAGTTCCATTTCAAATATAGGAAAAAACTGGAATTTTTCAAACAAATCACACTTAACATTTTAAGTCTATTTCAACATTATAAAATTCGAACTTTTAAAGAATTTTTCTAGAGTTTAAACTTATTAAACTATATATAGATCTTTTCATTTTGAAACTTTTTAGAAGAGTTAATAATTTTGTTGAAGAGTCAAGAGATTTTCCATAAATTCTGTGGAACATAAATCTGTGATATTTTTTTATTAATATAATGTTTTATATAAGCATTTTTAATGTCACTACGACCTGAATTGGTATTCGAAGGAGAAGAAGAAAAATATATAAGCATTTAATATTTTTTTTTTATCAGTTTGAATTTAATTTTAATTCTCATGTTTTAAAAATTTAAAGAATTCTGTAATATTGTAACATTATTATTAAATGTTATTTAATATTAATTTTTATTATATTATTTTTATAATTTTTTCGAAATAGCATTTTTATTGTAAATAAAAAGGAAATAAAAATAAAAAATTAAAAATATATAGGTAATAGAAGTAAAATATAACTGTAAAATCGTATAAACTGAATTAATTAGATAATTTTTAAAAGTTAAAAAACTTTAAGTTTAATCATATACCTATTATGAATTATATAAAATATTTTTGAAGAAATCCAGAGTTTCTTTATTTGAAATAATAGAAGAGAAAAAGAAAATCGGTAAAGAAGAACCGATTAATTAGGACTTAAATTAATTTTTTTCTTATCTTCTTCTTTTTTTTTGTATCTTATTTATTTCGACCGTTAACTAACATGATGACATTTTTGGCCTTGTCTACTGCTGATCCAAATAGAGATTTAGTGTTCTGATTGAATCATTGACGTAAGTTTTAAAGTTGAAACATTCTTCTTCTGCGCGGACCTCGCCTTCTCTCAATTTTGATTTATATTTCTAAATTTTTCTTAATTCCAGTTAGAAGAACTTCGTTTGTTATACGGTAAATCCAACTTATTTTACACATTCTCTTGTAATATCACATTTCAAATGCTTCACATTTTTTTAGAGATATTTCATTAGGTGTTGATTCATTACAGAAATGTGGTGAACAAATAATACTGCAGTATTTTCATTCTAAAAGATAGGGAGATATAGTAAATGTACAGTAATTTTTTCAATTTAACGAATGTTGCACTTGCATTTTCAATACGAACTGTAATTTCGTTTGAGTCATCCTAAGAGACATATCACTGAGATTTTAGTTGACATCCTAAATAAATATATGTACTACTTTTTCCTAATTTAATATTTTTTAACCTTTACTGGTACCAGATATTGGGCCCTTAATAACTATCACATTTTAGTTTGTAAGGATCCTATATTAGATGTAAGGGTTTTGCTTTAGTTGTGTTTAACTTTAATTTATTGAAATTTAAACCTACCGATTCTATCTGGTATTGCAGTTCTTCCAAAGTGCTTGCTCAAAGAACCCTATCATCTACATAACAAAGATTATTGATCGGAATACCACTGACTTTTATAACTTTTGTGGTATTGCATTGTATTTCTTGAATTCCGAGTATAATCTGTTAATAATAACAACAATGACAGAATTCATGACGCACCCCACACTTGATTTTTACGTTGGAAATTACCTTTGCTTTTACTTTTCGCTTTTTGATTTCAATATAATAAATGGCAATAACTCTTAAATTTTTGTACTTGCAATATTTATTTTAACAATTCTTTTATAGGCAAATAAAACAAAATATTCTTTCACATAGTGTCCCAGTCTAGTATTCGTTTTAATACTACGTTATTGTAAATATGTACAAGATTTTTTAGGTACATTTAAAAATATATTTTTATTATTGTATTATAAAAGTTTTTACTAGAGTTCACAGACCATTCAACCCTTGACTATTATGAAAAGTTCTTTGAGCAAAGTTTTATTTCACAGGTGATTTACGAGGTATAAAAGAAAATCACAGTTCTGTTCACTGTTGCTAGAAAAGAACTTGTTAATTATTATGTTAGTTAATATTATTTTTAGTTTATAAAAACTTCAATTAAAGTAGAATTTTTATTTTAATAATGAAGAAATTTTTTTTTTCTGCCACATAAATGTGGAGAGGAAATTACAGGAAAGCCTTTCCTGTTCAGGCGTGGCTGTAAATGTCGTAAGGGGGCATAACTTTTATGACGTGTGTGGAATTCGAATCCCCACTCCCTTAGCGTTTACAGCGTATTTTATACGCTCTTACCCACTAGATCACCGAGGCCCCATATTGAAGAACCTAATGATTTTCAATAAAACTCGACTCTTATTTGTTATCCAATTTGTTGTTTTACTTTATCCTTTTTTAAGTATTTTAATGTACACAAAATGTTTCCAACATCTACGGATTTCTATTTACTAACATTGTTATATTTTTCATTGATTGTTAAAGCTTTTTTTGAAATAGATGTTAAAATTTCTGGGACAGAAACCAAAAATCAAAAGAATGAAAAAATTAAAAAAAAAAAATCGTTTAAAAAAATGTAAAAATATAAAAATTGATTGAAATATTTTTAGATTTTTAAAAATTTATTACAATTATTGTATATAGGTTTAAAAACATAAAAAAAGAAACATAAAATATTAATTTTCAATATACACTCTTTTATTTACATTAAAAAAAAAAAATTATTAAAAACAAATTGTTTTTTTTTTTTATTTCAAAGCAATAACGGTAGTCGGATCCTATACAGCTTATTTTGTGCATTATTCCATCACTTTTTGAATAATGGACTATTTCTTTTATTACTAAAACATTTGTAAATCCATTTTATATATTGGAAATAAAAACAAAAAAACAAAAAGAGGGGGATGAATACGGTTACTCTTGTCAACTATAAAATATTCGTACAAATCCTTTATAGTGTTTAAATTATACGTTTATATTCGAACTATATTATTCTAGTTATATATTTATTTTAGTCTTTATAGGTCTGTATTGTATAAATAAAATATTTTAGATGATTCACAATCATATTTAGGTAATTCACAAAGGAAGACCTTGGTTTTTCACGTATATACATTATTATTATATTAAAGATAAAAAAAAAAATGTTCGCGCCTGTCGAATACTAAGAAAAAACAAGTTCGATGATTCAAAAACTAACTTTAATAGTGTTTAATAAAAACGAACTGGGTCTTATGACAGCTATCTCATAATATGGGCCTCTATTAATTAGAACTGTCCAAAAGAATTTGTCCTGTTAACTTGTTCATTTTGATTTATAACCTTCTAAGTCTTATTAGTTTTGAAGATTATGTCAACGGGGTACAGATATTTTGATAACAGTTACGATAAGAAGAGTACATAAAAATATTTTAATTTATCAGTTGTCGTAGTTTTTGAAATTGATGCAATCTATAGTCATTTAAATCAGCAATAGACTTAATTATACGTAGTTGTATCAGTTATAAATGGAGGAACAATTTTATTACGCTTGATAATTATTGATCATTCGTGGATATAAAAAAAAAATAAAGTATATAAAATGCTTCAAAAAAAAAAAAATTTTAAACTGGTTTTTGTATAATTAAGATGAAATCGAATATGTCGTACATGTCGTAAGGGGAAATAATTCTTACAACGTGTGAGGGATTCGAACCCACACTTCCTCGGTATTTACAGCGTATTTTATACACTCTTACCCACTAGGCCACCGAGAGCCCGAAATAACAATTAAATCAAAAAATATCACGAATCATAATAATGAAAATAGTGGTATTATAATATTTATATAACAACACAAAAAAATGCACCCAAAAAAATTCAACTAAAAACCAAGTTTTTTAACACAAATTTATTTTAGTTCAGTTTGTCAGTATGAAAAGAAAACAATTTGTAACTTTTACATGAAATAATTAGAAAATTATTAACCTCTTAAAGATCAGATTTTTTTTTATTTTATTTCAAAAATCTCTTATCATTTCCGGTAATAACGATAATTGTACGTATAATCTATAGCTCCTATTGACCGATTTAAATAGAGAAATTAAAAACAAAAAAAAAAAAAGTAGGAACAAAAAAATAAACAAAATTTATTAGGTAGGTACCTATATATAAATATTAATCCTTTTTGGGTCCTTCCACACATGGATTCATATAAATCTATATATAGTTTTATTTTATATTCGTTCGTACTTTTACGTTCGTAGAACGTACTTTCTAAGATTTATTATTTTTGTGGATAATATTTTATTTTATGACTGAAATATACAATTTTATGTTCTTAAAAAAAAAAGTATTAGATATAAAATTTTTTTAAGGGTTTATTAAAAGAGATTTAAAGAGCGGTCGCCAACACAGAAATTTAAAAAGCGTATTATAATTTTAGTTTTATCATATTTCTTTTTTAAATCTACACTTCACCGTTAAGTGAAAAAAAGATTTTACTTTCTTCATATTTTTGAAAGGTCTGTTTGTGAAATAGCTTAGAATATTTTTGTATAGCTCCCCCTTTTTAAGAACTTTAGGGGTTAAAATTTAGCTTTTCTTAATTATATAGAGATACTAAGCTACACTTCCTCAAACTTGGAAAAAAGTCCTATTTTTGAATGTGCATAATATCTTAGGCTTTGTCCAATATTATAATACAAAAACGCTAAACGACAGTACATTATTTTAACCTTATCAATTATAGTTAAATCAAAATTATACAATTTTACGCAATTTAGTATTTATGAATTTGCAGTTATCTGAACTTTAAATTTTGCAAGATTTTTTTGTTTTTGCAAGTAATAATTTAATATAATATTTAATAGGAATAAATTAAATGGGATCATATGGGAAATTATTGAATGTTGGCAGTATTGTTTAGGATTGCTTGCCCATTTTTAATAAAACTTTCGGCGGCAAGCAATTCCATATTCGCGCTGCCTAGGTTATTACGAACTGAATTCCATAAGCGGAGCTGGGCATCTTTAAAGAATAGCCTGTGTAGCCCTCCTTGTATCTCGGTTGAAATTTTTAAGATAGGGCATTACGGTTTTTATTGCCTCTGACCATATTCTTTTACACACAAAATATCTATAAAATAGAGGTATTGCTTCTTTATAATAGCTCCGGCCAGTTAGAATAGTTTAGTTAAAATCTTAAAATTTTAGGCGAAAAAAATGTTTCATTTTATTTGACATAATATGTTACTTTAGAAAATGTGAATAAAGAAATAATGGCACCTTGTAATCTAGGCAGATTTTTCCAAAATAAAGCGCAAAAATAAAAGCTTCAACATTATAGTTTTAAATGTGTGAGTGGTTTTTTTAATTATTATATATATGGCGTTTTCTTAAAATTGTCACAATAGGTATTATAAACTGATTTTATTGCTTTTTGGAAAATTTATGTCTTTATAAATATTTGATTATATGTAACAAAAACTAGGAATTTTAAAGCTTAAAGTGAAAGTAGAAAATCTTATTAATAAACTAATGAATTGTAGCATAGAAACAATTATCACTGCAAACCTGAATCGATCTATAGTTTACTTTAATTGTATCTAAACTACAACTAAAGAAAAAGTTATCAACTGTAACATGAAACAGATATAAATAACCTAAAGGAATAGACATAGTTGTTCATGCCCTGACGAAGTAGTATTATAATAAATTATATAAATACATCGACATAGGTAGGTACCCAATAAATTTTTAAATTTATGTTCCCCTGCATTTAAAAATTTATCTTTCTTGATTAAACGTTTGATGTACTTGTATCATAAGTAAACAACTTTTCATTAAACAATTTTTAAAGTAATTTTTAAACATAATTTTACAAATTCTTAGACTCATTTGAAGTTGTATGTACATATATAAATAAAATCAAAAATCCTAACCTCATTTTAAATTTTTTTATTTAGAAAAGAAAACAACAAGGTAATAAATGCATAGTGAAAATTATTTTTTTCAAAGATTTTTAAAAGATTATTTTAATATTATTATGATTTCTTATTAAATGTAATATTTTGATAATACTTCCCAATACTCTTAGTACGCTTATATGGATTATTATATATTATTAGATTCAATTTAATTTAATAAAGCTTTTATTATTATCATGTCGTTGTATTTCATCTCAATATACATAATACAGTGGCTCTCATCTTTTATAATTATAATGCAGAAAGTATTTTTGTTAGTGTGTTTCTTTTTATTTATGCATTACGTACGCGTTTTATGTGATTGTAACTAAATTTTGTAGAAATTTTCTTCTAAAGCCGCAAAGTGCCATGCGCTCCTTTTTTTATTGTTTCGTTAATCCACACCCGAGCCTATTTAACATTTTTCGTTTCTTCATTCTCCTATATCTATAACGTTCCACCGATTAAGTTCATACGTTGTAGAAACATATTTCTTTACTGAAGGTGTTCGCTAGATTGATATAGTTTGGATCCGTTAACTTATCTCTTTCTTATCAAATTAAGAAGCAATTTAAGGCTTAATAGCCTGAAAGGAAATTTTGTCTATATGAATATCAATCGGAATTTGAATGTTTAATATACCAAAGCGGTAGCGTTAATTACTTGTGACTTATGAGGATGTAAAGTTTCTTTTTATATTTTATTGAAAGGTTTTTGCGGCTAAAATATAAATCTACCCCTAACGTACATATTAAAACATTAAAATACAGTTAACACTAATTAGAAAATATTCGACTTAATCATTCAATTTTCTATGTAGTGTTAGATTGCCTTTACATATATTGGAGCAGTGTTAAGAGTGTCAATAAAAGCATCAATAAGAGCATAATTTTTTATGTGCTTCTACTGCAGACAAGGAACTATGTTTTTCTTATCAAGTGCTTCAAAATATTGTATTACGAAAAAGTCAAAAGTTCATTCTATTTATAACACAAGATGTATTGTATTTTAGAGTTTAATCATGTTTATGAAGATTTAATACAACATTGAATTAAAATTTGGCCATTATATGAAATTTGGAACCGTTGATTAAATTTTATTATGAAAGTGGTACTATAGTTAAACGAGTAATAACTGTTTTAGTGAAACTGTAATAATTCAAGAAACTGAAGTTTACTCAAATATGAATCCTAATAATGACTTAGTCAATGCCATATATGCAGCATATAGTAAGAGAGGAAAGGTGAAAAAAGTAAGAGAATGACTAATTGCCGTTATGTTCTTATTGTTTCTAAATTTTCTAAAAGCGATGCTAGCGACGCTACACTACTATATTGATACTATTATCACTTATCACACACATCTCCAATATAAACGCACACCCTTAGTAAATATTTCTATGGTCTTCGTATTACTCATGCATATCACTGTATTTTGCTTTTCTTGTAAAAAATCATATTAACAAAAAAATTCTTAAAAAATAAAATTAAATAAAAATCTCACTTTAAAAAAATTTAGTCTTAATCTGAAACTCTATTCATAAATATCAAAATCACTTGTGTTTTGCTCTCAAAAGTACAAAATTATTGCTCTTCAATAATTTTTTTTTAAGTTCATAATGAAAAGATTTTGATTCACGACGACAAGAAAAAAAAAAAAAAAATGATAATAAAAATAAATAAAATTTATACATTAGAATATTATATATTGATAGCATTTTTAGTGCTTCTAATATTTCCATTTCAATATGAATCTTTTATATTACGAACAGAAACTACGTCACGTCCAGCAATTACACCACCACCATCAACTGCATCAAATACAGTTTTAAGAAAAAGTCAAAGTGCACCTGAATTAACAGATAATAGTAAAAGTAGATTTAGTTCTGATTTTATTGATGGTTTATTTCCGAAACGTCAATTTGATTTACGTTTAACAGCTGATCATGATGAAGAAGTTGGTACTGATATAGTTGCTGAAGCAATAGCAAAATTATGGAGATCAAAAAGTGGTAATACACAAGTTGAAGGTACTGCACGTGTTGTACATCATACTGGACCATTTGCTGCAAGCGGTAAAACCAAATATTCTGGTTCATTAAATGTACATCATGAAAATTAAGTGATTGTTTTTAGGCCCAGATTATCGTATTGGATTACAAGTTGTTTTTACCTAAATCATCAAAAATATGTTAAATTGAGTGGAATATTTTTAATTTTTTTTTTTTTACATTGCATAACTTTTTTGTAATAATAGTTAAGATTTTTGTTTTTCATAAAAAAGCATTTTTAAATTCAATGTAAGAAAAAAAAAAAGTGATTTATTTTTTAATTTTATTACGTATTTTATTTTTTTTTTGGTTTGTTTTGGTTTTTTTTTTTTTTTTTTAGTATAATTTTATATACTATAAATTATTTTAATTAAAAAATGTAAATATTATTTTATATATAAACTTTTGGTTTATAATGTAATGATAACCTTTGAACCTTTGCTATAATTTCAATTGAAAATTTCAATGATAATGCTTTAATATTGATACAGTAGAGTATCAATTTACAAAATTCAATTTATTTTGTTCAATAAATTTATTATTTTGTTATTTTTATTTATGTTATTTTAATATTAAAATATGAAAATAGAAAAATAGAAAAATATTTACGTTTTCTTCAATTATTTATTATATAGGTATAAAATTTTTGAATGCTTCTTATATTCAATGTCTTGGCCATAGTATAAAATAAATAAAATTAATGGAAATTTTTACATAATATCTTTAGAAGATTTGAATTAAAATAGATTTATTATTAAAATGATCCGATATACTCACTTTTTCCATACATTAAATCTTAATGTTGATATCGTATTGTAATCATAATTTTAGGAAACTGATTAATGTGACAATAAAGTAATACCATTATTTTAATTTGATACTATTATCTTGGGATTATTCATGAAAATTGACTTTTTCATGATGAAAATTCATGAAAATTGCCTATTTTGAATCAAATTGTTGAATATTGATGCATGAAACATCTTCTGCTCAAAATATTAATTTTGAATGTCAATATTATAAAAAGTCGAAATCAGTTCTACTTTCACATTTACAAATATTTTTATATTTTGCTTCACGTATATTGCTTCACTTTGCTTCATATTTTGCTTCACTTTGCTTCATAAAAATGCTTACCAGGAACTGTAATACTTACCAAGAACTTATTATTAAAAAAAAAAAAAAAATATTTAAGAATTTAACGTAAAAGACGAATACCTACTTTGCTTTAATATAATAAAACTTATTTTATTGTTACAGAATATTGTTCCTACTATCGCTAATTTTTAGACTTTGCAGTTTGTATTTGCTGGAATTCATCCCAGTTCTTTTTTCGTCTATTATGTACCTAGTTTCTAAAATTTAAATGTTTTACAAAAAAAAAAAATTTAATAAAATTCTAAAAACTCAAACAATGTAAAATTATATGTAGAAGTATTATTCTGATACAACTAAATAAACAAATTTCCAAGCACTTGGGATTAGATTTGATTTTGAAAAAAATCAAAGCTGTGAAAATAAATAACATCAATACCGCACTCATCAAATTGAAAGGAGAACAGATAAAATATGGGAGAACAGCTTCTACTATCTGGACAGTATAAAATAGCGAAAGGACAAAAAGAAGTAAAAAACAGATCAATATCAGTATTTGTACAACTGCAGCTTTATGAAAAAATTCCCAGATATCCAGAGTAACACAATTTAAACTATTTTCAAACATGTGTAAAAACTGACATATGACATTGAAACGTGACTTACAACTAAAGATTTAAATCATAAGCTACAAATCTTCATTAATATTTGTCTCAGAATAATAATGCTGGCCAAGCATAATATCGAATGAAGTTCTCTCGATACTAACCGTTGAAAAACACATTACAAATCAAAAGCGGTGCAGGAAATCAAAATGGATAAACTATAACTTTGAAAACCAAATACCGCGAAAGATCCTAGACTGTAATCCTCAAGGAACAAGAAGTTGCGACCGCCTTAACAATCGACCAAAAATTGGCTAAATGTAAGATCTTCTGAGATCAAATCGATATATTAGCTCAAAATCACGTTGAGATGGAGGTATCAAGTGGCTATCCTATCTTCCCAAATGTCATAAGGAAAAAAAACTAAATAAATACATACTCGTATATATTATGTAAATATGTTTAATTTTCACATTTCTGGTTTTTTCAGAAAAGTCAAACACTTTTATTACTTCCTATATTACTACTAAAGGAGGTTAATCTTACAAAACATAGGAACCTCCTAGTTTGATAATATGTTGAGATATATTAAATTTTTTTGAAATAATTTATTAATTTTAAAATTAAATAATTCTATTTTACATTGGTAATCTTTTAATATACAATTAAATTTTATTGAAGAATAAAGAATTTTAGTAAATATAGAAAATATGTTACTCATTTTATGCTATTCTTTCGAAATTTCATCTTTGATATTTTATTTCTTAATTAAGAAAAAATCATAGTGACAATTTCTTAAATTATTCTGAGAAAATTAATAACCAATACGAAAATTCTAAGAAAATTTCTTTTTTTTTTTTTTTTTTTGATTTATAGAAAGTAATAATCAATCATCATTGTTACGTAAATGTTATTATTACTATATACAAATAACTTGGAAGAATTTCTTTATAAATTTCTTAGAACTAAAGTAATTACAAAATTTGATTGCTTCACCTACAACGTTATTTAATAATTAATATATTATTATTATTATATATGTATAAATTTCATAGTAATTTTGAAAGTTAGATGAAAGTTACGTGTGTAATTAGGTATTTTTCAATAGGTATATTATATGTAATAAAATTTTCTCTTGAAAAACTAAATTAACTTGAACTGATATAACATAAGGTTTTAATTTTATAATTTCCATATTCCGAGAAAATTAATGTTAGATAATATTAAAATTATTTTTTTTTGTTTTATATTAGCAGAAATATTAAAACTAGCTTTCAAAGATTTGTTTTGTACAGCATTTCGAATTTTTACTTTAATATTATGGACACATTTGTCAATATTTAATTAATTGGGGCACATATAGCCATTAACTTAAATTTACTCAGATAAAAAATCTGAAGAAAATTCAAATATACAACTAATAGTTATCTAATTTTTCGGAAACATTATATATTTAACTGTAAAATAGATGCTAGATAAAGATACTATGTAAAAAAAAATTATTTTTGAGATTTTGTTTTAATTTTAAATTAATTAAAACAATCAATTAAAAGAAAAAAAAAAAAAACAGCTCTGACCAGCACAGAACCAACCGCTATTACATAATAAAAAAATAATACATATACCTTATACGTTCCTGTAAATGTGGCAGATAAAAATAATAATATTTAACTAATATAAATAAAAAGTTAAATATTTTAGATTTTTTTTTTTAAATGAAACTGTTTTTTTAATAACTGCACATTTTTTTTTAACTTGAATTAACAAATTTAAACTAATAAGATATTTACAAAAATCAAATCCCCACTAAAATTTAAGACCTTTAACTAGAATCTTATAAAAAAAAATTCCTTTGAAAACTTTATAAATAATACTCATACTTAGTCTTTGAAATAAAATCCTTTTTATAATCCTTCTACTATAACAATTTCACAAAAAAAAAAAAAATATCCAACTCCGTACAAAAAAATAAATTAACAGAAAAAAAAAGTCTCCTCCGTTATTGTACTTATTAAATCCTTTGCAGATACATTAAAATAAAAAGAAGTGCCGCCAATAAATTATTTTCTTAGTATTCCATTAAATCAATTTTAGTTAATGGCTAATTTTTTGTCATTTAGCACCCTCGTTTTTAAACATTTTTCGACGTTTATAAATTATTTATATTTATGTATACTGCAGAAGAAAAAAAAATCAGAAAAAAAATGAAATAAAATAAAATTTTCATTTTCATTGTCCGCCATTAAAATAATTATGTATAATTACAAAAGAATTCATTTTATCTTAATTTAAATTATAAACTAATTTTTTTTTTTCGTATTATTAATTTTCATGGCAAAATTTTAATAATGAGTGTATAGTATAAAATATTTTTATATATTATATTTGTATAACTATTTAACAAAAAAAAAAAAAAAAAAAATAGAAAATAATAAAACAATAATTCTCTTTTTTTTTATAAAATAAATTTTAATAAAAAGTACATTAAAATCAAAATTTATGTGTAATTAAATATCTATTGAATGCAGTCCCTCTGTTTAAAAATAAAAATAAAAAAAAAAAACAAAAATTAAAACGACGAAAAACACTAAAATATCTTAAGATTTATTTACTGTCCATTTTCTTTTAAATAAATATTTAGGCACAATAATAAGATTTTAGCTGCTCTAATATACATATCTAACAAAGAAAAAAAAAAACAACAAAGAAAAGCAATTTAAATTTTCTTTCTTAAAAAACAAAAAAAAATGAAATAATAAAAAATAAAAAAATAAAAATAAAATAAACTAACTACCATTTTATTTTTTCTTCAGTAAATTTTCCATTGTTCATTCGTAAATTCAATACAAACAACTGTATAAATGATGTAGAAAGAGATAAAAAATATTTACCGTATTTAATTATTTTTATGGACAATCCATAATTGAGTTGTATGTATAATAGCTAGTGTTAGGTGGTAGCCTATAGCTCTATTTAGAACGTAACCAAAAATAATGTAGACTAATGATGAGTATGTCCCATTTTTATAAGGGTTTTGATATTGTAACTTTTTTTCTAAGAGTTTGATCAAATCTCTTACATTGTGATTAGATTTATTTTTAAAAAGGAAATATTTTACAAAGTTTAAATCAACTTTTCTGAAATATTATTATGCCTATATATATTTTATAAGCTATTATATATCAATTTTTAACGTTTAACTAACGTATAGCTATTAGAACATCTTACATACATATCTAGTGTATATAATTTAAAAAAAAAATTACAAATCTGCAACTTTGTAACAATAAAATACAGGTTTTACTTACATTAGATACAGAAGATAGGAAATATTATATTGTAGGTAATTACAGGTGTTTATGAATAGACTTAATAGAATTTAAACCTTTACTTTAACATTTAAAGAACTACGACTTTCTTTGCTTCGGATATATTATTCCTTTCATAAGAGCAGAACCCGAATCAGTTCAGATTAATTTTTGTTTAAGTCTAATATCTTTCTTTTCATAAGAGCTGAACCAGAATCAGCCCAGATTAATAAGCCTAAGGTAATTTTTAGTAAAAAAAATTTTTTTGTCCTAATTAGAACAATATATTTTTGACTTTCTTTTGGTTCACGGGACCGTCCTGTTCTCAGAGAGGTATGTTGTCATCTCTGAAAACGGAGGGATGTTACCGAAAATGTTATCTTTATTAATTTATTCTTTATTTTAAATTTTATATAATACGTATACGTATATTTGAATATCTTTTAAATAATAAAGTAAAGATATCTATTTATTAAAATAAAGTTTTATAAATGTAAAATGTTTATTTTTGCAGAAAACAATATAAAAAAATTTCAAAATTTTCAAATAAAAAAAATACTTATATATATATATATATATTAAAAACCATGCATAATTTTTAAATTTAAAATCGAATAAATGCGTAAATATTTATTTGGATTGTTCAGATACGTAGATATTAAAATTAAAACAAAAAAAACAAAAAACATTTAAATAAAAAATAAAAAAAGGAACAAAGGAGAAAATTTCATCTCCCTTAAAAAAAAATTTTTTTTTTTTTTTCAAAACTCTTCAATTTTCTAAAATTTGATGTTTTCTTTTGCGTTATTATTTTATATTGAAAAAAAAAAAAAAAAGAAAAACCAACCACTCTCTTTGCATAATGTGTACATTTTGTTTTTATGCTTCAATAAGCATTAGAGTACTGACGTAGTACTGATATGCCAATAATGAGCATTTATTTTCTGAAACAAAGGAAAAAGAAACAAAAAAAAACAAAACAAAACCAAACGAAACAAAAAATAAAATTAAAAAATATAAAAAACTCATCAAGAAACAAATGAAAAAGACTAAATAAGAAAAAAAAAAAAATAAATAAATAAAAACAAAAACAATTTTAAGATTTTTTTTTTTAAATCCACGTTTTTTTTTTTGTTCATTTTTTCACATCCGTTTCTTGTTACGCGAGTTTCTTTTCTTTTTTTTTTTTTTATATACTAAGCTTCAGAGAAATTACTTTTAATCCGGAAAAAAATTACACGAAATCCCCGGGAAATATAAAATTTTAATAAAAAATTTATTACAAGTAAAATTTTTAAATTTCCTTAATATTGTTGGCTCTTTAGCGAGAAAGATAAAACTACAAAAACAAAAAAAAAAAATTTCAAAAAAAGAAATTGTCAGATACAATATAGAAAGAAAATTAAATGGAATTTTTGGTTCTTTATAAGATACAATTTTTTTTTGTTTTTTTTTGCTTATTTTTTTTTTTGTATTTACAATACATTATATAAACATAAATAAATATGGTGTGTAAGTAAATGAGTTTGTATATAAATGTTACATTTATAATATACAACAAGAAAAATTAAATTTTTTGTGTTTTTTTTGAAAACGTTTTGCAGTCATTTCTATTCAATAAGGCGGAAAATTTTCGCGCTTTTCATAAAACAACAAAATATTCTTACAGTATCTTTCTTTTTTTTTTTTTTTTTTTTATTTTATATAATATTATAATCTTCTTTAAAATTATATATTGTATTATATTAAAAAAAACAAAAAACAAGAAATAATTTGTTTTTTTCATTTTTTTCAATTTATTCATATTACTTTATCTGTTTTTTTTTTTTTTTTTGTATATTTTCAGGCTTAGTACATAAAAATTACATCAGTTACATCTTTAAAATATTCTTTTATTTGGAAAGCGAGAACTAAAGTAATAGAAACAGTAAATAGCAACAGTTAAGAAATAAAAAGAGAGAAAAAGAACTTAATTATTATAATCAAATTTTATTATAGTTTAAATTAAAAAAAAAAAAAAACGAAAAAAAACTGGAAAATTTTAATATTAAAAAAAAATTACGCCTAAAGATATGCAAAATTTAATGAATATTAAATTTTAATTTTTTTTTTTTTTACCTTTTTTATACTTTACTTTAAAATATACAATATTAATGATTAAATTATATAAATTCTGAAGATATCGCAAAAAAAAAAAAAGGAAAATATTGAAAAAAACACAATATCAATTCAAAGATGTCGAAATATTTTATAAAGAAAAATACAATCAAATATTTTTAATCCTTTTTCAATTACATTTTTTTTTTTGTGATAATAAAAAATATATAATAATAATATTATATGCTATTCATAAAAGAATAGTGTAGTAAATAATAAAATATAACAGTATTAAAAATGGGTGAAATATTACCACCACCCTTAAAACAATATCTAATTAAAACCGCTTTATTCGATATTGGAATCAGACTGAAGCGGTGAATTAAAAACTATTATAATATATTTACAATACTCACAAAAAACCAAAATATTTATATAATAAAAATATTAAATGAATCAATATTAAAAAATCAACAATATTGTTATAAGTATTAAATAACAAAAATAAATTTGATATCCTTTTATTTTTACAAATCTTTAAATATAAAAAGAAAATATTATAATAAAATAAATATGTAAAGTGTAATTTGTAAAACATTAAAACATTAACAGTAGTAATGATTGAAAGATTCCAATACCTAATGTATAAAATATAATTACTAAAAAGAACAAAAAATCAAAAACTAGAATAAAATACAATATATACTCTCTATTTTGGTCCTGGCATTAAAAGTGGAACATAAAAAATTAAAATTAAAAATGTAATAAGTGAGAAAGCGGATATCGACTGGATATATAACAAAATAACATTACAACAAAGAATATTCAAGAAAAACAAAAAAAAACAAGAAAAGAAAATTACAGAAAAGGACCCATTGAATATAAGAAAACTAACACAACAATACAAACAAATTCATAGAAGAATCTAAAAATTAGAAGACCTTAAAACGAAATAATTCAGCATAAATTGAACAATTTCACTTTGAAATTATAGTAACTTAACCTACTACTGTCACAATAAGTGTAGCTTAAATCAAGATTTCTTTTCTAAAGATAAAGATAATTTTTTTTTTCTCCACAATATTCATTGTCATGTAATTTTACTTATTATATTTCTTTGTTTTGTTTTTTTTTTTTTGTTTTTTATTATTATTATTATTTTTTTTTTTAACTTATAATATTGTTATACTACTGCTTTTTAATAGTAGCCATCAAGTGTATAAGAAATAAAAAAGAACAATAGTAAAAGAAAAGAATAGAAAAGGCAAAAAAAAAAAAAGAAAAGTAACCATTTTCTTTGGTAGCTAAATTTTAAATTATATGCTGCCACAGAACAAAAAATTAGAAACAAAAAAAAAAAAGAAGAAATAAATAAAAGAAAGAAAATAATAAAATAAAAAAACCAAGATATTTGCTTAAAATTAGATAATATAGAAATTCAGATTGACCGTATATACAACAACCATTATTAGAGGATCAATTCGATTTTATTTTGGTTTTTTTTTTTTTGTTTTTATAAGTAAAAAAATTAAATTCTAGCAGTAGATGAAAATAAAATAATAGGTATAAAAAAAAAAAAAAAATTTGTTATAATCATAATAATAATACACTTAATAATAATACAATAAGGATAATAAGTACCTATAAAGAAGAAAAAGAAAAAGATCTATTTTAATAAAAAGAAAAAAAAAATAAAACAAAACAAAATACAATAGAGTCAACTTTGCTGCACATTTGCGTATAAATTAGGATCATTATACATACTATATATAAATACTTCTTTCTAAAAAAAAAGGAGCCTTATAAAAGGAATGTAATTTACAAAAAATGTGCTTTGACATTATAGGTCACATTGTTGTATAAAAAAAAAAAAAAAAAAAACAAAACAATAATCAGTATTACAAAAACAAAAAAAACAACAAAAAAAAAAACACTAAAATAAAATAAGAACAAAAAAAAAACACTAAAATAAAATAAGAACAAAAAAAAAAATTTTTAAGACTAAATTAGAAAGGATTTTATACTGTTATTTTATACAATTAATGTATACACACTAACACATACATATTTATTCAATAAACAAAATAGATATTATAATATAATAAAACGGTAAATTTATTTATAGATAATTTTTTTTTATTTCGTATGTCTTTTTTATAATATAACGAAAGCTTAAAAAAATAAACAGAAAAATAACAAAAACAAAAACAAAAACAATACAATAAAAAGGATTTTTGAGGTCATTACGTTTTTGTTTTGATATTTTACGAAAATCTTATTTGAAAGAAAAAAAAATAACAGCTATAACGGTTTTTCTTTTAGACAACAGCTACTATAATCATTTGATTCATATTTTCTTTTCTTTTTGTTTTATTGTTATCTAAAGTATTTTTTTTTTTTTTTGTCCTTATTATACGAATTATTAACAGTTTTTTTTTTTTTTTTTTTTTTTTCGAAAGAAAATATCATCGGATTTTGTAATAAGTTTTTGTTTTTTTGTGAGAAAGAAAAATAAAAAAAGGACAAAAATAAAGATAAAACAAAAGAAAAAAAAAAAAAAAATATTAAAACAAACGAATAGAAAAGAAAAAGAAAAAGGAAAAAAAAAAAAACGAAAATATATTTTTACTAGAATTACTGATGAAATAATAATGGCGTCTTTGGATTTAACAAAACCAAATATTTTACGAATGCTTACGTTGCTATTTGTAATATCAGTCACTACCACAACAGTTAATGGTAAGTTTGATATTATTGTTATTTTTTGTTAGATATACAAACAAACATAAAAATTTATATTTTAATATAAAATATATATAATATATAAACTATAATATAATATTTGGTTTTTAGCTTTTGTTTTTCATTTTGATTTTGATTGTCTTATTTGGTTTTAATATGCGTAAATGTGATGTGCGTTTTTTATTCCCTTTTTTTTTAGTTTTTTTTTTTTTTTTTTTGGATTTTAAAAATTTATTTAATACAATATAATATAAACGATGAAATTTTATTTTATAAAAGGATTCCCCATTTTTTTTTTTTTTTTTATACAAAAATTGTCTCAATATATTATGTTTTTTTTTATATATATATATATATATTTTCTTTAAATGTCGTCTTGTTTTCTTTAAACGATTGAATTGAATTAGATTTTGTCATATATGTATATGTATGTACCTAAATATTATTTTGTAAATGATATGTAGATATAAATGAGAAATGAAAAAAAAATGAAAATCTGCGTCAGTGATGATACTATAATTATTGTTATAAGTTCATAATAGAAAAAATAGCACACCTTTTGTAAAAATTCTTTTGTATTTTTTACTCTTAGAATTTAGCCAATAGCTGATATTAATGCATTCATTTGATGTTTATTGAAATTTCCAATGAATTATCTGCATATTAAAAGATTCGCCTGATTAAAATTTATATTAGATTACTTAATCAAATGAAAATTCATTTATTTTTTCATTATCCTTATAAAGTTATTATTGATTTTCCTTTTCAAAAACTATTTATATTGAGATTATGCCATATAAATTTAAATTATATGCGTTCTTCTGTAAACTTTCTTTTATTTTAACTCTTTGTTTTAAATTAAATCCATTTTATACTGTATTTGCTTGTATAGTTTCTATAGCTTGCTTGTTTTAAGATATTAATTGAGATTATTTTTGTTAAAACGATGTATATGACTAATAATTAAGAGGTTTTTAATTATTGGATAACCGTTCATTCTTCAGGTCTTCTTAAAAACAAAAAAAAAAAACAACCAAAATCAAAAACTTTTGGTTTTGAATGAATTTTCTAAAAAATTTTTGAATTTTATTTTATATGAAGCCTCACTCATTATGGACTAACAACCACTTAAAATTGGAAAAATCCCTATTTTCAAATGTGTATATTTCAGATTCTCCTCAATACCAACCATAGGAAGTATTTTTAAACTTTGTAAAACAATATATAAATTAGATAACTTTTAGCAATTATACTGTTAATTGTACAATTATTTTTAAAAATCTGGTTCTTATCCGCATCTTTAAAGTACTTTTAGTCAAAGGTTTGAAATTTTTAGAGCAGAAAGATCTTTAAGGATAAGATGTTTGTACGTATATATTACTCAAATAAATGTTTGTTCTTCCTCCTCTTTAAATTGTTATGAACCCTGTTAACGCTAGCTGTTAGGGATCGAAAATAGAAAACTGTATATTTTTAGATACTATATGTAACCTAGACATATTGTAAAATTTGTTGTCAGTAAGATATAAAAATTAAACCATCAATATTACATTTTTACATGGTAGTGTGTTCATGACTTTTCCCAATTATATATAAAATAAAATAATATATAAAATAAAGAATTCTAAAAAATGTTAATTCAAAAGTAGCCACTATTTTAAAATGCTTTTTATTTATCTTTATAAAAATGTGCTGTTTAAAAACTCTTTAGTGGTACATTCTACCTTGTTTTAAATTTTATGTTATTTATGATATTGTAGAATCAAATAAATTATTATAATGGTTTACGATTTCTGCCTCAATTGTTTGAAAATTATTCTAACAATGCCTTAAAAACCTAAATCCTGATTTCAGTAGTTTTAACTTCGAAATAAATTCTAAAGAATTTAATGAATAAAAGATTATGGTTTTCTTAGAGTTTTTCATAATTTGAAAAGAACATGCATTTTTATAGAATTCTGAGAATTAACTAAAAATAGCAATATTTTTTTTTATTTGCTTAAATTGTATAGGTAGCGCCATTTTGGGAAGTTTAGATATTATGTCAAACTGAATAAAAATGATTTGCAAGAAAAAAATTAAAAAAATATTTCATAATATGGTATTAGCAAGCTCTTAATACATATATAGCATTTCCTGGCCAAATTCAGGTATTTACTAAATATTTTCAGATTTTTCTTTTTTTTGCATTCAGAATTTTACTAAATCAATTCAGTTTTTTACTAAATAATTTCAGAATTTTTTTTTTTAATTCCGATTTTTAATAAAGAAATTTAGATAATTTTTTTAATTCAAAAATTGTAAAAATTAAAAGCTTTCTATTGATAAATATGCAAAAATTTTGAAAAATATTTACCGTCGACTTGTCGAACTTTGACCACTTTTTAACATTAAAAGTCTAATAGAAATTAGAGTATGTACCTATTTTAGTTAGAAAATAGAAATTTTTGCAAAATTAAGGGCTCCATGAGTTCTTATATCCTAAAATAAAAATAAAATTGAAACTAGTGTGTTTTAAGGCCATTTTTATTATTTAAAAAATCAGGTGGTGAAGGATAACTTTCACCAGCATAAAAATGTTAAGAAAAAGCGTTGGTCAAAGTTAAAATAATTAAAAAATAAGCCCCAGTCAACGTTAATGGTTTTAATCAAGTATGAGAAAACAGGCGGTCAAAGTTTATAGTTTTAATCAATTATGAGAAAACAATTTAATTTTTTCGATCAATAACAATATTATCTGGTCAAAGTTAGATAAATCGACGGTAAATATTTTTCAGAATTTTTACATGATTATCAATAGAAAGGTTGCAAGAAAAATAAAAATGATCTGTCTTTATTTTGTAAAAATCGGAATTCCAAAAAAAAAATCTGAAATTATTTAATAAAAATCTGAATTCATTTAGTAAAACTGTGAAATCTAAAAAAAAATCTGAACCTATTTAGTAAATACCTAAATATATTTAGCAAAAATCTGAATATATTTAGTAAATACCTGAATTTGATCAGAAAATGCAATAAAAAGATGTGTACAGTTTGAAGGTTATGAAAATGTTTGAAAAATTAAGAAAGCTGTTATTAAAAATAATTTAACTGTTATTATAACAGCTGTATTCTGAACACATCTTTATAATTTAGATTTAGCAAAGACAGTAAATAAATAAAATAACAACGTCCCTGGTTTGTTTTCATTGTGGAAAAATCCCAAAAATAATACAAAACAAAAACAAAAAAACAAACAAAAACAATATAATAGAATAAAAACAAATTGAGAAAATTAAAGAAAATAACTTATGTTAGCAATTTTTCTCTTTCTATTGTATCTGATATTAACGAAAAAAAAAAAACAACAACAACAAACAAAAAATTAAATTGGAATAAATTTTGTGCTTTTTTTTTGCTTTTACTTTTTTTTTTTTTTGTGATATCTTAAGAATATTTATAATGGGATATCTACTTATATAGAAAAGAACGAGAGTTAACGAATCAAAATTTGACTACTCTTCGAAATATTTTAATCAAAACTACACATATATTTCTGTATATATACACATAGGTATATATATACACATAGGTACATATATTTCTCTCTTACTTTTCATTTTTAAACAATAAGAGTCAAGGTCAGTTTTGTACTGTTTTCACTATATTTCTATAATATTTTAAATCTTGTCATCATCTTCTTGCCTTTTTATTCCATCACCATGATATGATCAAAAACAAAACAAAAAAAAAAAACAAAAAAATAAAACAAAACAATTTGATAAAAATCCAAAATAAAAAAAAATAAAAACAAATAAAAATACTTTGGTATTTTTAGATGTTGAGTAGTCGTGGAAAATTAATATTATAAATGTTTTGAACAACATTAAATATTTATGTTATAAGAATATTGGAAAAAATTGAATTAGTTAAAAAAAAAAAACATAATTGATGGAGATATATTTATATATACATACATATTTATATTTATTTATATAATAAAAGGACAATAGATAGTATATTTACTATATTAATTTAATAGTACAAAAAAAAAAAAAAAGAAATCATTACAGTTGTTAAAACAATATTGTGGGCAACATAAATAATAGCAGAAATTTAAAAGAGAAAATTTTATTCAATGAAAATTGTATTTTAAATTTTCCAAAATTATCGAATATTTTATCTATAAAATATTTCCTTTTTTCAAAGAATTATTTTAGTAAAATATTTTGATTTTTGAATTATGCAATAAAACGTTGAAAAATGAACCATGGATTTATATTATTAAATGCGATTCGTTAACCCATTCCGGCACGTCGATCGGTCAATAAAAAAAATATCACAACTAACTATACAGTTTGAGCTACATCGGAGTATTTTTTAAGAATGTTATGTTGAATTCACTGCTTTAGAAACTTGTTCTGAACTCATGTGCGAACATATTTTTTATATGAAATAATTTCAACTGTCTCAATTTTCAAAAAAGTACACAAATTTTTTTTTTTTTTCTCGAAAAAAAGTTGATTTAACTTTAACTTTTTATAGTTCAGAACAATTTTTTTTTCTACTGTCATTTTTAAGTTTTTTGACATTTGTCACATTTAACAAAAAAAAAAAAATAATTAGAAGACAGAAAGAGCGTAGTAATATTTTTTTTTGTCTAAATTTTTTTTTGCGTAAGGAAAATTTTCTTCTGAAGCAATGAATAGTTAGAGTTAGCATTCTCATTTAAAAGAATAGTTCGAAATGAAATGTTCTGAAGCAATGTATGAAACATAAGTCGCTATTTAATACGAATGTCACAATATTTACTTTTTTAAATTCTAAATTAGTTTCTAAATGGGTTGGGTCTAACTTTAAGTGTAAATAATACTGTTTATTTATTATAAATTCTAAGTATAATGAAATTGGTCCCAATCAAATCTCAAGCTAAACAATATTATCTAAAAAAAATGTATTTATTGTACCATTTTTTTTTTTTTTTTACTATTTGTAAGCTGTTTTTTATTCAGTATTTTTAACCAAATATGTAATGGTTTTGTTTTTTTATTATATTTCTCCATTGAATTTATAATATTAAATATTGAATGTTGTTAAGTTTTTTTTTTTTTATTTAAAAGGAAATAAGAAGTAGATATTTTTAATTTCTTAAATTAAAAATTATTAAAAGTTCTATCAAAACAAAAATATTTATATTACAAAATTATTCAATTCAATTTTGTAATGTTATTTTTTCGATCTTGATTTCAATTATATAAAATGGTATTGAAGTGAATTTATATACAAAAAAAAAAAAATTTATTTGTCAAAAAGTTTTCAAAAGTTTAGAAATAGTTTTAAAATTTTCACAGCAGATTTTAATTTGTTTTCGTATTGAATAAAAATATTTGAATTTTATCTTAAAAAAAATGTTTTATTTTTATTTTGTGACTTTAACTTCCATTGAGACATATTTTGAGACTTCCATTGTATATCTTAGGTAGTTTAAATAAATTATATTAAATCAATTCATTAGAACTTTATGAAAAAAGTAATGTTCTTTAAAAGATTCATCATCAAAAGATAAGTTTTTTTTTTTTTTTAAATAAAACTTGGAAGAGTGTATTGTAAAGATAATCAACTCTACGAGACTGCGATACCCCGCACGAATTTTATTTCATAATATAAGCTGTAACGAAAAAATTCAATCATCTTTGTATAAAATTTTACAAATTTGACTTAATTAAGTTGATCAATATGTTTAGTTCAATTTCGGAGTTGTATGACAGCTACTACTAGCCGTTGCACTAACTCCAACTAAATTTTTCAGAAATTATTGCTATAAAACTGAATATTATTATTTTTTTCCTATGGGAAGTGAAAATCTTCCAAACACAACAAAACAAACAAACAGACAAAGAATTTCTCCTTGGTAGTGTCAGATCCTTAATGACTAATCCCACCTCCCTTTTTTACCCAATATAATGGGATGAAAGCCTTAGCTGCTAACGCATTATATTGGCTAGGGAGTAGAGATAGGAAAGAATAGGAAAGAATAGGAAATAAGATGCGAAAACATTGTAATAGGAGTGGTTGTGGTTGTAAGAAAACAATGAATCCGCCTATTATTATTATCATTTCGCTAAAAGTGACTATAGCCGTTGCAACAGTTACAAGATGCAGTAGTATATAACGCCTTACTGCATGAGGTATTGAAAGCAACCCTCACTCTCACTGTAGCAGCTATTATTATTGGTATTAGAATTACTTATTAATATTATTATTTTAATACAGAGTCAGGGTTATCCGTGGATTACAATGTGCAGTAGTATATAAAACCTTCCAGCATGATATAACCAAATATAGCTCCACTATAGCAGCTATTATAATTATAATTATTATTTTTATTACTACTATTAACTATACGATATACATAATTACGATATGAAATTACTACATATTTTGTTTTTTATTTATATGACAGAGTTTGAACCCAAGGCCCTTCAATTGAAAGTCTGGCGACTTAACCACTACGCCATGAGTCAGATAATAATTTACAAAATTACAGATATCTAACTTAATTAAAAACCTAGATTTGAGGAAAATTTTACATTTGTATGACAGGGATCTGAACCTATTTGCGCTACATCAACGAATCAAATTTGCACTGGTCGTTAGCATAAAACTTTATTTCTTTTTACAAAATTGTGCAGATATCTAGCTTAATTAGATACTGAATCATCCTCATAATAGAAAAAAAGTTGTATGCCATTAATTCAAATTCGCTACTCGAACTTGTTCAAATTTCAATAGTAAAACTGGCATTTATATAAAAATAATATAATAAAAATTTCAAAATCTCAGCTCCATTACTTTTTCAGTTATAGTGCGAAAGAACAGAGGAGGCGGAAAATTATGAAAACAAAAAGAGACAGAAAAAGATGAAAAATCAAAAACAATTAATAATTGACAAATTTGAATACAATACATGAAATGATATAGACAAGAGGGAAAGATATTTTTCCTCTCGACCTGAAAAATTGGTTGGTCAACAAACTAATCTATTTTCAATTCAATTTGAGTAGAGTTCTATCTATTTTAGTCTCTCGTGTGTACTTAGCTTAAGAATATAAGAAATTTCACTCCAATTTCACCAATCGTCCATCAGCTTACGTTTCATGACCGTTAAGTGCCATCACGGAAACAAAAATTTATGGAATTTTACATTTTCTCAAATCCTTTGAATTATTTATAGAAATCCGTCGAATTTTGTGTATAATCCTTTGAACTATATAATAATATATTGACAACAAAACTGCATAAAGTCTTATTTAAAGTCTATAGTTATAAATACGATATACTTAACTAGCTTTATCGATTTATAAATCTTAGCTTCGACATACTAACTGTTATCCTTATAATACTGTAAAATAAAAGTAATATTTTCTTAACTTAAAGTTGTTCATATCTGTTCTGTAAAATACATATTATTTTGAAAAATTTATTTTTTACTAATAATTAGAAAAGTTTCAAGTAAAATATTTATAAATTTATTGTTTTATTACATTATTACATAAACTTTTTTTTTTCCTTTCCGTTAAAATTACGTTCTTTAAGTTACGATAACTTTTACTAAAACTAATAATATACAAAATAATTTTAATAAAGAAAATAACATGAATATCTTATAGTTTTACATTTTATTTCTACTTATTTGTTTTGTTTTTTTCTTATGAACTTTAATTAAATTTTCTTCTTTTTTCTTTGATTAGTTTCCTCGTATTGTTGGTGGGTATATTGTAGTACTTATCTTGTCACCAATGAATAAATTGAAGAAGAAATGTAAAAAGTTTTCCTCAAAAAAAAAAAAAAAAATTGTTTTTTTTTTTCACTGTTATAAAACAAGAAAATTCAGTTTTATTTTCTTTTTTAATGGAAATTAAGGTTTTTTTTGAAATCTAGTTTCTTTTTAATGTGCATAATTTTCGTTTTCAATAATGAAGTTTAGTCCTTTTATAGTATCGTTAAGTTTCTTTTAAAATAAAATGTATTATTTATTATTTTTCGTAATAATTCAATTACATATTTATTAAAACTGTGCGGTTACGGAAAGGCATTTTTTATATTGTCAAAGTGGATTTATTCTTCCCTTATAGTCTCACTTCCCCATTAAATGCCTTCGGGTCCTTGGCCTATTTATTTCATATTTTACATATCCATATTCCCTATAACCAATATACTGCGTTAGCTATTAGGGGTATATTTAACTACATTGGCTAAAGAGAGAGGTGAGTTTACTGAGGCTTCTTCGTGTCTTTGGAATATTTCACCTCCCTTAAGAAAAAACACCTTATATTATTATAACACCACTTCATCTTAGCTGCCACGCTCGGTTCTTTTGCAATTTTACACACAAATTAAATTTCACAAAAATAATGATAAGTTATGATCCGATATTATGTTCTCAACCATAAGTTTATTATTTTCATTGAATTTTATTTATAGAAAATTGCAAAACAATCGGACGTTAGAGTTAATCTGAAGAATAGCTGAATTATTAAATAAATATAGTAATTATATTTTAGAAGATTAGTTAAAATATTGTAAAGCATAAGATTAACCTGACTATTTCTTATATTATTAATAATTTTTATTATTTCATAAATGTTTTATTTTTTCAATATTAGAGTCTGTTTACAGTACTACAATATTAAAAATTGGGAAAACCACAGATTTCATTTCAAAGAATTGATTTCAAATATTTACTTCTATTACTAACTATAAGTTATTTATCATGAAAATGTGATTTATTAATACATAGTTATATACAGGTGTATTTTTCCATATGTGAGTTATAACTATAAATTGAAAATTATTTTGTTCATCAATTTTGATATTAAATTTATTAATGATATTTTATATTTTATATTAAATATTATGTTTATTAATTATGTGGTATCATTATGGATTATCATTATTCATAATTTAAGAAATAGATTCAGCACATTTAATTAAATTTGGCGTGTTTTTATTATTTTCGTATAACATTTTATGTAACTTTAAATATCCTCATATACAACTTCGCCATCTTAATAAAATATTCAATTAAAATATTTTATCAATTAGCTATAGTCTAATATAAATAAAAAATGTTAATTATATTATAATATTAAAAATATTATTAACGAGGAAGAATGCAGTAGAGTAGACTCTGTCAACTCTGAGATACCCATATGAATCTATTGCGCCTAGCTTCATTAAGTTTCAAAAAATGCAAGAAGCCTGAACCGGCTGGTTTAGACCAATCAAATTTTACAAAAGTTGTTGGCATGTAACTCGACCACCTTTCACTAAATTTCAGATAGCTAGTTTCAATAAACACTGAGTTATTTTAATTTAAAAAGAGAAGTTGTGTGGCAGCTACTCGAACCCGGCGGCCCAAAATGCTGAAGTTAAATAGCAAAACTAACAATTTTGCAAAAGTGACGTAAAAAAATTGCAGCCTCCTAGCTCCTTTATTTTTTGAGTTATCGTGCGGGCGGACGGACGGACGTACATGGCTTAATCGATTCAGAATTCGATTCTGAGCCGATCCATGCCTTTGATACTATATCTAGCTCGACTCCTTTAAGGTGTCACAAACGTAATGGCAAATTTATTATAACCCTTGAACATAGTTCATAGTTTTTTTATTTTGTGGATGTAAAAATATACGCAAAAAACCCTACATTTTAAAACTGATTTCAATTGAAAAATATCCACAAAATTAAAATGAAATTAGCTCCACATACAATGAAATAATTTTTGTGGAAATTTTTCATAATGAAATATGTTCGCAATTTCAAGGGAATAAGTTCGAAAATTTTATACACGAAAATAATATCCAATGGTATAGTTGTTAGACAACATCCTTTCATACGAAAGGTCTCGTTTTCAAACCCGGACCCGGACATATTCTCAATATTTTTAATCTCGATTTGAGAAAATATCGTTCACAAAAATTTCGCTTTTGTGATTTGGAATTTGGGATTTTTTTGTTTTTGGATTTTGACTTTAGGCTTTTGTGATTTTTTTTTTTTTTTTTAAATTTTGGCATTTGGGATTTCGTGCCGCTCCTCTAAAATTCTTGTATAAGATAATAGATACCTAGCGTAGAAATAAACGAAACGTGCCATTATCTTGTACAATAGCTACATCCAAGTAATCAACGGCTTAGTGAAATTAATGATTCCAAAAACTGAAACTTAGTCGACTTAGGAGATGGCCTATGCTCCTTATAGGAGTGGAAAAAAAAAAACAAAAAACTATATTTATTATCTTTTGTACTGAAGTTTCTATCAAGAACGAAAACGGACAAATTTGTTTCGATTAATTAAAGGAAAATTTAGAAAAATAAAAAAAAATTAAAGCACTTGATTAGTCTCACTCAAAAATAAATTCACTCTAATAAGTCTGCAAAATATAAAAATTAATATTTTACAAAACCATAATATTTTTTATAATAAAATTATATTCACAAAATGTTAACAAAAACAATATGTCCGCAATAAAATGAAATAATTCCATAAAGACTTTTAAATTCGTAAGATAGTAATTTAAGTTTTTGAAAGGCGATGTTTTTTCATGAGGAAATATTTTCATGGAGTCTTTTATTAATATATTATTAATGAGAAATGTAATGAGTATTTTTATTAAATACATTATAAAATCCATCATTTTAATAAAAAAAAGTCAATTACATGTATACTAACGATATATTATATGTATGTACTATATACATAATGTACATACTACATACTAATTTTATATTTTAAATAAATATTTTATTGTTTTTATTTTTTTTAGTAAAACAATTTAACAATTTAAAATTAAAATATTAAACAATTTAATATAGCAAGACATTATAATAGCACTTATTTATGAGCATATGAGTTATTTTTCACACGTATAGCCTAGATTTGGAACAATTGAATTTTTGTTGACTACAGCAAAAAATATTGCACCATTTTGAATTTGATTCGATAAAAAAAAAAAAAAAATAAAAAAAAAAAAATACAAAAGAAAACGTGGACTATCATAGTTAAATACATAATATATTCCTTTTAAATAATAGGTAACTTTTTTTTCCACTCTCTATACACACTACTGCATTATTATTTATTGCTGTTTTTTTTTTTTTTTTTGTGGTCTTATTTTACACGTTAATATTTTCAATTGCATGTAACTGTAGAGGGATTTTGTTGCAATTCAAATAAGTGGAAAAATAAATAACGCGTGCAATTTTGTTTTTTTTTTTTTTTTTATCTAGTTTACAATTTGGTAAAAAATGATAAAATATTATAACATTATTTTCATATTTAGGTTTGTTCAACAAATAAACTGTCAAAATAAATTTTGTTTGGATCAAAAATAATATTAAAAAAAAAATTAGATTAGAAAATTAAACCGTACGTTTTCGAACAAAACATAGTATTTTTTTAGTTTTCCTAATCCTTCTTGTAATGAAGGATGCTATGTCAAATTCTTTAAGACTGGTGTAACGTATAACATTTAGGTTATACGTACAATGTTAATGTTACTTGGTATTAAAATATCGGACCTTGTCCTATACCATTTTATCAGTTATAGAAGCAATAAAGTAAATATAGAAGCAAAATGTATTAATTAACAATGACATAGACATACCTAATACAGAATAGTCATAGTTTTCAAATTGTGTTATACAAGATTTACCTTCACTGATTATATTGTAGAATTAAGATAAGTTTAGACAGAGAAATAAAATTTTCTCTCCATCAATGTTTTAATAATTAACTTAATTTTTCTTTGTTTTTAATCAGTGGAATCTAAATTTATTTATAGGTGCATTCATTTTCGACGCTCTTAGAAAACAAATTATTATTCTTCAATGCTAATAAATTTCTTTTTTTAAATTTTCCTTTCAGAAATTTAAACACTATCATAGCAAAGATATAGAACCATTGAATATGGTTATGTCTTTTTCTCTAGAAATCGAATTTTAAAGAGAAAAAATGGCACAGAATATGAGCGTTTTAATACCATTTGCTTAGGTTTTTGTTTGTCAACTATGTCCCATATCCAACTCGCAAATTACAGAAATAAAATGAATTCTTTAATAAGGTAAATATTACCCAGATTTTTAATTTGATCCTAAGGCCGGATATTCCAGATCCGGCTAATACCCGACATTCACAGAGAAAGGGATGAAAAATCTCTTCCGCCCATTCATCTTTGCAATTATATGTTCTATTGCTAGAATAGAAATAGCAGTATTTTCATGAGTATTCATGAGTATAGCGAGTTATTCCGTTTTCTTTTTCCTTAAAGGTGTGGCACACTTTTGTTTATATTTTGCACTTTTTGAGATCCCACCTAGAGCTTACAATTAATACAAAATGTGAGGAAATGTGCCTTTGACACTTCTAAATAATATACATATCATTATTTTTCGATATGACTCATCTTAAAAAAAAATATTTGTAAATATATTTAGATGGCATAATTTTCACTCAAATAGGTAAAGCGTTTAAGAGGGCTAATTAAGTAATTTATTTTATTTTATTAAAAGCAAACTGTCATCACTGTTATTTTGTAATGCAACAACCACTTTAAGTTTGTATTTTTTTTTTGTTTTATTTAAAGTTTTTTGTAAATAATAAATTATGTCCATTGAAAAATATTATTTTAAATATTGAAAAAAAAAAAAGCTAAAACACGATTAAAAAACAAAAAACGAAATGTTTGTCCCAGTTTTCCCCATATATGTGTTAATTTTGTTTTCTTTTTCAGTTTTTTTATTTATGCAAATAATAACTAACAGTTTTACAAAACAAAAAAAAAGGCTAAAAAACAAAAACACCTAGGTATAAAAAGTTTTTACATATAAAAATAAATTAAAAATAGCAGATAAAATTGAATAAAGACAACAAATACAAAAACAAATTGTTGATTACATTTTTGTTTTTTAAACCTATTAAATAAAATATATAATTTTGTAATAAAAATGTATCTATAGATAAAAAAAATCTAAAGTGAGAAAATAAATAAAACATGGAGGAAGAAAATTCAAATATTTTCTGAGCTATTCGCTAAATTTGCTCTAGAACAGAAAAAAAATTTAATTTATTGCATGATAGAAAATTATGTCAGTAATTTCTATAATTTCAAAGGCAAAAATTATGTTGTTACCTGGTTATCATAAAAATTTAGAAAGGTGAATTTTAAAAATATATATTTGAAAGTAGTAAATTTTAGTGTTTAAACAAAGAGTTAAACAAAAGACAGTATATGGTATCACAGGATTTTAAACACATTTTTAAAAAGGCAATTAAAAGCATTTTAAAAATTGTGAATACCTTTGCATCACAATAAATTTGTAATTGTTTTAAGGTTCCTTTTTCTTTTATTAATTTTAGTTTTGTTACCTTTCTCTCAGTTTAAGGAAATACAACATAATTAAGAAAAGCTGTTAACAAAATAATGGAAAAATACAATATTAGAGCTTTATATCTTATCTTTAAACTGTTGAAGCTTTATATCGTATTATATTACAACAAATTTGAAGAGATGCCAATAAGTTACAGATGTCTAAAAATAGCGACATTTTCGATCCGAAATAATTATTGTACAAAGGGAAATTCAAATATTATTTGGAAATAACTTATGTTAATTTGCAAATATGAAGGATTTGACTTAAAGCATGGCGAAAGTACGGAGAAAACAAAATCTTGCAAAATTTTGTTTTCACGTACACACTTTAACTTCTGAAAAATACTAAACAAAATTTTAGATATAATTTATAGCAAAGTTGAAAGTAGGACTTTTTTTCAACGTTGGGTAGGATTAGATAAAAAAGTTGTTTCATAACATTAATTTTTTAATGAGACCTAATTTATGGTTCTAATCTAAGTTCATGGTCCTATCAATATCCTTTAAGTCCTCACTCCGTCTTATACGGTATAGAAATTTTGTAAACAGAAGAATAGACGGACAGACAGAGTGAAACTAATAAGCTAATTAAAGGCTATAGAAGGGAACTAAACGTGCATCATTTTAAACCGAACTCTTAACTGAATAAGATTATAAAATTTTAAATTGTCCAAGATATTTGTTAAAATATATTTAGAAATTAATTAACAGATCATTTATTTTATTTTTATTATTTAACATTACACTTATTTTTATTATTATAAAAACGGAAAATTTATTTTTAAATTATTAAAATAAATACTCTTCAATAGCTTCGTAATACCATAAAACGAAATTATCTTAAGAAAGGCTGTATTTATGTTTTTAAGTTTTGTCATCGTGGAATCATTGGTTTCGATTCTCCCCACTCTTGCTTTGACTGAGCTATTCGATATATATACTTATCTTTTTATTCGTTTTATATATTTCTTTGTTTAGTAATCATTGTCAGGACGTGTTGAATGTGAAGTCGAAAAAGTCCTCACTATTCTTGAATATTTTACACTAGTGCTGTAAGTTTCTTTAGATACTGGCCTAACAAATGGTGATAGTGTAAATAATTTTAATATTTTGATGATCCTTTCAATATAATTATGGGGTCAGAATATTTTCTATATTATTTTTTGGCGCTTATTCATAGGAAGATAGGTAGGTATAATGGTAACTTTCACGATGCTGTGCGAAGGCTTCAATTAGCACTAGGTTGTGCCATTTTGATCCTACTGCACTCTCGTGACCTATGTTTTGTAGTTTTTTTTAGCTTTCTAACCAAATAAAAATATGCTTCAAAAATTGGATACTTAAATAATATTTAGGACGTTAAATCATTTAATTGTTAATAATATATGTTTGAAATATGTACCAGACATTGTGTCAAAAGATCAGATAGTTTTTTTTTAAATTTATATTTTATTTTCATTATGTTGTTATGTCATTAATAGATTCAACTGATTTTTTGCATTTATACAATCCATTGTTTAAAATTAATAAAATGAAATTTATGATTTTTGAAGATAATTAGAAAATCCTCTATTTTTTCCTATTGGATATAAAGTAAATGTATGTGTTTTTTTTTTATTATAAAATTTTTTCGAAAGAAGGATTTAGTTGACAAATTAAATTTTAGAGGAAAATGGAAAAACTTTTTTCTTGCATTAGATATTATAAAAAGTACCACGGATATAGATGGTTAAATACTAACTTAAAACTTTGTTAGTTTTTTTATTATTCAAATTAAAATTTTCTAACTAAACGATTATTTGACGAGATTAATTCCGAATTGAACTTTACATATAAAATTATATCTTTTCTACTATAAGATTCATGTTGGTTTTTTCTTCTTTTAATATCAACTATAGGAATATTCAAAAAGTTAATGTTGTGTAATTTTCAAAATTTTATACCCGTATAAACGATCAAAGGTATAATAAATTTACCATTACGGTGATGACACCTTAAAGGAACCGATCTAGATATAGATTTAAGTGTATGGATCCGCTCAGATTCGAATTCTGAGTCCATTAAGACATATATATGTCTGCCCGTTCGTTTGCAAACTTAAAAAATAAAGGAGCTAGGTTTCTGAAATTTTTACTACGTCACTTTTGTAAAATTATTAGTTTCACTATTTAAATCCAGTAAGTTCAGACAGTAGATTCGAGTAGCTGCCATAACAGCCTCTTTATTTATATAGAAATAACTCAGTAGCTATTGAAGCTATAGGTATCTGAAATGTTGTGAAAAGATGTCAATTGATCAAGTTTTATGGAAACAGCATATATATTATGATCATGAGGGTATCACAGAGTTGACACAGTCTACTCTACTGCACTCTTCCTCATTTTAATATGAGTTACTAACACAATCATATCAAACTGGTGCTGCATACAAAATTCTCCAATTAAAGTTCTTATAAATCTTGTAAATTTTATTATTTATGTATAATGTAAAATAATATTGTGTATATTTTTGTATTTATAAGAAATGGAATATGCATTCATTTTCCTGATGTAGGTACCTACATAATATTATATGTTACATAATAATATGATATGTACTACCTATTTCTTACCTATAAAATGTAAACATTATAATATGTTTTTGGATGACTTTAGTGGATTTAATTTTAGTGAAGTACTGATCTATGATAAAAAAAAAAAAAAAAACAAACATGTGAAAAACAAAGAACAAAATGATAATAACAATGTTTCACTAACATGAAACGGAAAAAAAAACATCCGTATGTCCTGTAATAATTAAAAAAAAAAGGAAACACGAAAACAAAGTACAATGATAATTCTTTTTGTATTTTTGTTATGTGTGTACATATAACTGTCAGGGATGTTTTTCTGTTTATCCAAATTTTTAAACATAAATAATTTTTATTTTAATGTTAAAAAGAAAAAAAAACAAATACATTTTTTTTTAACAGAAAATTTGTTTTATTTTATACTCTGTACCACATATTATTATCATGATGAATAATTATATCTTTACTGTCATACGAGTACACTATTGACATAATTTTTTTTTTTTTTTTTGAGGTAATATGGTGCAGTGAATTAATGGCTATGGAAATAAAAGCCCATGGGTGTTAATTCTTTTTCAATATGAGATGTTAATGTTACTTAAAAAAAAGATTTAATATGGATGTGATTTAATGTCATTAAGTTTATTTCAATCGAAAATTATTTGCCCATGGGCTTTATATTTCGTGACTTTTAATTAACTGCACTATTGAAAACATATTATAGTGTTAGCCGGATCGTTTAAATCATATTAAATAGCAAAGGGAAAATATTCAAAGTTTTTAGTTATCATATGCTCCGCAATAGGACTTGATAAAATGAACAATACATATGATACAGATTTTAGTGTAATCGTTCGTTGATTTCTATCATTGTTACTCTAGAGAAATCATCTGCTTGTAAAACTCAATCGGATCAAGCCAGTCAAAAGATTATACGCAGAATGCAATCTTAAAACCATAGAAATTCACAATATAAATTAACGCATTTCTTTTAGAAAAAATATTTTAAGACTGACTAACTATTACTCTTTTCTCCTTTAAATGAATGTTGTTCTAAAATTTAGTTTCAATTAGGCGTGAATCCTTCATAAAATCCAAAAAATAAACTTTTTCTAATATATTAATTTATAAAAATGAGAAATATTTAAAGGTTATAAATTTGGTATTATAAGGTTATAAAAGTCGGTTAAGACTTTTTGACATCAAAATGTCCAGGTTTGATTTTTGCTGATGTTCGAAAAGTATTTAATATCCCATATTTGTAAGAAATATGCATAATATATTTAAAAAGACTTTGTACAAATATCAATTATTTAGATACGAATAGTTTAAGAAAATATAACTAAAGTTAAAGTTCTTATAATAGATTTTGTAGAGGAGACATAAACTTTCAAATGAGTGTTAAAAAATTAATTTATAGCACCATTTATGTTTTTAAAATTTAGTAAATTTTCATATAACGCACATAATGTAAAATTCCCAAAACAAATACAATTAAATATTTATAGAAATTGAGTTGTATGAAATTCGGTTATCATATTATTAATTAAGATATAATGTTCCTTCTTAATGATATAAAACTTTTTTTAATTATATAAAAATAATCATGACGTTTAACAAAGTCAAGTATATAATAATATAAATAAGTATGTTATAATATAATTAGAAGAATATTAATTATTTAAAAAATGCTAAGCATCATCAAAGATATAGGTATAGTTGAATTATCAATTCTATGTTGTCAGAAAAACAAAAATGTATTCTTAGATATTACCCATTTACGTCTGTTAGTAAGAGTTACAAAATTTATTCTACTAGAAAGCACATGGTTTCATATGGAATATATCAAATTAACACTTTTAATCCCAACGTGTGTTAATGATCCGTAATAGCACAATTTTTTAATATAAATTACAGACAAATTTTTCATACTTATTTTGCTATCGATTTAGCAATATTATTCCATTCTCAGTCTATTTTAGTTTTAGTTAAGTGAATACATTTGTTCATCTGTCCGTATACACTTAAAAAAATAAGCAGTTTGAAATGTTTCTTTTTAATTTTTGTATAAAGGCATCCTTTTATATTGAATTTAAACAAGACCATCGGGTTCAAGTAGCATTTATCATGCAACTTCTTTCTTTTATAGTATAGCATAAGATGTTTACTTCAGTTAGATATCTGATGAAAAAGATGACCACGTTTTATAGGAAAAACTCCCATTGATTTGTTTTTTTTTTTTGTTTGGCCCAATCATTTTTCAATTATTTTCTTTTAATTAAGTAAGTTACAATTTTATTTAGCGTAAATCGTTAATAGTTATTGTAATATATAATAATAGTTATTTTTCAATATAATAAAATTAAATTAAATAATAACAATTTTAAGATTAAGTTCAATCTAATCTATTGGAGAAGTAAAATTATTAGGTCATTCTATGATAGATTTTTTAAGATAGAACGAAAAAAACATTTTTTTTTTTTTGAATAGATTAAAATGATGAGATTCTATTCCCATAATGGGTTTGATAGAAAGAATACTTTAAATAAATATACCCCAATACTTAATTTTAAGTCAAATATATGAAATTAGCACAGTATATAAATTTTACTTATTCAACTCTATAATTTTGCTCGTTATTTTACAGTTAAATTTAAATTAAATAAAAAAGAATTAGCAGTTCGTTTTTCATATTTCCCAACCGCAATTCGTTTTCAACCGCAAATAGATCGTTTTTTTTTTGTAATTTTCCTTATTTTTCTTAGAAATTATTTTGAATTTTAGGAAAGAAAAACAATTTATTTTTTTCTTTTGTCTACCAATCTGTTACACTAATCTGTTAAAAAAAAAGTACAAAATATTTTACATTAGACCTGAACGTGTTAAAATATTGTGAAAACAAAACAAATTATTTAATATCTTTTTTCAAATATATGTACCTATGTACTCCCTCTACTATTTCATGACATATCTACGAACAAAAAAAAAAAAAAGAAAATATTACGAATTCAGTATTTATATATTATGGTCGTCCTTGATGAAATTTATCACTTAACAGTACCTACTTACTACAGCTTAGTAAGTATTCCTTATTAAAAATTAAGTGTACTTTGAGTTTTAATTTAAAATATTTTTTTTTTCCTTTCTTTTGTGTGAATTTACAAAAGAAAATAAATATAATTATTTTTTTTTTTCTTTTTTCTTCATTATGAATTATATAATAATTTTTATTTTCTAAATAAAAAGAAAATTTTCAATCTTTTATTTTTATAAATTCTGTTTTAACGAAAAAAATTTTCACATAATTATAATGTCTACATAATAATATATACATATATGTAGGTGTAGGTAAATAATATACCTACTCATTACAATATAAACTTATGTATATGATGTGTTTTAAAAAAAAAAAAAAAAAATTTATTATTTTTTAATAAAAAATTTTACGTTTTCATAAATACTGTAGTGAGTTCAGAGTAAAGTGTATGTACCTACTTTTAAACAAAAAAAAAAACAAAAAAAAAAAAACAAAAAAAAAAAAAAAGTAAAAGAAAATGTAGTAGAATTTTCTACTTATTTCCAATTAAATTTCTTCTTTATTAGTGATGGGTCAAAAATTTTCAAAGAATTTATAGAATTTTTCATTTTGAATTTTTTTTTTAAACTACAGTACCATTTTGTATATTATGTACAAATTATTATGTATTTAAATAATGTTAGGTATGCAAAGAATGCTCGTATTATTTTCAATAATTGAAGTGATAAATTCATAACTGACATAAATTTACAATAATATTTTTATTTTTATTTCTAACGAAAGTAAGTATATGTACTATAAATATAAATTAGAATAAAAGATTTTTCTTTTTATTTAATATTTATAATTTTTATATTTTTTAAGCAGCCTAGTTTTCCTAATCATCATAAATTTCTAAGCGATTGTTTTTTTATTAGGATGAAAATGATGTAATTGACATTGATTCAGAAAATTCTTTACAATATGACGTATAGGAATTTTTTATAATTCTGTTTTTTTTTTTTTAAATTAAACTTACAAATTAATGTTATTATAAAAATAAAAGACATTTTAAAATTTCTTTATTTTGATGTAATTAAAAGATTTTGGAGACAAAAAAATATTATCTCGTTTTAATTATTTAGATTTATGGGCTGCGTAAATTAACGCACAACGAATTAAAGCCGCATAAAAATGAAATAAATCCCCTAAATTTAAGGTCTTACTTCATAATGAATTAATACCCAAACACAAAAATGAAATAAAATCCCACAAAAGTAAAATAAAGCTCCCAAACAAAAATGAATTAACACCCCAATTTTTCATTAATTTATGGAGTTTATTTAATTGTGAAATAACACCCCAAAACTATTTATAATTTGATAAAAGTTCTGTTCAAAGTTCTGTTTAGATTCAAATTGTCAAAATGTAAATAGTCAAAATTTCTGTTCTGTTTAATTTAAGATTATATGGCGTGGGAATATAAGTTCAAAAGCTAGAATATCTTAAAGAGTCATATTACAAATTTTAATTACATATTTTTTGTGAAGTTTCTGAAAAAAGCGGATTATATTCCTTTTTCCAGAAATTTTAAATAACCATTCAAAATTTTTATTAAAACTTTTGAAAAAAGGAGTGTACTTTTCTATAAAATAATAAATTTTAGAAAACAATTCATACCATTGGAAGTAAAACCCCAAAGTTCCATAGAAATTTTGGGGTTTTATTTCACTTTTTTTGGGGTTTTTAATCGTTGGGCGTTAATTTCGCGAAGCCAGATTTATGATGAAAGCTAAACTGTCAACTTATTTTGGAACCAATCAAAAAAATTTAAAAGTAATTTTAGGAAAAGTGTTTTTATAAAATAAGAAAAGAAAAGTATAAGCCAATTTTTTTAAATTGATTATATTTAAAAGTTGATTTAAAAAAAAATTAATTTACAATTGAAATACTACAATGTTCTTCTCCATACTCCATTGTGCTGTCGCTTTTGTTTTAAGTATTTATTTATTTATATTAATATTACAAACCACATCGCATATTGCAATATTACAAAACCATCGGCTACTAAGGCCATTTATAGGTCGAATACTATTATTAAATTATACACCATATTTGGTAGCAAGGGGGATTTGCTTTCAATTAATAAAACTTGCGACCTGTGCAGAGCTTGAATCTGTACTCCCTCGGTTAATAAGCCACGTGCTTAACCACTAGGTGGCCGAGGCCCCTGTTCTTAGTATTTATTTATTTATATTAATATTACATACATTAATGTAGTGCAATATTATTGAACCATCGGCTACTAAGGCCATTATAGGTTTTTATACTATTATTAAATTATATGCTAATATTATTTTATTTTGTTTATATTATATACTATATATTTAAATTATATTTGATCGTAAGGGGGGTATGTAAAGAAAAAAACTTACGACCTGTACAGGGATCGAACCCACACTCCTTCCGTTAATACGCCACACGCCAACCACTAGGCTACCGAAGCCCCCTGTTTATACCCGTACGATAGGATCGGGTATAATAAAATTACTCCTCCGTTTGTAACACCTCGAAATAAGCGAGCTAGATATACTTTTGAGCCATGTCCGTCCGTCCGTCCGTCCGTCCGTCAGCACGCTAACTCAAAAACTAAGAAAGCTAGAATCTTGAAATTTACACAAAATTTTCTGGGAGTAATTTGTAGGTTCCCTATTTTTTTTGGTTGAGTTTGGACCAAAACTTAGGGTAGCTCTCGAACACCTAACTTTTCGATCCCCACATTTTTTTTGAAATAGAGCTATGAAATTTTAACTGCTGATAGATCTCATAAAAATATTAATTTTATTTTTAATAACTTTTTTTCGTAGCCCCACCCGTTACGGAGCTACAGCTCCCCAAAGGTTCAAAAAAGCTCTATATTTAAATTGTTATAGCACAAGTTGTATAAGATATATCTTCATTTTGAAAACGCCAAACGATTATTACTTTTATTAGCTTTAAAAATATATATACAATAAATATATATTTGTAGCATACGGTGTCTTAATTTACCGTTATGCGAAACTCAAATTTTGCAAAATTCTTTAACCCTTCTATCTTCTAAACGGTTTAAGTTAGAAACTTGAAACTTTGACAGAAGTTAGATCTTTGAAAATAAGTATGAGTCATTTCAAAAAATTTTTTTGTATCACTATCTGTTTAGGAGCTGTAAGGGGTCAAAAACTGAAAATTTCCTCTTTTTAAAGACCTGTAACTTGAACACCTGTTAAAATTTTTTTGAAGTAATACACAAAAATTAAAGCTTCAACATTATACTCTTATTTCTGTTAACAACTTTTTTTAATAATAGTAAGTCAACTGGGTTACTTTATAATTGACGAAAGTGTTACTTGATTTTTTCAAATTTTCTAACAAATTTCTTCAACAAATTTTTTGCATTTGTTTTACTCGATAATTTGAAATTGTTGAGGATATAATGCATAGTACAAAAAAATGTAAATAAATAAACAACATAACGGTTCCTTGAAGAATTTTTATTTATATGATATTGATATATGTACATACTTATATAATATCATGTTTATTTACATATCGTATATGCCACTAGTGAGTGAGTGATAAGAGTATATATGTATATTATATAGTGCCGTATTTACATACATATATGTATTTGGAATATTTCTGTCAATGGAATATTTAAATATAATATAATATAATATTTAAAATTATATTTACTGTTTTGTACTTAGTAAATTTAATATACATTTACCGCTTAGTATTAAATGGTACTATAGAGTATTTGAAAAAGTTTTGGATCGATAATCGTTATGTGAAAGGTTAGAATCTGCTTTTGAAGAATGTACATATAAACATATAGTTTGAATATATGTACAACCCATAGTTCTAGAAATTATAAAATTCAACCAAATTATTTTAGAATACTAAAATATTAAAAAAATAATATTGTAAGCAGAGTGACAGGCTGTGAACAACTAACGGTTCGTACGGGTATCTAAGAGTTGACAAAGTCAACTGTATTCTTCCTCGTCTTAGTATAAATTTATATTGTTAATTATTTACAATAAAACAATCTCATATTTATTGGCGATTTATACTTTTTTTTCTTTGCATTTTTCATACAAAATTAATAAATAATTTAAATATCTTATAAAAATATGTTCAAACCCAGGTTAGATCATTTCAAATATTAGTAAATTATACCGTTTAGATTGTAATAAAAAATAGAGTATTAGAGAATAAATAAATGAATGTATCTTGTATAAGATGATTATATATAAATATAGATATAGTTTGTATTTTATATAATCTTGCACAATACCTAGAGTCGAATAATACACTTTTAGTGAGAATAGTGATTCAAGAAACTAAAATATAGTCTAATATTAGAAATTAGCAAATTAGTGGATAGGTACTCTATGCAGCTCCTCATAAAGCAGTTGAAAGAAAAAAAAATATGACGGAGCCATTCAACATAATCATTTAAAAAATTATGTAGCCTATATAAGAATTTTGAAATTGTAAAAAAATTGTAGCCTATATAAGAGTGCTTTTACAAAGCAATCAAAAATTGAAAAACTAAATTGATGAAGAAGAAAAGTGATGAAAAACAGATTTTTAAATGATGGGTGTTGATTTAAAAGTGACTAGATTTTTAAAGAGTCACCTATTTTTCATTAATCTGAAACTAAGAAAAACCCAAAAAAAAAAAAAAAAATGGCTAAAACCTGAAAAAAAAAAGTTTTCTCCTCAATTTTAAATTTTTTGCGTCAACTATTCATAAGCTTGGTTGAAGAGGGTGAATTAAAAATAGGAAAATTAACAAAATAAGGTGCAACGACATAGAAAAATTACTGGCTTTCAAATATTGTATCAAAGTAAAAAAAATTTTTTATCAATTTTCTAAGAAAATTATAAAACATTTTAAAAAAATTTAAATCTTTGAAATTAGTTGATGCTGACTTCAAACAGATCAAATACTAGTTTTGTTTCTAAATCGGAAAATTATTTTGCACTTTTTTTTTTTTTTTTCTTGCGAGGGTAGGTGGGAATCATTGAAAGACACTATGGAAGAGTGAAAACGAGCATGATTCCTCTATGAGTGTGTGGGACTTTAACCCACTAAACACTACCTCCCTTTTTTGATCAAACAATAGGTTATACGACCTTTAGTACTACTGTACTGCCTGGCCATAGGAAGTTGAATTAAGGAATGAAAATAGATTTCAAATTGGCAGGCATATTGTGAACTTAATGATAATTTAGGAGAAAACACTAGTTTAATTTTATTTTTAAAATTGCGTTTCTCATCTTTTTCCATAAAACAGACAAAAATTGCAGCTGTAACCATTAAACTTTTTACAATAAGTTTTACAGAAAGTTTTAAAATCTATTTAAATAGATTTATTTATATTTATATTTTTATTTATATTTATATTAATATTACAAACCACATCGCATATTGCAATATTATAAAACCATCGGCTACTAAGGCCATTTATAGGTCGAATACTATTATTAAATTATACGCCATATTTGATAGCAAGGGGGATTTGCTTTCAATTAATAAAAAATGCTACCTGTGCAGAGCTTGAATCTGTACCCTCTCGGTTAATAAGCCACGTGCTTAACCACTAGGTGGCCGAGGCCCCTGTTCTTAGTATTTATTTATTTATATTAATATTACATACATTAATGTAGTGCATTATTATTGAACCATCGGCTACTAAGGCCATTATAGGTTTTTATACTATTATTAAATTATATGCTAATATTATTTTATTTTGTTTATATTATATACTATATATTTAAATTATATTTGATCGTAAGGGGAGTATGTAAAGAAAAAAACTTACGACCTGTACAGGGATCGAACCCACACTCCTTCCGTTAATACGCCACACGCCTACCCACTAGGCTACCGAAGCCCCCTGTTCTTAGTATAAATTTATATTGTTAATTATTTACAATAAAACAATCACATATTTATTGGCGATTTATACTTTTTTTTCTTTGCATTTTTCATACAAAATTAATAAATAATTTAAATATCTTATAAAAATATGTTCAATCCCAGGTTAGATCATTTCAAATATTAGTAAATTATACCGTTTAGATTGTAATAAAAAATAGAGTATTAGAGAATAAATAAATGAATGTATCTTGTATAAGATGATGATATATAAATAATGATATAGTTTGTATTTTATATAATCTTGTACAATACCTAGAGCCGAATAATACACTTTTAGTGAGAATAGTGATTCAAGAAACTAAAGTATAGTCTAATATTAGAAATTAGCAAATTAGTGGATAGGTACTCTATGTAGCTCCTCATAAAGCAGTTGAAAGAAAAAAAAATATGACGGAGCCATTCAACATAATCATTTAAAAAATTATGTAGCCTATATAAGAATTTTGAAATAAGAGTGCTTTTACAAAGCAATCAAAAATTGAAAAACTAAATTGATGAAGAAAAAAAGTGATGAAAAACAGATTTTTAAATGACGGGTGTTGATTTACAAGTAACTGGATTTTTAAAGAGTCACCTATTTTTCATTAATCTGAAACTAAGAAAAACCCAAAAAAAAAAAAAAAAAAAAATGGCTAAAACCTGAAAAAAAAAAATAGTTTTCTCCTCAATTTTAAATTTTTTGTGTCAACTATTCATAAGATTGGTTGAAGAGGGTGAATTAATAATAGAAAAATTAACAAAATAAGGTGCAATGACATAGAAAAATTACTGGCTTTCAAATATTGTATCAAAATAAAAAATTTTTTTTATCAATTTTCCAAGAAAATTATAAAACATTTTTAAAAAATTTAAATGTTTGAAATTAGTTGATGCTGACTTCAAACAGATCAAATACTAGTTTTGTTTCTAAATCGGAAAATTATTTTGCACTTTTTTTTTTTTTTTTCTTGCGAGGGTAGGTGGGAATCATTGAAAGACACTATGGAAGAGTGAAAACGAGCATGATTTCTCTATGAGTGTGTGGGACTTTAACCCACTAAACACTCCCTTTTTTGATCAAACAATGGGTTATACGACCTTTAGTACTACTGTACTGTCTGGTCATAGGAAGTTGAATTAAGGAATGAAAATAGATTTCAAATTGGCAGGCATATTGTGAACTTAATGATAATTTAGGAGAAAACAGTAGTTTAATTTTATTTTTAAAATTGTGTTTCTCATCTTTTTCCATAAAACAGACAAAAATTGCAGCTGCAACCATTAAACTTTTTACAATAAGTTTTACAGAAAGTTTTAAAATCTATTTAAATAGACAAAAATTATGCAGTCAATGGTGTAGTGATTAAAACACCAGACAGTTATTAAAAACACCTTGAATTTAAACCGCGGCTTTGTCATATAGATTCATAAAAAGAAATATAGATTTTTCTTATAATAATTTAATTGTAGTATTACAGATATTATAAAATAAAAAATAAGTATATAATAATAGATATATTTTATAACTAATATCATATCATAATAAAACAAAATAATTTTTGTAAAAGATAATAGATGTCGCACTTCAATAAAAAATATATATTTCTGTTTCATAATGCAATAGCTACAGATCAAGTGGGTACTTGAGGCTTGTAGAAACTAATGATTTAAGAAACTGAAGTTTAGTCAAATATGAATAATAAAATAATGGTTTACTGAATAATGCCTCTTATAAAAGTGGAAAGCGGGAAAAAATAGACCAAACTTTCTTAAAATAAAAAATTATTAAATAGATTTAATATTAAAAAATTATAAAAAGAAAACTTTCTTTTGTTCTTTTATAAGAATAAAAAAGATAAAAATTATTAATGTGCTTTTTATTTCGTTTTGTTTTATTTATAAAAATAAAAATGATTAATTAAAATTTTAGAAAAAAATTTCACTCAGACAACAATATAATATCATTAAAAGCTTCAAAGAGTTATCATTTTCCATTTATATGATTATTCGGTAATCGGTATATAATAGCAAGGCATCGGTCTAAATTCTTAAATATTGTTTGATCATATTCTTAACATTTGAAATTAATTATTTATGAAACATTAGACAATAATACACTAATAAATAGTTAAAATAATATAAACAAAAAATATGATAATATATTAAGTATAAATTTTAAAATTTTAGTTGACAGGTGACTGACCCAAGAGACAAAACAATTTTATTGTCAATTTTAGCATTTTTCTTTTCTTTCAATTTTTTTTTTTCATTTTTTGTATTCATTTTATATCTAATGTGTGTGTGTTCGTGTACGAGAATATAAGTATAAAGCAAATTCTAAGTTTCAGTTCATTAAAAAAGTGTTACATACAATCATATTCTATTTTTATTTATTTTTATTATTTTTTTATTTTTTACTTCTTTATAAAACAAAAAATCTCTTAGTACACTCTTATAAAAAGTGGCATGATTATATATAACACTTCTTGAATTTATTACTCCAAAAACAATTTCTGTTGTTTTGTTAAAGAACACACTAAAATCAAAAAAAGTTCAAAAAGTTCATTTTGTACATTGTTTTTGTTTTTGTTTGAGGCACTAAAATTGTGTTAAAAAAAAAAAAAAGTCGTCGTTACTGTAGTAACAATATCTTAAATAAAAAAAAATGATTCTGATAGGTGATTCTCAAATCCTGTTGTTGTTTTTTTTCTGATTTTGTGTATATCATAAAAATATTTTTGACCTGATTTTTGACATTTTTTATTGTTATTTTACATGTATTGGTGAGTTGGAACTGATAAAGCAGCTAAATTTTGGTTAAGAAAAATGTTAACAACGTTTTTGGATGTTCACTGTGGTTTTTCGTTTTAAAAGTTTTTTGTGAGCGAACTGAGTGAGTGGGGCAGAAAAAGAAGAAGTTGCAACTGATGATTGCAAAGCACAGTGTGAACAGAGGAATATTGCATTATTTTGAATGTAAAGTTAAATTTAAGGTTAAGTAAAAATGTATCTTGTTGTAATTTTTTTTAACTCAAATTTCCATGAAGAAATACCTATGTATTTTTTATATATTTCTGAAAGGAAATATTATAATATCGATAATACTAATGATATCTATCGGAAAATATAACATACCTACTGATTTTGAACTGATTCAGAAAAAGAAAATAATTTTTTTTTATTGAGCATTCCTTAATCTTTACTTGATGTATTTTTCATAGAGTTTATACGGAAAGAAAAATTCCTTTTTAGATATTTTTGAAAAATGTGCTAAAAAGCTGGATTGAATAATATTAAATATATAGCGCCTCTCTGAATGTATTTTTATGTTCAGTACCCATCAAATGTTAATATTTTTATTTTTATTGCCAGAATTTAGAAGAATTAATAATTATGAAAAGTAAATTTAGTAAAAAGTGATACAGACAAATTAAAAAAAAAAACCACTTTTTTTTTTTTGTCTTTAAAACAAAAATATGAAATAAAAACTTAATAAAAAAGTAAAACTTTTTATGAAATTTATGCACCCATATTTGTACAAAATATAAAAACAAAACGCACATAATGATGCCAAAAAAAAAAAAAAAGGAAAATATTATTATACGAAAGAAAAAAAGTAAATAAAACTCCAATGTAAGAAAAACTCTTAACTAAAAACAGAAAATAATGAATCTTATATGAATAATATATATACATAAATACAGATTATTATATGTGTATATGTACATTTTTATTAATAAGAATATATTATTATACATTATAAATACATTTTATTTGCATGCCCATATAATATATGTGTGATCACTTGCATATAGTATATAATGTCTGCAGTATTATTTATTCATAAATTTCCATTTCTCAAATGAATCGTTTTCCTGCCTTGACACACATAAAAAAAAAGTACAAAAAAAAAACGAAAAAAAAAACTGTTTTCCTTTCCTTTTCCGTTCCTTTGTTTAACCTCTCTTTCTTATAAAAAATGTTGAAGTATAATTTTTTATATATCAGAAGAAGTAATCTAAAGTGTATGCAAAAGATGTTTATTGCACGCTAATGGTGGTATGATTCCTATTCTATTTTCATATAGTTTTCTTTTATTTATTTATTTATTTTAGTTTTTTTTTTTTTTGTATTTTTAAATTTTTCTGTTTTGTGCCTGTAAAAAATTACTAAAAAAAAAAAACTGACAAAAAGTAGAATTTTATATTTAATATTAAGTTGTATACTTAAGGAAAGGATGTAAAAAATTACAAAATATTTTATTAGTAAATACAATATGAAAGAATTATTGTTAAAAGTATTGGGACTTACTTATAAATTATTGTCTGTAAAATAATATTTACAATATTTAGATCTACACGTTTATACATACACGTTTACACGATCCCCAAAAATGTTAAAATTGAAATTTCAAAAAAGAAAGTTAATTCTCTTAAATATTTTCGCCTCTTTCCCTCTCTCTTTTTTGAATTTGAACTTTTTATATTATTCAGTTAAACAACTACGAAGTAAAAGTTTTTTGTTTCAAAATTCAGGTGTAAAATAGAAGAGACAAAAAAGGTAGAACACAATAATAAATTAGCAAAACAAGGCTTACACTAAGGACTAGGTTGAATTAATATTCTAGATAAATTTTAAAATATGTTTTAATAAATAAAATTAATGTTATCTTAGTAGCAAAGTTATAAATTCTATTAAATTGAAAATGTGTGATGTTTTTAAGTTTTTTTTTCGAATAAATGTGCTTTTTTCATAATAAACCATTAATAATGAACATATTTTATTTGAACCCAAACCCCCTCGGTTACTAGCTACGTAATGTATCATATATATAACATATTATTAAGAAACTTATATATATTTTTATAAAATTTTTAGAAAAAGTTTAATATTATTATCAAAAACTTTCAATTAGCCTAAATGTATGCAATTATAATTTTTCACTACATACGAGTATTGTATTGTAAGTGCTTGAGCAAGTGCTTCATTAGGTAGCAAGGATAATATTACAGTATAAATTAATAATAATATGTACAACCTATAATTGCTTATTGATCGATAGATTACCAATAATAAATTATATCCTACTTAATTTGTGACAAAAGTTTTAAAGAGCCTTTTCTTCGTAACAAAGTTATGTTGATGGTCATTATTATTTACCTACTTAAAAATATAACCATAAGAATAAAATAAACAGATGCAAAAAATAATTGGAATAAAAAATAAAATATCTTTAATATTATTAGTACACAAAAAAAAAAAGTGAATACTTAATACTGCATAACCTGTTAATTACTAAGAATCGCATAACATATTTTTATTATTTTTTACATGAGTTGATACTTTAGGTTGGTAAAAACTGCAAATTTTTCATTTTTCAAATTAAATCGCCAAAATAATTAAATCAAAAATGAAAATGTTTAAACAGTTTGTTAAACATTTTTATTTTTTATTTAAATCTAAAATAACGAGTTAATATAAGTGAAGTTCTTTTCACATTTTTAACAGATGTAATAACTGTTAAACATGTGAAAAGAACTCTAATTTTTTTTGTCATTTAAATTAAAAAAAAAATGTAGAAGCGACTTTCTTATTTCTATATGTAAATTTTTCCTAAATTATTTTTAATTTTGCTTTTGTTTATGAATTTTCATTAGTTACAATTTTATTATTTTTTCAAAATCAATCCCAAAAATTTTTATTTACCCAAATGTTTAGTATTTTACCATAAAAAGGTCGAAAAAAAGAAAGAAAGTGAAACAACAATGACAAATACGTTATGTTATAAGTTTGAATGTCATAAGTACGAAATGAAGAATGACATAAGTACGAAAAAAATGAAATGGCAAAATGAAAATAATAATAAAAATAATACAAAAAATTTTATAATTTTAATATATGACATAAGTATATGTCGCTACAACATATATACATATTCTGGAAAAGATAATAAACCTGATTTTCTAACCAACTATATGAAATCCATTCTAAATCAAAATGTTACATTTATAGGTATAGGTACTTAATATATTGCATTTTCTAAAAAAGGCTAATAACCCTGTAACCAATTATATGAAACTATATGTACGTAAAGGTGCCCAAAAATAATGATCTAAGAAATAAGGCCAAATCAATTTTATTTCCTTTTTAAAGCGTTAATAATAAAGCAGAAATCGATTGGTAACTTTTTTATATCCACTTCAAAGAAGAAAAAAAGGCGAATCGGCCTTATTACCTTTTCCAAATATTATCTTTTTTACACTTTTATTGTTTTGTAGTAAATTTTAAGAGAAAAAGAATGTATGCCCCAATATTTAATAAAATTTTATTTTGTTTAAAAAATAAAGTGCAATATACTAATGAACATCAATTCCTAAAATCTAATGAACATCATCATTTCCAATTCGAAATCTCATTAGATCTTACTTGTAAAATATCTTAGTAAGAGAAATAACTAAGAGCTGGATTTTATGGTATTAGTTATAAAATCAGAGTTTTACAAAGGTGATTTCAAATTTAAATTTTCAATAATGTCTTTAGTGGGAATTTGGTGGACTTTCATTATTTATGTCATTTTATTTATGTCATTGGATTTTTATAAGGTCATAAGTATAAATTTTATAACATAAGTACGTAAAATAAGTTAAAATATACGTACTTGTGTCATTTATGGTTTGCATACTTATGACATATTGTCCAATAGCAATAATAATAAAAGTAAAAAAAAAAAAATTAGTATTATGTTCTTAATATTCAAATTTGGTGGTTATAATACTTTTTTTTCTTAGCTGCCGCAAAATGACATAAAAATATATAAGATAAAATTTTTAAATATTTTTAAATCAAAATAGACGAAAAAAAATAAGTATGAAATATACGCTAAAGTTCAAATTCAAAGCAGATAACATTATAAGAAAAAACCGCAAATCAGTTTGAAAAGAACAAAAAAAATGAATTGTGGAATTGCTTGAAATGACATAATTTTAAATTAATTTAAAAGTATTTTTTTTAATTCGTTTTTTTATCTTTTAGTAATATTGGGTTAATAGTGCCTATGTTATTTTAAAAGTTATGATATTATTAACTTATAAAATAGTCTTAAGGAAAAGCTGGACTTCAAAAAGTTTCAAAACTTAATTTTAGATTACCAAAAGCGTTGGATAAAAAAATTTCAATTTATTTATCTAAGTGATAGAAATTAAATCAGAGTATATTTAAAGTTATAATTTTTTTATCACGATGCGATGAATGACTACTTCTCAGTTTTTCAAGTTTAAGAGGTCATATTTATCTTTAGTTTGTATTTTATTCTGTAATGAATAAAAAATATAAGAAAATATAAGAAATGATTGAGGAAAATATACAAGCCACAAAACTTTAAACACAGTTCAAAGCCAAGGTTTAAGACTCAATGTGGGAAGAACTATAAAGGTTCCAATGACTTCTTTGAGGTGGGTTTCTCATTCACTTTCATTTACAAAGCCTATTTAGAATGTATATTTATGTTTTGTCTGGTCTGAATATGTTTGTGTTTCGCCTGAATCAATGGAACAGAATCATTTACTTATATCACGAACGAAATAATTCTTCCATATAAGAATAATGATTTTAAATAGTAATGGAATATTTTAATTTTCATTCCTTCATCTAGAATTTTTATTTTAGTATCATTAATTATTATTATATTTAGTTATTGCCTCGTAATTTCTTAAGTTATTCCGCCGATATTTTTCTCAAATTTTTACACTGAATTGAAGTTCCTTTTTGGATAATATGTATATTTTATATGCTAGTTATAATTGGAATTCAACCATTGATTTAAAGTAATGACGTAATGTTTTAAGTCTTATTCAGTGATCTGCAGTTTATTGATACTATGGTGTAATTTTTAATAATCTGTGTGTGTCAAGATATCAAGTCAATTTTTTAGTAAAATTTAAAACTTTTTCTAGAACAACAACTTTGTACACTAAATAAGAATATATTTTCTATTTTCTTCTTTTTTTTTTTTTTGTTTATACACATACATTTATATAAATTATCACTGTCATTTATTGTTTATCTTTAGCCTTATATCCTTTTTTATTTCTATCTATAGATGTTTACATATTATATTGTACGAATAAAACTTTTCTTTTTTCTTGGTCGATTTAATGAAAAGTACTTAAGTTGTATTTATTTTTATTTTTATTCGTTTTTGTTTTTGTTTTTTTTTTTGGAGGGAACCATAAAAAAAAAAAACTTCATCATTGTTAAGGAGTATATAATTTGTAGCATTTAAATGAAAGTTGACTTAAAAGACTTTGAAAAATATTGTGTCTTGATTCCATAAGAATTTATGGCGGTAATAATAAAGATTTTAATTTAAATATATACTTAAGCTTTTTTATTTATTTATTTTTTATTTTTTAAATAAAGGGTTAGTTTTAAATTGGAAGACTTTGTTAAATGTCGTTATAAATTTTATAAAAAAAACAAATTTTTTTGTAAGAGTTTTCATTTCAAGTTTGGTTAGTAGAACTGAAATTTTTGGTTTGGTGCGGTTATAAAAAAAAAATAATAGATTTCCATAATAGTTTAAAGATACAAAATATTTTTATTCAAAATTGTGTTCGAAATTTGATCTGAATTGTAATAATAACACAACCAACAAAATGACTAACGAAAGCAGGAGTTTTAAAATAGAAGCTCAAGGTACTCTAACGCTATATTTAAACTAATATTTTGTGTTTAATAAAAAAGAAAAATTTCAGAAATGGTTCGATTGGGATTTTTTCTAATGACGAAACAATCATTTAGTGGGAAACAGTCATTTTAGTGGGAATTTTTCGATGTTGTCAAATTTTTATTCCGAAAATGAAATAAAACACACCTTTGGCGTACTTATAACAAAAAGCAAAAACAACAAAACAAAATTTAAAATTCAACGGAATAAAAGAGCGTCGTTTTTGAATATGTATATTATAGGTATATATTATACATACTATATGATACATATGTATATACTTTACATGGGATTTTTATAAAAATAGAAAATTATTAATGAAAATCAGAAAATTTTTGAAAAATATTAATTTTGTAAGATGGCTATACTGAATATTTATCATTTAAAAAGAAAAAAATGAAAGTTGGTTGGTAAATCATTGAGTAAAATGGTTTTAAATGTCTGTCATTTACAGATTAAATATTATGATGTAATTTAAATTTAAATTTTTGTTAGCGTTATTTCGATGTTTGCAAAATTATATTAATTTATATTTTATTATTTTAATTTATTTAATTATTATTGGTAGAAAATGGTAAGTACTAATAAAGAATAAAAAAAGATTATTTTATTTAATAATTATATTGGCTAAATTCAGAAGAATAAAACAATATACATACATTTTCTAGAATTATTTTTTTTTTTTTTACTTTTTTTGAAATTTCCATTTTAAAACAAAAATTCTAAAACTAAACTGAAACAAAATAATCAAAAAAACAAATTTTTAGTCTAAACTCATTAAAATACAAAATCATAATGAAATATATCAGAATATTTTTCAATGATAAACTGAAATGAGAAGAAATGAAACATAATAGGTCATTGGAACAATTTTGTTTCATTAGTAAAATTACTGATCAGCTGTTAAGGAAAATAACTACCAATCCGGAAAATCATAAAATTGATTTTTTTTTTTAAATATTTAACTTAAAATTTAAAAATTTGTAACAGAATTTATTCTTTAGAAATTATTTAATCATTAAATCAACACTTTTGTTAAATTTTATATGTCTGCTGTAAAAAAAATTGAAAATAAACATTTTCCGGAAGCATTTCAATGATAGCTATAACTGGCGCCTAAAACAAATATTGAGTATCCCTGTTCCTGCATTAGGTTCTGTGGTGGACACAGCTGATTTTTATATAATTATAAAAATATCCTTTTAATGATTGTTATTTTTAATTTTTCAATTTAATTGTCAATATTAATTTTTGTATTATGAAAGTCTCCAACACAACATCATATTAAATCAAAGCTTATTAAACTTTTGCACATATTATGCAACCTACACAATATTATTGAATTTTCAATAATTTCAACACATGTTACATATTATTCTATACCTTTTATTAGTATTATTTTAAGAATTATTTTATTAATTTTATTATCAAGCAGTTTTTTTAAATACATATTTTAAAAAAACAAAAACAAATAAAAAATAAAATTATAAATCAATAAAAAAATTAAAAGCAACATCACATTCCCATTAACAGAATATATTTATAATGAACTTAAAATTTCATGCCATGTTTTTTTTTTGCCTATTTAAGACAAAAAAAAAACATTCTGTAAATTCTGTTTAAAGTTTGTAGTGCATAAGTTAATTATACAAAATATACGATGAAAGCGAAAAGAAAACATATTGATTCACAATTTTCATTAATCTGTCTTATTCATCGTATATCAGCATCAGCACATGCCATTTTTAATTGAACCAAAAAAAACAATTTTACTCAATTTCAAAAATAAATGACGATGTATGTATTGATATTTTTAAACTCTATTTAAACAGGAATAAGGATAACAAAAATACAAACAAAACAAAAAAAAAGTCTACAATTTTTATTCGATTCATTTTCTCCCGATACGGTTTAAACACAATTTTATTTTAATCAATACCAAAAAAAGGAAAAAAAGTTTTTTAATTTTTTTTTTTTTTAAAGTATCTACTCTGTTAGTCATTAAATGTTATTTCATTATTAATGCTTTAATTACATGTAGATATAATATACCTATATACAGAGTACATAGGTATTGTAATCGATTTTAACACAATCAAACAATTTTAGGACAACAGGAAGTCTACTAATATTTCCAACTATTAGTAAAATCATTTCCTAACGCCTTTTTTAACAACAAAATTACAGATAATCAATTGAAGTTTATTATTTGATTGAAAAATTTAATGGAGGCAAAATTTTGAAGGGATACTGCCGAAAATGTCTGGTAATGTTTTTTTTTTACGAGGGTAGAAGTGAAGTGAAGTCTCTGTCAATGTAAGGGATTTTAATGCAGTAAACACTACTTACTTTCTCTTTTAGTCAAGTAATTTGTTACAAGACACTTTAGTATACTAATGTACTGTTTTGATGAAGACGAAGTTAAGGTTAACGAATTAAAATAAAATTGTTTTTAAATAAATACGAATATTACGAAATATGTTATTAATAATCTTACCTTAACGTTAAATTTTTGTATGTTGTATATTTTTATAAATTTTAGGGAGTACCTAAGGTGGAAAATAGTTGCACATTCACTATGTGGACTTTAATTACCAGTATGTAGTAATCCCAAGTATGCCATCTCAAAATTTAAATTACAGAAACTTCATTGTTTCTCTTTTACGGCAGAGCTCTCATGACGATAAGTGTCTCTGATACACTAAAAATTATTCAAAAATTTTTTTTTTAAATAATTTCCGAATATTTTATTTATATTTTTCTTTCTTGATGACTACTGTGATATTTTTTAGCTTTCTGTCTGCGACACTTTGTACATTTTGTTTTTATATTTAATTGTGTCGAATGTGCTGATTTTGTGTAAAAAAATCTTAATATGTTATGGATCATAATAGGTTTAAAATTACTTTGAAATTTAATTCAAATCATTTTCTTCGGTAACAATGATTATAACAACATTACTCATCAATGAACACTAAAAATACATAGCTATTATTATTATTATCTAAATACTAAACCTTTGAAATAGAATAGACATTTCAGTTCAGTTAATTTAGAAGATTTCAGTTAATTTTGTCCATTGAAAGTCCTGCAAAAAGAGTTGAGAGATTCTAAAACTTTAGTTTTTATTTTGGTTCTTAAGAATCTAATTTAGTATGGAAAATTGCAGATTGTAAGACAACAAAATTCATATCGAAAACTGACAAACTCTATATTTACTGAGACAATTAAAACATCTCATAAGTTGTTTGAATATTTATACCCGTACGATAGGATCGGGTATAATAAAATTACTCCTCCGTTTGTAACACCTCGAAATAAGCGAGCTAGATATACCTTCAAAGGTATGGATCGGATCAGAAAAAAATTCTAAGACTTTTGAGCCATGTCCGTCCGTCCGTCCGTCCGTACGTCCGTCAGCACGCTAACTCAAAAACTAAGAAAGCTAGAATCTTGAAATTTACACAAAATATTTTGGGAGTAATTTGTAGGTTCCCTATTTTTTTTGGTTGAGTTTGGACCAAGCCTTAGGGTAGCTCTCGAACACCTAACTTTTAGATCCCCACATTTTTTTTGCAATAGAGCTATGAAATTTTAACTACTGATAGATCTCACAAAAATATTAATTTTATTTTTAATAACTTTTTTTTGTAGGCCCACCCGTTACGGAGCTACAGCTCTCCAAAGGTTCAAAAAAGCTCTATATTTAAATTGTTATAGCACAAGTTGTATAAGGTATATCTTCATTTTGAAAACGACAAACGATTACTACTTTCATTAGCTTTAAAAGTATATATACAATAAATATATATTTTTGGCACACGGTGTCTTAATTTACCGTTATGCGAAACTCAAATTTTGAAAAATTCTTTAACCCTTCCATCTTCTAAACGGTTTAAGTTGGAAACTTGAAATTTTTACAGAAGTTAGATCTTTAAAAATAAGTATGAGTCATTTCAGAAATTTTTTTTGTATCACCCCCCGTTTAGGAGCTGTAAGGGGTCAAAAATTGAAAATTTCCTATTTTTAAACACCTGTAACTTGAACACCTGTTAAAATTTTTTTGAAGTAATACACAAAAATTAAAGCTCCAACATTATACTTTGATTTCTGTTAACAACTTTTTTTAATAATATAGGGTTACTTTATAATTGACGAAAGTTTTACTTGATTTTTTCAAATTTTCTAACAAATTTCTTCAACGAATTTTTTTCCATTTTGTTTTACTCGATAATTTGTAATTGTTGAGGATATAATGCGTAGTACATAAAAATGTAAATAAATAAATAACATAACGGTTGCTTGAAGAATTTTTATTTATATGATATTGATATATATACATACTTATATAATATCATGTTTATTTACATATCGTATATGTCACTAGTGAATGAATGATAAGAGTATAGATGTATATTATATAGCGCCGTATTTACATACATATATGTATTTTATTATACTTATAAGAAATTATTCTGTCAATGGAATATTTAAATATAATATAATATAATATTTAAAATTATATTTACTGTTTTGTACTTAGTAAATTTAATATACATTTACCGCTTAGTATTAAATGGTACTATAGAATATTTGAAAAAGTTTTGGATTGATAATCGTTATGTGGAAGGTTAGAATCTGCTTTTGAAGAATGTACATATAAACATATAGTTTGAATATATGTACAACCCATAGTTCTAGAAATTATAAAATTCACCCAAATTATTTTAAAATACTAAAATATTAAAAAAATAATATTGTAAGCAGAGTGACAGGCTGTGAACATACTAACGGTTCGTACGGGTATCTAAGAGTTGACAAAGTCAACTGTATTCTTCCTCGTTTTCATCCAGTTTTGCAGTTAATATTTCCAATACATAAGTTACATGTAAACCAATAATATATAATCTGTTGATTAAGTAAAGAAGAGAGGTAATCCCAGTAACATAAAACAAAAATTAATACCAAGTAGCTATGTTTGTTATTAAAAGATACCGTGCTTCAATGTAAAATCTGTGTTGTTTTTTCACTTTCTTTCCAATTCCAATAAAACCCTGTCTATGTATATTACTAAGGAAAGCTGCCAAGAAAACACTCTAATATAAAAATATAGTGATGAAGCTTTAAGTTTTGCGTTTTGCTTTGAAAAAATTTATACTGGTAGCTAAATTATGCAAATGGTGTCTAAAAATATCAAATTTTCAATTTTTTGACTTTTATTGGCTCTCATTCTGGGAGAGATACAAAAAAATGTTGTGAGGTAACTAATGAGATATATTATCTTCTTTCAAATTTTCAAGATCCTAATAAATCAGAATCGGGAATCGTACTAATCAAGAAAGCAAAATTTAGCAAAAATTGTCCTGTTATTTAGCATTTTTATATTGAAAATGTATTAAGCAGAACCCGATATATACGAGTTTCAAAATATGGCTTTTCAAACTTCAAGGGAATGTGGCTCTTTAAGTGATGGAGTTACATAGAAAATTATTTTTTAAATATCCATATAATTAAAATTTGATTGGTGGCCTCGGTGGCCTTGTGGGTTAGAGCGTATAAAATATGCTGTAAATACCGAGCGTATAAAATAAGCTGTAAATACCGTTAAATTTTTGTTAACACAAATAAAATTTAGTTAGATGGATGCCTACAATATATAAGATAGGTATTAAATTTAAATTGTATAATATATCTAATCTTTGATCCGACATAATAATTTCTTTAATCTTTTACCATTTAAAAATATTAAAAGAAAAAATAATCATAAATATTTTTTTAATTTTGTTATTTTCTTTTTGTATTTGTTTTTTTTAATATCTAATCATTTAAATATTTATTTTCAATGAAATTTTCTAAGTTTGTTAAAATAATATAATACCTATCTACCAAAAAAAAAAAAGAAAAATTATGAATAAATTTTAAAATACACTTTAAAGAAGTCAAAAATTATTCCTTATAAATAAATACCAAAAAAAAAAAATTTCATTATTTATTTCAAAAGAAAAATATTTAAAAAAATAATCAAATTTGTAAATGGGTATGTAAGATAATATTATAATAATATCAAAAATGGTTTAAAAAGTATTAATATATCTATACATATTATATATTTTTTATAATAATTTAAAAAAAGATAAATGCCTGAATGTTTATGATGTGAGTAAAGTATAATGTAATGTGAATACGGTACATAATTTCATTCCGGTTATTATGCATAATTTTGTTTCTTCATATTAAACACGTTATGCAAAATATAAAATAAGTATGAATAAAAAAAAATCTAACAAAACATGTTTTTTAAATAGATATTATTCTTTAACACGTTAATTCTCACGATCACCGGTGAATATAAATTGAAATAAACTTGCGTAATGTATCACTGGTGAACATTTTTAAAGATAAAACCAAGAGAATTAAATTGATTTGGGATTATTAGAGCATTCAGCAATGTTCACCGGATGTTCACCAGTGAACACGATATCTTGAAAGATTTGAGTGATGTTCACTGGTGGGGAAAAGTGGGATTAAACGAGTTTTTTTATGTTAATTGAATAAGTTTAATAATTTCAATACTTAAATGGCACCTCATAAAAGAGCTTTTTTGATATTTATATTATTATTATTCATAACTACATTATTACAATTTTTAATTAATTAATAATTTAAAGTTTCTTTAGACTTAGTAAGCTTGAAATACTTTCAATAATTTTGTTAGAATTTTTATTGAATAACCGCACTTTTACTTATATTATCCTTAATAATATCTGTCATATTATCCCTTATATTATCCTTACAAAAAATTTGCAAAAATATTTTTCGATTCAAAATATGATACAAAAAGAAAAATGTATATAAAGGGTAGATATATTATATTTTACATAAGATAATTCTTATTCCGTATCTATACAACCAACGCTCTAATTAAGCTCTCTTAACGCATCCTACAAAACAGGGTCCACAATGAAGACGTAATTTGTAAAATGTACTTAGATATTTATTTAATAAAAATGTCTTCTCTTTTTATTTTATTTTGATACATACTATTCAACTATTTGATATTCGAATGCGAAAAGAAAAAGAATATCTACAGTTAAAAGTTGAAAAACTTTTTTTATGACTGCGGTTATTTTGGACACTTTAATGCAGTTTAATACGCTTAACTCTACTTTTTGTCACTTCAATGCGTGTAAAAAGCGTCAGGAGGGCGTGTATTTTAGAGGAAGGGTTTATTATTGTACTCATAGAGTATTATTCTCATACTATTTAATGCTAGATACTGACAAAAATCTAACGTGGAACTTCCCTAACTCGTATTTTCCTAAACTCGAATTTCTCCTGAACTCGAACTATTTTGATGCACTTAAAATTTAGTTTCAATATTGTTTATATAAATTAGTTTCTCTTACTTGAAAATCTATTTAACTCGAACTTTTCTCTTCCCCGAAATATTTAATGTAATTTAGAGTAAAAAAGTTTCCTTAACTCGAACTTTTTATTGAATTAAATTGAAAACAAAATGTAACTGTTATTATTTTTTTTTTGTTTTTTTGTTATCATCCTCTCATATTTTTGTTTTAGTATTCATCATTATTTGTTAACATGATGTGTATGTAGGTACCTACTTGTACATGTTTACATATTATTTGACAGATATAAACATTCAGTTCAGGCAAATAACATAGTTTTTGTGTTCGTTGTAAATTTGAAAATTAAAATGTCCGATAGAAAATTAAAATATTTATCTTTAATTATGCTTTGTGCAATATTTTTAAGTCTCTATTACTCAAATTCTCGAATTCGAACCAATTTCCGAACATTTAGAAAGTTCGAGTTATAGAGTTTCACTATACATATATTTTGAAACTGATAAATATATAGAATAACGGCTAATTATATATAATAACCAAATTATGTATTTTGTTCGTAACATATTTTATATATCTACTCATCTAACTACTTTCGATAATATCTTTGTGCATTATTTTTATAAGAAAAAAATTATGAATTTTTCCACCTGTCAATCATAAATTTATAATTCGTATAAAATAATTTAAAGTATATAAGAACGGGAAATAAATTTGAAGCCTTTTGAGAAAAAAAAAAAAAAAAACAGATCAGTTTTAAATCATGTATAAACTACATGTGGAAAAATTTAGACAAGAAATTCTATTCCAGAAAAATCAATTTATAAAAACGAAGTAGAAATTCGAAAAAAATTTTAAAAATAAAAAAAAAAATAATGCCAAAAAGAAATGGAAACTTTTTTTTTTTTTATTTATTGTTACATATAGATATACATATATATAATATGTACATATATAATATATTTTTCTCTTTCAATTTTTTATTCTGATTTATTTATATCTTTCTTAGCTTTGCTATTCTTCATCTTTATTTTCTTATTTTGTTTTTAGCACATTTTTGAAAAAAAAGAAAAAAAAATTTAAATTTTGTTTATTAATTTAACTCTGTCCGTCCGATCGTCCACATATTTTCGAAACTTCTACATCATTTAGATAGGGCGGAGAAATTTCAACCATGAAAAGATCTTATGAAAAATTTAATGTAAACATAATGAATTTTTTTTTTCTAGTCCATTTCAGAACTCTGAAAGTTTAAAAAACACACGTTTAATTTAGGTTCGACTTAACATTTTTCTAAACGAAAAAAGTGACAGGACAGGATATTTTTTTAACTTAATAATTAATCAATATCCAAATTATAGAAGTTTTGTAAATTGGTATTGAAATTTTATACATAACTTCGACAAACCTTAAGTTAGCATCTTGAAGAAAAGAAGACTTTAAATTAGAACCATTGAGATGAAAATTGATTGATTGATTGATTGATTGAGATAAAAAAAAATCTTTTAAAATCGTTACTGTAGACATTTTTTTCGTACATTCCTATATAAAAGCATAAAAATTTATTATTTTAAGACACCTGTTATAACTTAGGCAAGGGTACACATTTTTCCAAAATAAAAAGCAAAAATTAAAGCTTTTAAACTGTTTTTAAATGTCTCTTGGAGAATGTGTCTTGTCTCAAAACCTATGATTTTACATTCTGCCTTGTTTCATATTACATTCAAAATAGATAAATTTTTATATTCAAAATATATTTTATTACGTATAGTATTTATATAACATTAGATATGTATTTATTATATATACTTAAAAGTTTTTTACTTATCATGTAAGCTTATAAGATAATATTATATATTATATTATTTGTATTTATGTACATATTATGATTTATGAACATATATGTACATATTATTTTAAAAATATATAATATAAAATTCTTTTACAATAATTTTGATAGTAGACAATATAATTTTCCTTGACTTAAATGAAAATTTTAAGGAAGTCGACTTATAATGGACTTTAAAAAATAATTTTTATCTCAAATTCTCAAACTTCTATTGTTTTTTTTTTTTTCTTTTTATTTTCTAAATATATTATGGATATTTTATATTTGAAATACTAAAATGGCCTACACCCAAAACAAAAACTATCTATAAAATTTGTAAATACTTAATAAAGTACAATACCTAGTAAGGCAAAAGCTTAAAATTTTTTATAAAATAATATAACCATAACTAAAAAGAAGCATAATATAAGAGATAGAAGGAGAAAAACTATATAGGTACATGTATCAAAATTATTTCATATGTAAATTAAACATTGGCAATAAAGATCTGTCACCAAGAAAAATTTAGCTCCAAGCTTGTAAAACTTAACAATATATTATATAAACCTATAAAAAATAATATTTTCGATTTGTAAAACACTATTGATAATATGTATGAATTATTTTCCAAATAGGCCTCATCGCACGCGATAGGCACAAAATATAAAGAATTTTTTTGGATACGAGAAATGTTTCTGGGCTAACCATTTTTCTGTAACGGGCCGGCAAGTTGGGGCTGTGGTGAAAATATTTAAACTTTTTCGCTCTAAAAAAAAAAATTATGTACCTATACGTGTTGCTCTTTGACAGTGGAATTGACTCTATTAAGAAACTTAGAATTCGTTAGTCCATGTCTTCAATTTAAAAGCTATTGAAGAACAACGTGCACCGGATATTATCTAGTTCTGAATAATTTCAAAATGGCCTTTTTTGAGATGATACATAAGAATTGACCAATAAATTATAACTGTTATACCTTCTTAATATCATACATTATTATAAAAACTTTAAAGTTTAGTTCAACGAATCCCAAAAAAATAATAACATCTTCACTTTTACTTTCACCGTCACCCATAAACCAAAATAAAGAAAATCTATTTATGTTCTAAACTTATGAAATAAAAAAAAAAATAATATAGGTATAGTTTATAAATAGACAACATCTATACATAGTCCACACCTTATTCTAAGATTTTCCAAATTAAAAATAATTCTAATTTCGGATGTCCTTTCTTTATAGGATTTATTCCAGAAAAAACAAAAATAACATAAATGTATCAAGGTTTTTGCAGTATTTTTCAACTTAAATTAATAAATGGAGGTCATTTATTGAAACTATTTTAAAATCATAAAAAATTCAGCATCAAATAAATAATATATTTATAATGCAATATTTAAAGACAATATTAAAGATGTTTTGAAGCGGATTGACACTATATTATAATATTTATCTAGTCAATGTTTTCAGTTTTTTTTTTTTTTATTTTTATTTTGTTTTAACGATAATAAAACTTTTTAATATCTTATAAATATTATTTTTAACTACATACAAAATATCACTAATACAATATGGAATAAGAAAAATAATAAAAAAAAAAAAAAAACAAAAAATACAAGCAATAATGTATTGAGTATATCATTTGAAGGACATTCTCGTTTACATAAAAAAAATTTAAGAAAAAAATAACAAAAACAAATATAAGAATATTGTCACTTTAAATAACAACAAACAATTTTTACAATATTTTCTTTATTTTTTTTTTTCTCTTCGTCATTTTAAATTGTTTTTTTTTTTTTTTTGTTTTGTTTTGTTTCTTGTTTTTTCTTTTTTTGTAATTTTTGAAAAGAAAACACTGTTTTTCTTTTTATCCTTTTCATCTTTGTATTAAATTTTTAAGAAGAAAGAAAAAAAAAAACAGAGATTGAGACGATACTACAACACTATAATAATCATTTTTCCGAAAGTGTTCTTTAGATAAAAGAAGAAAAAAAAATTAATTTTTAAATTTTTTTTTTTTTGTCTTTTAACAAGATTTAAAAGAAAGAGAAAAAGAGATAAAAACTACCATTTAAAAAGTTTTTTTATATCCTTTATTTTAGTGAAAAAAAAAAAATGATAAATAAAAACAAAAAAACATAACAAAACTATAATAAAAATAAAAATAAAATAGAAAGAGAGAGATAGAGATAGAAAAAAAAAAAATAACCTGCCAATTGAATCAAAGAATCATGATAATACAAAATATTTTTAAGAGTGTTGTCTCCGTCTCGAATGGATTATTAAAATTTATTTTTATTGTATAATCAAAAGATTGTAATGTCACATTTTAAAAACAAATTCTAGCATATTCAAAGGACCAAGGATAATAAAGTAAAATCCTTGATTATTTGATACAAAATTTGTAATAAAATAAAAATAGGGGAATTAAAATATAAAATATACAAATAGATAGATAATATTATAATACAGATACCATATAATGTTATGGTATTTGAATTAGTATATATGTGATTTTTTTTTTTATTTATCGGAAAAAAAAAAAATGTTGTTGTAAATATTTTAAAGAAAAATTTAATTTACCCATAGATATTATTTTAATTTGAATAATGAGTTAATAAGTTAATAAATGTTTAATTTAGTTATAAAATATTGCATTATAATGACCACCTGAGCTTAACAATACAAGAAGATCTTATAGATTTTAGTTGACATTTATACCCATATGAACGTATGTTCAAAGGTATAATAAATTTGCCATTACGTTCTGTGACACCTTAAAGAAGTCGAGCTAGATATTGACTTGAATCGAATCGAATTTTGTGTCAATTAAGGAATGTATGTCTGTCCGTCCATTCGCGCCCATACGATCACTCAACAAATGAATGAGTTAGGATTCTGAAATTTTCACTACGCAAATTTTGTAAAATTATTAGTTTCGTTAATTAAAACCAGCAAGTTCAGCCGGCGGGTTCAAGTAAAAATAACTCAGTGTCTGTTAAAGCTAGTTATCTGAAACGATGATAAATTGCATATCTACATTTCGGAACATAATTAAGCTAGGCATCTAAAATATTGTAAAATCTGATTAATTTTCATGTGGTTGGTTCGGGGCAACATGTTCGATTAGCTGTCATACAATCACAATATTTACATAAATATATTTCACTAATTAATTAATTAAAACATTTGAAATTTTGTAAAGGACGACCACGTTTTATGGAAACAGAATATAGTCTATTCCACTGAACTCTTCCTCATTAGATTTAAATAACCTTAGTGTATAAAATTTATTTATCTCGGTTTAAGTTACCATTCGACATCATCTTAAAAATAAAACTCTATCTTTCACTATATATAACCGAATGAGTGTTAATCCATGACTGAGAAGTACTGTATTAAAAGTTTAACATAATATGGAAACCAATACAAACAGTTAAAATGAAAATAGTTTGATAGTTGTCATCACGGTCATAATGCAAAAGACGAGTTAATTTTCATACATTTCAGTACATTTTCAACTATTCGAAGCCATTTCGTCAAACCAGACAAGTTTTACAGAAATGATTGCCATAAAACTATAATAATTTTAATTATTTTCAAACTTCAGAAGTCCACCTTAACTAAGTGTCAAGATATGAGGATATAAATTTCACAGTTATATGACAGATTTTGTGTCCAAACCTGAACTGCTAGACCAGTCAAATTTTACAGTGATCGTTGGCATAAAATTTAACTTCTTTGAACAAAATGTAACTACCTAAATATTAGGGATTACACATTAAGTTATGCTCACACAAAAAGTAAGCTGTATGGCAGCTACCTGAATCCGCTCGTAGAACTTGTTAGATTTCAATAGCGAAAATTTTGAAACTTTCAAAATTCATGCTCCATTATTTTTTGAACTAACGTGCGGACGGATGGATGTTTGGACAAACGGACGTAAAGAGTTACATCTATTTTTAAACTAAAATAAATATTAAATATAAATTTTATTAAAATTTCGAATAATTTTAAATTTTTACCTACTACTTTTACAAAATCGTGAGTCCTGACAGAATAAAAGGCAGTGAGTCAGGAGGAAAATTTGTTTTTATTTTAAAATGTAATTACATCATAACATCTAAAAAAGTTACATTACATTGTTTTGTTAGAAAATGTTTTAAAATTATACTAAAATAATAGTCGTACTTGAAAGTTTTATGAAGTTTTATGAAAAACAAATCGAATAAGTATTAAAATGAAAACAAATAAAACATTTATTATTTAATATGTACATTTTTTGAAATTTTGAATACTACGCTTTATCCTGTGTACCTTATATAAAGATTCATAACATTGTATTGCACATTTATTGGTGTATTATATGTAGGATATGCCGGAAAGCATTAAAAGATTTTGCCTATCAAATATTTTTTAACATTGAGCAGAATAAAATTTTTGCAGTACCTAAGAGTCCAGAGGAACGAGTTGATGAATCGGAAGCAAATTAATCGAAGCTACTTTTTAAATCGTTTAGCAAAGAAAATGAAAAAAAAAGCGAAAATCAGTTAACTGACTCTCATGCCTCAAACGTATAAAGATTTGGGAAAAAAAAATTATTTCTTCCTATAGTATTAGACAATATTTTTGCAAGGTTTAAACTCAATTGCTCCAATCATTTAGCCTGGAAAAACGACAAACCTTTAAAAATCTCGAGTTAACAGAACTAAAAACAAAAGACTCTTTGTAAAATTTAGTTTCATTCATTTGACTGCTTTTAATGTTATAAGCGGACTAATAAACAGATAAATAGAAGAACGGAAAAACAGATAAACTTTCAAATAAAATTGGTTCAACCAGTTCGGAAAAAAAAAATGTTTTTTATTGAGCTTGAATTGGTATTATTAATTGAAAATTTTGACAAAGTTTTCATAGTCTAAAAGTTATTATAGGTACTAAATATTTTTGGGCTTCGTAAAGTTTCATAAAAATGGTCATCAAAATAAAAGCTTCATTTTTTTAATAAAATATTTTTTAATTATAATAATATACCTATTATTAATTAATTTTACCATTTTCTTAAAATTTTTTACATTTTCCTTTTATTTTCACTACAAACACTTTTTCCAAATATTTATTCAATTTTTATTTATTTATTTTTGTTTTTTTATTTTGTTTATTTTTATTTCACATAAATTATTAAAAGACCATTTTCAAAATAAAAAAACAAAAAAAAAAAAACAGAAAATAAAAACAAACAAAATAAAAAACATTTAAAAAGAAAAATTAGTTTCTAATAAATTTTAACATGTTGTCAAAGGTTAAAAAATATATCAATTCAGCAACAGAAATTACAATGTTATATACATACATAATATTATCTATACATAAAAACAACAGGCAACAGAAAAAAATAAATAATATTGCAAAATGACCATCATTCCTAATAATTGATGTTATTTTTTTTTTTTGATTAATTAAATCTAATCAATTAATAAATTTTTCATAACGAAAATTAAATGTCAATAACATAAGAAAAATGTCAATTTTGTAAATATTATTATGTACAATTGGTATTAAATTTTTTTATAAAATTATATTAGAAAATTTTGTTATACATAATATGTATATAGAAATATAATTAACAACAATTTTATAACATTTTCTGTTAGTTTAACATATTTTTTTTTTTTGTTGTTGTTTTAAATGCTTTTTTTGTCAGATTGTATGTCAGACAGGATATATATAGTTTGCGTTCCTTTTACCGATAGTAAACTACTCTTTTTTACTACCAACTACATCAACCTTCTAAAAAGAGTAGATAGGAATAAATACGAATATGTTAAGTTAGCATTCTATTTACCAACGACTCCCAACTACTCTCAACTACTCTTTTCGTGTAAAAGGAACGCAAACAATATTTTAATTTTATTTTAATTTTTTAAATTTATTTCCAATGTGCGGGCCTCCAATCGCGGTACTAATATTAAATTTTTTATTTTTTTTTTTTTTAATGCATTTATCTGACAAATAAATGTGGACAGGGAATTACACAGCCTTTCCTGTTCAGGCGTGGCTGTAGGGGAATAACTTTTACGACGTGTTTGGGATTCGAACCCACACTCACTCGGTGTTTACAGCGTATTTTATACGCTCTTACTCATTAGGCGGCCGAAGCCCCTAGTATTAAATTATAATTATATTTAATATTTTGTTTACATTATTTTATTATATTTTATATATTATTTTTGACCTGATCGGGGTTTGAAGCCGAAACCTTTCGTCTGAAAAATCAGTGACTTATGCACTGCATCAATGGTCTGATTTCTTTAATTTATTTTTTATTATTTTATTTGATCTGACCAATGATGCATTGCGTATGTTGGCCGTCTTTTAAACAAAAGATCTTGGGTTAATCAAAATATTAAATAAAATATAATAATATAAAATAAAAAAAAAATAAATAATGTAATACCTATTTCTACTGCAACAACACCCGAAAAAGGAAAAGTTGATATATTTCCTCATAACTTCGTATGTGTGGGGAATTTAAAAAAAAAATTTCTCTTGTTTTTTTTTTTTCTTTCATTTTTTTGATATGTGTGATATGTGTAAAAATTTTCAGGAAAATCTTCCCCGATATTTTTCCGAGTTCGAGACTAATTAAACGCATATTGTATTTTTATCAATAAGCTCTAATTAAATACAAATAATTCCTATTATTAATAAATTAGAACGAAATATGTGAGTTATAAGAACGAAATTAAAAAATTTATTAATATTGAATGTTATTTTCATTTTGTCATTATTAACAAAGATATATACTTATTATTTTTACTGACATTTTAACATTTTTATGTTCATTTAAATTTAAAGTATTTGCTTTATCAATAGAAAGAATATTAGAACTAAGCGAATTGAAAAACATCATGAAGAAAAATCTATAGAGTTGAATTTAATTAAAAATTTTAGGAACATTCAGGAAGGTGTTATATATACTAGTGTATGTTGTGAGCCACTGACAGCCTTGCTTCTTATAGTAATAATATTTATTTTAAAAAATATGAGTACATTATATTAAAATATTTCACAAACAAAATTTTTGTTTGATAATAAATTTTATTTAATAATCAACACTTTACACTACAATACTTCAAAAATTTGCATTATTTTGATTATAATCCGAACAAAAGATTTGAATCTTCTCAGTTTTCAAATAAGGATGACGTTATCTTTGGAATTATTGTATATGATTGTATATGATTTATGTTATCATTGTATATGATTTATGTTATCAAAAATAATTTTATAGTTCAATAACAATAATAAGTTATTATTATTTTTATATTAAAATCCACTGTTATCTTGATAACGATTATTTAATTGATTTTTTGTTATTAAATATTTACAACGTTATTAGCCAATGCTCAGTACTTTGAATAAAACTAAACAATATTCAATATCAAAAATTTTCGTGAAGGTTAAATAAGTTTTATGTTTATCATGAGTATATTATAATGTATATATATATATATATATATATAAATATATATATATATATGAATAATATAACAAAATATATTTTACCAGTGATTTTTTTTTAAGTGTGAAAATAAACTGCTATTATGAGCGTCTTACAATACATCTGATATTATAATGTATATAATTGATGTTATATACATAAGCATTATATAATATATAATGTTTATATTGAAAAGAATTTTGGCTTAATTTTTTTTTTTGCTTTTTTTTTTTCTTTTTATTTTTTTTATTTTGAAAAATAAAATAAAATAAAAATGTTTTTACTTAGAGAAAACTTTTTAATCGCTCTTACTTCAATTACGGTCATGAAGTCATAAAAAAGAATAACGACAAGTTATAGGGGTTTGAAAAAAGTTTCTTGTACAATTTTTTTTTTTTTGGTTTTTTTTTTTTTTTTCTTTTCTTTATTGTTATTTTTCTCCTAGGGTTCTTATCAAAAATTAGTGAGTTTTTTTTTTCAAGTACCCTTATTAGTAGTTAGTAACTTTTGTATAAAATATAATTTTACCTATATCTAACTAAGTGTATATAGTACCTAGATGTACGTTATATTATTTACTTAAATATGTATGTATTTTAAAAGAAGAAAAAAAAAAAAAAAACAATTTGTAATGTTAATAATAGTTTTTATATTATACAATATCAAGTATTTTGTACTTTCATGAAAGTTACACAAAAAAAATTCTAAAAATTTTAAACGTTTACTTTTTAAAAAATGCAATTAAATAAAAAAAAAATGATTTATTTGACATTTCAAGTTTATATTATTGAAAATGATTTTTTTTTTTAATATTGATAATTTTTGTACAAAAATTAATTATTAACATTTGTAATACCCAATTCAAATAAATTGAATGTAATAATATATTTTACTTTATTACTTTACAAAAGCAAAATTTTCTTTTCTTAAATTTAATAAAATTGAATTAAATGGTTTTAATTTTTAAATTAAACTTTAGAAAATTTTTTCTAAGAATGTTTTTATTGTGTAGATCGAAAACTTTTAAAACACAAAGCTTAAAAGAAAACATTTTATTATAATATGGAAATTTCCATTAATTTTAGGACAATGAATTTTCTTACAATAATTTAAATTAAATGGTATCATTTAAAACAGCTGACGACTTAAAAAAAAAAAAGTATTTGTTATAAAAAGTTATCGTATAAAATATTGTAATAATGTTGTAAAGTCATTGATAGTTTTTTTATACCATCTACTGCATTATATTAAAATCTACTACATTATATTAAAAAATATTTGCATACATTAAGGCTATTTTTAAATAAAATAAAGATAATTAAAGCTTATAACTGATTTTCTTTCTATAATCAAGTACATAAATAGAGTAATACAATTTTTAGACTATGAGTTATTAAAACAGATGTAAGAAATGTTAGGAAAATACCTTATAAATATAAGTCATTATTTTTTTAATCTATTTTTGTAAATAACTTTAATTTTTATTAAAAAAGTTTTAAGAAATTTAAAAAAAAAATTTTAAGAAAATTTTCATTTAACTTTTAGATAATATAGAAAATTTATAAAGAATATTATTATTACCTATAAATATTATTAGATTGAAACTTTTTCATATTTTTCATATTTTTCATTATAATATTTTATAGTGAGAAAATTTTTATAAAATATAACAGGCATGTTTTAAAGTTCAGTTCAATGGTTCAGTTCAATGAATTAACATTGAATTGAACTTGAAAATGATGAGATATTGAAAAATAATATTTGAAATGAATAAATTAATTAATAATATTATATTTTACATGTCATAATAATTTTATATTATTTAAGGTATGAACCAAAGATTCATTGAATATAATTAAAAATAATTTATGTGAATATGTATGTGTTTTTTGATATAATTGAGTTGATATTCTAGTACAAGTAAACTAAGCTCTAATTGCTATAACTTGGAATACTTAGAATATCATACTTATACATATTTTTTGTCGTAAGTTTTTTTAATTTCGAATATAACAAAAACAGTTTGACTATACCTATAGGTAGCTATTATCAAAATATTTAAAGTTAATAAAATAACTTAGATATTATCTTCAAAATATTGAATACTTTTTTATGAAATGCGTTTAAATTTAAAATTAGGGTAACTATTTATATGCATAAACCGAAATTTTAAATTCTTCATTGTAATGTAATAGACAATAAAATCAAAATTTGAAGATAAAAAATATTTAACATTTGATTTTAACTTAATTAAAAACTTTTAAATAATTTTAAATTTATTTTTCGATTTTGTAACAATATAAAAATAATAATAATAATTAATATATATATATGATAATTTTATTAATGGTACACCTTAGATTTTTAAATCTAGCATTTCCATAATAGCCTCAAAATGTTACTTAATTTGATAATATGCATTTCAAAATAAGGTGGTAAGTACAAAATAGAGAAAAAGCAGAATCTAGATTATGTTAAATATCTGTTTAGAAAGAAAAGTGTATATCTTTATAACCATAATGAACAACTGCTGTTCACGTATGAATGATACTTCCTACTTTAATTCTATATTCCTATTTTACCGCATAGGAACCCAATTTACTCAGTACAACTGTCTAAACCTGCTAAATCATCATTCTTGTTTGTTCTGCATTTGTTTTATACTGTATATTATATTCTCTAAAAAGTATTTCGCATTGAAAGATTGACTTTTCGTGGTATGCAGACATATATTTGTAAACATGCTGTAATTATTGGTATAATTGCAAATACATATTATTAAACATAAACATTCAGAAAGTAATTTTACTATAGAAAAATTATATAAAAACATTTTTCATATTGAAGAAAGTTTTAAAAGTATGATTAATTGGAATAGTAGACACAGTTAGAATAAACTGTAACTTTTCGACAAATTTAATGAAATTTCCTAATGATTTAACAATTTGATCTTAATTTGGGGCCACAATTATTTGGTCATACGTTCGAAAGCAAAATAAAGCAGTAATTCTTCTTTCTCCGATTAACACAAGAAGAGTAGTCAAATTGCAACCAAAATCTAAGCAAAGAAGTAATATTAAGTATTATAATAAAACAAAAGCAGAAGTTGATAAGATGGATAAAATAGTGAGCAAATATGGCATAAAGTGGAAAACGATTTCTTGGTCCTTTATTTTTTTTCCACAATATCGTGGTTATAACTGGTTTTGCAGGTGTAATTTATGCAGACCGGATTATCCATTGGAGAAACTCGAATACAATTTTAGAAAGGACATTTGGTCAATGGAAATCATTCAATCTAATCAATTTTATCTTCTAACAGCTCAAAATCTCATTTGGAATGTTTTTCATTTAGGTACAAAAAAAAAAGTTTAGGTTCATTTCTGCATAAAACAACTTTTGAAAACTAGAAAATACAGAAAATATTAAAAGAATAAAAAATAAATATCCTATCATTCACCATAAAGGTTAAATAGCTTTTAATAATAAAATAAATTTTCTTAAATTTCTCAAAAAAAAAAATTTAAAAAAAAATACCTTGAATAGAATTTTTATATCGAAATATTGTTAATTTATTTTTGATTGATTGAATTTTTATTAAAGTTTTAGTATTGAAAAATTGTATTTGAATTCATGTCAAATAAATGGGGCTTAAACTTATTGATAAAAGTTCATTAGATTTGAATCAAAATTTTGTTGATTTGTTTTTTTACTTTTATGTTATTTGCTGACATTTTGTAGTTTTTAAAATTTATAAAGTTTGTTACTTTTAATTGTGCAAATGTTATGTTCTTGTTTTGTTATAAGCAGAAATAAAAAATATTACAAAATACAAATAATTGTTTTTTAAAATCAAATTTAATAATTTCAGCATTTAAATTAATAATTTCAACGGCAGGCTATAAAACCTTTAAACAAACAAATATATTTAATATGTAGGTATACTTAGGGACCTTTTTTAGGTAATAAGGCTGTTAGAATGTTTTCCTATTTATTTTAGATATTAGTACAATGTATTTTGATTTCCTTGTTGTTTTTCTTCTTCCTTCCACTTCTACAGGTAGCAAAGAGCATTCACTAAGCCATTTATTATTCATATTTGGCTAAGCTTTGGTTTCTGAAATCGATTTCACTAAGTAGTTGAATACTCGGTTATAAAGTATGTTGATACTTTTTTACTATTATTTTAATATTCATAAATAATCTATTATTTAAAGTTTAATTTGAGCAAAATTCGAATAAGAACTGAATTAGGTAAAACGTAGAATAGAGTTTCTCTTTCTCCTGCAACGCTTACTACTATAACATATTGTCAACATTAATGTATTCAATTTAAAATGAAATAATATTAATATAGTATTTATAAAGTATTTTTAAAATTCTATTTCTTTGATATTTTTAAAGCTATTAATTTATTTTAATTTTTTAGTATTTTTAACGCTTTAGTAAATTGGTTCCTTTGCGGTACGTTTTTACCGTACACTTTAAAATTAAAAAAGAATTTTTTTTAAAAGAATAAAATAATAAATTGTTTTCCTCATAATATATAATATGTATACCTATATTCTATAATACATTAGAAAATATAGATGGGTACTACGTAAATGTAAATATTATATAAATTTATATTGTATACATCAGGGTGTTTCACGTGCAAACGATATTCTTCTAAGCAAAAACAAGCAAAAGATTTAGTATTAAGTGACGTCTATTCCTAACGGTTTCCGAGATAACGTAACTTATATATTTTTTCTTCTCTAAATTTCTTTAATTTAGTTTTTTATTTATAATTTAGAAACTAACATATGTAAGATCAATCTTAATACCATTTTCGGCAACATGAAACAAGACCGGATGACTTTTTAATGAAAAGCTATACAACTTTCAATTTAAATATTTTTTGTATTTTCATTGCATTTCCATTTTTTTGAATAGTAAAAAATTATTCTCTGTTAATTGCTGCACATTTTAAGTATAATAGCAACCCTGTTGCTAAAAAATTGTAAAAGTTATAAATTCAAGAAAAACCACTCAATATTTTAATCTCATATAAAATAATATTTTTAACAACACAATATTATAATAAATAAAATCAATTCAAATTTCTATCTAACAAAAATTTAAAACTCATGGTAAAGTCACCCGATCTTTTTGCATGTTGGTTAAATAGCTAATTTAGTAAGCTTCCGAAAATTGTATTAAGGTTAATCTTACGTTTGTTCGTTCCTAATTTATAAACAAAAAACTAAATTGAAGAATTTTAGAGAAGATAAAAACTTTTTTTCCCCCGTTATCTCGGAAACCGTCAGGAATAGATGTCAAATAATACTAAGTTTTTTGCTTGTTGTTATCTCCCTTACCACTCTTTACAAGAATGCTGTTTAATTGTGAAACACCCTGTATAGCTGCAGTAGTATCTATTAGAGAAATTTCAAATAAAACACTTATAAGATGATCTACAATGAAATCTAAAACAAAGTAACAAGATATTTTATAACTGAAAAGATTCTATGAAAAACAAAAATACATTAGCAAATAAAACAAAAGAAAAGGAAAAAAATATTGTTTTTTTTTTTTTGTTTTCTTTTCTTGTTTATGAAAATAAAAAAATAAAATTCTTTAAAAAAAAATATACTTTAAAAAACAACAGAAAAATTCATTGTTCGAATACTGAATAATAAGAGGAAAATTTTATAGTTGAGTTGAACAATGTTATTTTCATGAAAAATTAAAAAGAAATAAAAAAACTATAAAAAATGGACACCAAATAACCATTGAGAAAAAAAATATTTCACCTCGTGAATCGTGGTTTTAATATTATCTTTATATTCTACGAAAAATAAATATTGTTGAAATTTAGAATCTGAATCCGCACTGCAGAAGATGAAATTCAATTTTATAATATACCGTTAAATAAGATCTATGTAAATGAACTTCTTTCTTTTTTTCGAGTTTTGAAAACTACAAGAACTTTGAATAACATTAATATTTTTTATAACAATAATGTTTTTGAAATAATATTTGATTGACTATTATTTTGTGATTATTTTATTTATTTATTTTAATACAATATTATAGAATAAATTGTATAAGCTAATGTATTAATATCAGTAAGACGCTCAGCTACAAAGATCATTATTTGTGAAGGTATACTACATAATATCTTTTTAAATCAATTTTTGCATATTTGCAGGCGTATGTATTATTTCCAATATTATGTACACATACAACTACTATTCTTATGATAACGGTACAAAAACGGACGCAGAATTTTTATTAAAAAAAAAGTATATATAGTGAGAAAAATTGTTTTCCATTATTACAAACAGGAAAAAATGAGTAAAATAGAAAACAGTAAACCACAAAATAATTAATTGAAAAAAATATTTTTTTAACGGTTTTAAAAAAAATAATATTATACTAAAAGCACTTTGATAAAGGAAATTTTAAAGGAGTTTTTAATTTTTTTTTTTCAAAGATTGGTATATTCTTTATTTACTTTTCATTTTGAATTAAACTTTAAGTAATAAAAAAAAGAACAAAATAGTACCATAAAAAAAAACAAAAAAAAAAAAAAAAACAACAAAACTTGTAGGAGCTAAAGTAATAAATTGTAAAGCATTGTTTCCTTAGCTTGAGTTTTATTGATGAAAAGTTGCACCTGAAACAATGAATTACATTTTAAAAATTATCTTTTAAAATCATCGTGTTCCATTAAAAAATAGAAGCTTAGAAAATATTGAAATAAAATTGAATGCATTTATTTATAATATGCTAATAATTTCAAATTTAAAAATTTCATAGAATAAATTTTAATTAATAATATAAAAACTTCATCAGATAAATTTAGTTTTTGTGATATCAAAGCGAAAATAAAAGTTTTTGTTAAGTTCTAAATTAAAATTAAAGAACCTTTAAAGGCTTATTGTTATATTATTTTATTTATATATGTCTCCAAGGCCAATAGATACGTCGTAGTAAATATTAAGATTCATAATTACTCACATTACCGTTTAGGTCTTTTTTATAATTCCTTAAATATTAAAAAATTCTTGGTAGCAACTTCTGAAGAGCTTTTTATTATGCATAATATAAAAAAAAGTATTGTAGTCATTAAAATATTTAATCTAGCGAAAATCTAAATAATCATATCGCTAAAAACATACGAAATTTCAAACTTAATCGTATACAATTAAAATGACTTTGTTTTATTAAGAAACAAAAATGAATACCTACAATATTAATATTTCAGATATTATAGTCTTTATTTTCCTCTTAGTATTATCCATTCGTTTTTACATTTAAGTAAGCTAAAAAATCACTGAGGAACGTATACTTTAAATAATATCTATCGAGAAGTATCATTTCTTTCTTATTAGCTATTAGCATATAAGGATTGACTACTCATGCACCAAATAAAAAAAGGACGCTTTAATTACTATACTGTAATGAAAATACTATTGTAATGAAAATAACCTGAGAAAATTCTATATGGGATCTATTAGTATCCGAAAAATATAGTATAAACTATAATATGTTAAACATGAGAAATTTTTTAAAAAAGAAAATGTTAAATTTTTTTTTTATTATTTGTTTGAATATTCTTAATATTATATTGTTATTGTATTATTAAAATCTTTAAATAAAATAAAAATAATATAATATCTATTATGTCATCATATTACATAATTAATATAAATTACCTGTTTCTATTCTCACGATGTACGTTTATTTTTAAAAACACCTACAAATAAATCTACACACATACACCGTAGGGAAAAATTTTTACAATAAAATAATTATTTTCATTTTATTTTTATATTTATATTTTGAGTTAACCTCGTACTATTGGAAAAGTAAAAAAAAATAAAAATTAACTTTGTTTTTTTTTTTATTTTTCCCAACAGGACATGACAAAATGTTAAGTTAAAAGTGATTTTTATTATTACTTTATTCAAAGGTGAAAGTAGAAAACATATACATAAAAATGTAATAAATTTGTGTTTTCATGACCAATTGTTTAGCAACAGGACAATCTGTTACAGAAAATTTTTTAATTTGTAATTTTTGTTGGATTGTTACATATTATTATAAGTTATATTTCTATTTTTAGAGTATATTAAATATAATACTAGCATATTAAAAACTGAAATCTTCTACGATTCGACGAGATAGACAGCAATTTTACTAATTTATTTAATATTTACTTAATAATTTATTCAAATTTAAAATTATTAATATTTAATTTTAATCTTTTTTAAATTTCTTATATTAGGTACAAATATATTTTGTTTTTAAATATTTTCTGTATTTTATTTAATTAATGATAACGTTTAGTTTTTAGTTAAGTGAATATTATAATCCTGTTAATACTATGAGTAACGCATATAACGCATGATTTTGTATCCAACTTTAAAATCCTTCCATATTATTTTTTAGATACGTATTTCAATAAGGAAATATTATTCTCGTCTCGTCTCGTCTATTTTATTTATAGACGAGACGTCTCCATTGAAATGATACCTAATAAAAAGTAAGTCAAATTATTGAAAAGAGGCTTTAAATTAAACAGGAGATGCCGCCCCAAAAAATTTTTGTAAAATCCTGATTTTTAACCCCGAGCTCTACCATTTCTTCTAATTCTCTTCGTTTAGATTAAAAAGCTGCCAAACACAATTCTAAACAAATTATTAAAATGCTGATTTTGTACTCAAGAATAAAATCCATCGAAATTTAAAATTTCGCATATACATGTATATAAACGTATTCTGGAAAAAGCGTATACCCCTGTTTTTTTATACAACTATAAAATCTTTTTGAATATTTGACTCTACTTAAATCTGGTGGAATGAAATCCAATCAAATAAAAATCTAGACAACTTTCAAAAATACAATCAAATAAGATTGTAAGTAAATGACACGCTGCCTTTTTGTTTATGACACACCGTCAATTTACACGCTTCCGTGTTGTTTCAGTTTCTTTTGTAGCCTGTTAATTTTTATCGACTTTTTTATTATGCTTATTTAGATTTTAAAGTTTTTAGGTTCTATGATCATGTTTTTTTTTTTTTTAACGTCTATAAATCATCTCCTGTAAGACGGCTCCATTGAAATAATACCTAATAAAAAGTAAGTTAAATTATAGAAAAGGCTTTAAATTAATTAAAACCGGACATATCAATGCCCCTGATTTATATTCTTTTCTTTTAAGTTTTTAAATGTTAAACACTTTGTTAAATTTTATCATGATATTTATTTAAAATTTCTTTTTTATTTTATTTATGAAATATGGTAACTTTGAACGTACTTTTATAACTTATATTGCCATTTATTACATCTACTATTAATTTGTCAAATTACACCTTTAATACACCTCTGACATTTAGAATATATTGTCATATAACGACTATAAATACAATTCGTTAAGAAACATTTGCCATTTCCCGAAATCTTAAATCTTTTTTTAAAAATAAAATAATATAAACTTATTTTAGTTTAATTTTTTATTGGGTTGGTTTACAATCTTTATAGGTACCAACCTAGACACGATAATAAGTTATTTCGTTATTTCATTAAAAAAATGTTGTCACGCTAAAATAGAAAGAAAAAAAATTTAAATACATATAAAATAAAAGAAAAAAAACAAATCCAAATTATAATAAAATTGATTAAGAAGTTAAGGTTACATTTTTTTTCCACAGCACCTTATACCAAATAAACAGTATATTTGATATAAAGATTCAAATTTGGAGAAATCTCCAAATCAAATATTTTTTTTTTCTTTCTTAACTAAACTATTATTTTATTAAAGTAATAAAAATATATTATGAGTATTTGCATAACCACCTTGAAATACAAATAAAATTTATCTAAAACAACAGGAATTGTACATTTTTAAGGTCAAAGTAAATTTTTATTGAATATGTATAAAAAATTTTAACAGGATAATCACAAAAACTAAAATTTCCTACAATTAATAAAATATAATTAAATATTTTTTTAGGTATATTAAAGTATAAATGTCCTTTTAAACTAAAGGTTATATTGAGTTATATTAAGGGATTGAAAATAAAATCGTTGACCAAAAATAATGCGCCAAGAATAACGCCGAAACAGATTTATATAGAGTAAAGACAACCGATATCGCCATTTTTGTTAAATTCGGCTTTATTACCGTTTTGTAAAGGATATACCTAATACCAAAATCCCAAAGTAAATAAAGTTAAACTTCATTTTTATTATAAGAAAATCTTTTGTTATACCTCCAAGACTACAGTAAATAATAACTTATTGAAACTCTGCTTTTGTCACATCTATAAAATCTATCCTAATTCAGAATCTTTCATAACCATCATAAAATCTCTGCTTATTATTTTCTTACATAAATACCAGTTTTTTTTTTTTTGCGAGGGTAGGTGGGAATTTCGAAAAACACCAATGAGATCAACGCCCAAATTCTCTTTGATATTGTGTTGAACTTTAATCAACTAAACGTCACTTCCCTATTAAACCAAACATTAGGTTAGAATATATATGGCACAATGTACTGTTTGGTTTGGAGGATCGAGAATAGGAATAAAGGAAATGGGGAAATTGGGAAATATAAGAAGTTATTTTATGTTGGAAACATTATTTAGAACGAAGATATTGTTCTTCTTTTTTAATGTCCTTCAATATATTTTAATAACTAAATATTTAGAATTAGGTATCTCTATTAAATATTTTAAGGATTTATTTAAAAAAAGAAAAGAAGATATATAGCTTTTTATCTAGAAAGTTTACTGTAAAATTATTTGACTGTAGTAAAAATTGTTTTACTTAAACGTTCTGGAAAAATGAAGCTAGACATATATTTTCAATAAATTACGGTAAACGACATTAAAACTTTCTGGAATAAATGGAACCATCTAAATACAAAAAATTAAAAAAAAACATAGATGAAAAACATAATATTTGGAAAACGACTCTAAAATTGATCATTCTGTTTTGCTTGAAAAATTTTATATTGATTTTTACTGCACCACAAACATATAAGACTCTCATACAGTATATTATAACATCCTGAAATTAATTTTTGATTTCCTGTTTGTCAGGAAAGAGTGCAAAAGTTTGATAAACATTTTATTACATTATTACATACAATAAAACGTATGTGGAGTTTCGATTTTATTTTAATCAAGAATTACTCCTATGTAATGTATTTCGATTAAATATCTTGATTTTTTCAGAATTTTTTTACCGTGAAAATTCTAATCATATTCCAGGGAAAATATTAATATATTTAAAATTGTTCTAAGTATCCTGGGAAAAATGTTAATATATTAGTTTTACAGCTATTCGCTTAAAAAAAAATATAAAAACTAATGAAAATTGTAAACAATTCTACAAGAAACATTATAAAAAATTTACAGAATTCAATTTTATTAGACAACAATTATACAATTCACTTCAATTTATTTTAAAGTATAGGGAATATTCTTGTAATGTATTATTTTTTATCTTTTTCTACTAAAAAGGATAATTTACTATACTTTAAGTTTTAAAATTTTATTCATTTCTAAAAACTTTCAGACGTCTTTTTTGCTGTTTTTTTTTTTGTTAATGAAATAGTTCTACGTCATAGTCATAGTGCATGGTATAATTTTCGAAAAACTTTATATTATATAAAATCATCAGTTTTATATACAATCATTTCTACAACATAAACTTACTTGAAACGTGACGTCGCGAATCAAATTGCGAATTAAGTTGCATTTATAATTTTCTACCATAATTTTCTTCTGTTTTAAATAATTTCGTGGTAAGAAAAAGCAAATTAAGTACTTGTACAAAAGAAAGAATGAGAACAAAAAAAACATATAATCAACTGCTACATCAAGATAATTGTAAAATTTTTATTTATTATTCTTATTTATTTCCTTCACGTGTACCGGGGGAACAAAAATAAAAAAGTATTAATTTATAACATTTTCATTTTAAACCATTGTGAAATAAAACAAGAAAAAAAAAAAAAAAACGAAATATTTTTAAAAATAATAAAGTTTTCTACTTTTCTAAAAATTTCTTTCCGGAAAATCAAATAAAAATTATATAAAAACGTGCAAAGATAAGAAAATTAAAAGAACAAAAAAAAAAAACAAAACAAAAATAAAAACTATAGTAAAGTTCTGATCGTTTTTACATTCTTGAACGTGTACTTTTGTTCCTGAAAATTTTTAACGTAGCGATGTTATTTTTGTTTTGCGTAACTAAAAAAAGAAAAATAACTGTGATAATCGTTATTAGGTAAAAATTAGTTAAAAAAAAACAATTTTCGTTTTTTTTCTTTTGACTTTATCGCAAATTCTATATAGAAAAATAGTTAATGATTAATAATATAAAAAAACAACCATAATATTTGATGTCATTGTTTACAAAAAACAAGAATTATTCTTATATAATCTATTATAGTATATAATGTTGCTATATACTTTTATATATAATTATAAACAAAATAGTTTTGATAAGAAGAGAAGATACAGTTAAACTTAACCCTTTCATTAAATTTGTGTACAATAATTATATAAACATTAAATCACGTGAATAATGCAATTTTATATTGCTAAATTACATGGTTATTCAATATTGATTAAAAGAATTAAAATACAGTCAACACCCTCCCACAAAGCAATAGATACATTCCTAGAAAAGTAGGAGGAAACGCATAGTAGGGAACCGCGTTGTAAGAAACATGAACTTCATAAAAAAAGTACGAATCGAATAAAAACTGTATTTAGTCGAAATGCAATATGTAGGGGCCTCGGTGTTCTAGTGGGTAAGAGCATATAAAATACGTTGTAAACACCGAGGGAGTGTGGGTTCGAATCCCACACACGTCGTAAAAGTTTATTCCCCCTTATGATATTTACGCAGCCACGCCTGAACAGGAAAGGCTGTGTAATTTCCTGTCCATATTTATGTGGCAGATAAATGCACAAAAAATATATTTTAAATCATCTTCAATTTAAAACTGTAACTAAATTCAATAATTCAAATTTTTAAAAATTAAATTAACGTTTATAAAAGTTTAAAACAAAATACCCCCATTGTCTGGTCTTGCGGTTGTGATAGATTTTAGAAATTCTATTAAAATATTGCTTCATTTTTTGTAGTAAGTTTATAAATTTCGTGGTATTGCAATTTTGGAAATTTCTTTCTAATTTTTCAGCTATATCTGTCAGTCATGGATCGTTTTCTAAAAAATAATTCTATATTCGTTTTGATATATTTCTTTTCCAACACATTTTAGAGAAATACTTGTAACAAATATCTTCAGAATCACTATATTCAATCGACTGTGTTGTATTAACAATTGTAACCAAGTACCTACCAGTCAGGTTTACATTGGAAAATTTTGTGAACTTCTTAATTTTAAATGTGAACTTCTTTTTCATGAACTTGCAAGTTAAGGTAAAAAAAAAAGAATTAATAAAAATATTTTGCTGTAGGAAAAAAGCATCGCGTTGTAAGAGAAATTTTACTAATTTATGAATCTAACGTGATAACTCAATATAGCAATCTCGCGTCGTATAAGGGTTTATGGTATAATACGTTAACAACACGGAAATTTTTCATGTTCATTTTTTAAATTCTGAATCAAAAGAGATTAGATATATTATTATTCTTAAATATTATTTTGGAAATACTAGACTGAATTAAGATTATCTTAACTATCCTTTAGTGTAAGATAACTATACCTTTTTATTGTTTACGTGAAATTAGTTGGAAATGAGTTGCTTTTAAGTTTAATAATAATACAAAAAAAAAATATTATTAACAATCCTAGTTTTCTTATATTTTCCAGTAACCGAATTATTGGTAATATAACTAATTTGATTTAAGTAAAATAATAAAATATAATTTGTAATATTAATTGAAAAATATATATATATTTTTTTTAAGTTAATACTAAGTCAGCTAAATAAAGGTGAATCAGTACTTATTGGTAGAGTATGCATATATTATGGAGGATTAGAGTGGGTTTCAATACCTAAAGATATTTAAAACAGTTTATTTTAAAGTTTTATCTAATTTTTATTTACTCTCGGTGATCTAATAGTTAAGCACATAGATTATTATTCTAGAGAATGTGGGATCATCAATAATTAAAGAAATTTTGGGATTTTGCATTTATACCAAATATTTATAAATTCATAAGAATATTAATTATAGACCATAATATATTCTAGTGGCAAAGGACTTTACATTTTCTTTTAGAAACATTAATAAAACTATTTAAAAAAACAATACCACAAATATTATAATACAATTGAATTGATCGATATTCTAACTAAAAGTTTTCTTTTTATATCTTAAAAACTTAATTGCCTTCTTTTAGGCGTTATACAGAAAATAATTTAACCTATGTATGTTTTATAATGTAAAATGTAAAATGTTATTATTTTTTTTTTTTGTATTTTATCATTAAAAATTTAATTTTTTTGTTTTTATTTTAAATTCTAAACTTTTTACATAAAAATAATTTTAATAAAAAAAATTAAATTAATTCTTTCTTCGTCTTTTTTTTCTTTTTCTAAAATAGTGGAAGCCGCTCAACGAGAAACCGGAAAACAAAAAGACATAAATAATGTAAGCAGTGGCAGCAGTAACAATATGCATGGAAATTTAAATAATAGTAGCAATATTGCAACTAGTAGTACAAATTTAAATGGGTTAAGTGGTGGTGGTGGTAGTGGTGGAGCAAGTAGCAGCAGTAGTAGCATTAATAATAGTGACAGTACTATAAGAAATAATTCTGGTGGTGGTGGAGGTAGTAGTAGTAGCAGTAGCAATAGTAATAGTGGTACATCATCTAGCATAAGTAATTTAATGCAAAATAGTGGTGGTGGTGGTGGTGGCGGTGGTTCTACTAATTCAGGCGGTAGCAGTAGTAATAGTGGTAGCAATGGAAGTAATAGTAACAGCAATACAAATACTTTTAATAATGTTGGTGGAAATAATAAAGATAGTAACAGTAATAGTGGTGGTGGTGGTGGTAATAATGGTGGTAGTAGTAGTAGCAATACAAATAATGCAATTGCAACAACTTCAAGTAAAAATACATATGTTGAAGTTGAAGAAACACGTAATGGGCCATATTTTGATAAGGCCGCATCAAAGAATGTTACAGCCTTGTTAGGAAAAACAGCATACCTTAATTGTAGAGTGAAAAATTTAGGAAATAAAACGGTAAGTTATACAATATAAATAATATAAAATTATTGTATATATTTTTGTGTTGAAAATTGTTTTTCACTTGACATATTATTGTTAAGGTATATGTAAACTAATAATAATTAATAATACCTACGGGTTGAATTCTATATAGAATATACTCGTATATATATATATATATAGGTACCTAATTTTTATTGTTTAATAAATTTAAAATATATTTTTATGATATATTTTCAAGAAATTTTCAAGTTTTTTTCTCTAAAACAAAAAAAAAAACTAAAATTAAAAGGATGTAAAAATATTTTAAAGCATTAAATAGGTTGAGGAAAATTTTTAGAACAAACATAAAACACATTTATGTACAAACAAACAAAATTTTCTTGTTTTTTTTTTGTTTTTTTCTTTATTAAATGTATACATACATAATGAATATTGAAAAAAAAGTAAAGTGAAGTCAAGTATCTGTAATTATATGCATAGGTGAAAATACGGTTATTGTGCATGCAAGCTGTAAATTAAATCATTTTCAGGTTAATGTATGCGGTGTACAAAAAAAAAAAAAAAATAAGAATTAGAATTAGAATAAAAATAAAAATAAAAATAAAAATAAAAAAACAAACGTTTACTTATATAGGGTGATTTTAAAAGTACGGAAAAATTACATTACCCCACCGGAACCATTTTTAGCATATGTTCTTAATTTTTTATGTTTTTTTTTTTTTTTATTTTTAAATAATTTTATGAATACTTAAAAAAAAAAAATTTTTTTTTTTTTTTTATTAGAAACAAGTTTTAAGTATATGGGGTAGATGACCAATTTATTGTTTATACCAGCTCTCATACGCTTATATACCATTCTCAGTTATTTTGTTCGTGTCTAATGTAATTTAAAATCGAAAAAAATTAAAAGATATAATTTGTTTTACCTTTTCTTTTTTGTTTTACCTTCTAATTAGTTTACCCAACTTTACATATCGGTTACTTTGGTTTCTAAAATTTTTATTTTTTTCCTCTATTAGAATAATTCAAACATTCAAATAATTCAAAAAAAAAATAAAAATAAAAAAAAAAGTAAAAAAAAAGGATATTGGCTTTGAGCATGATAACATGTTTGATTGTACAGGTGCATAATAGTTGTAGACATTAAATAGTTGTTTATTAAAACATTATTTAAGGTGAATAAAGAGTAAAACAAAAAAAAAAGTATAAGTAAAGTTATTCAGAAATAACGTTAAAGAGCTATATTTTAAATTTCATGTTTGTAATAATAAGCGTTTGTACAGACTGAAAGGATAAAAAAAAAAAATTAATGTATGTAAATTTATTCGATTTCCTTTAGGCTGTACATTGCAGAAAATTTTAATAAATATATTTTTTAGGAATACATAATTTTGTATTTTTAATTTTTATCATATTGTGAGCTTTGATTTTTCAAATGTAAAAAAAAATAAATAAAAGAAAAACTTTTTTTTTAATGAATTGTTAGGAGGACATAATATTTTTATGATCCAGCAATTGGTGCAGTGGTTGACGCATCGCTTCTCATTCATAAGGGAATGAGAGCTCTCGGGTTCGGTTCCCGGCTGGGTACCATAATTATAATATATAAAAAAAAAAAATTTATATATCCCAATATATAAATACTTTATATATCATAATATCTCGGGGTGTACATTCTTTCCAAGAAACAGGGGTTATAGCTACCTGGCATATTTATGTACCACGGTACCTAGATATAAATAAATAAATAAATAAATATTTTTATAGCTATTTAATGTGTACATGTACAAGAAATTATAAAGATCATGAAAAATTTTTAATTAAAATTCTTAATTAAAATTTTTATTTTATTTTAAAAAATGTTATGATTATGATATGATACAATAAAATTCTTGTCAATATTGTAAATATTATTAAATTTTATTTATCTGTTGAACCTATTTTCGTTTTTTATTCCTTTTATTTTAAAAACAATATTAGACATCATAATATTTTCGTTTTAAGAACTGTATAAGGCATTTCATTGCCAGAGGTTATAATTTAAGAATTTTATTGAGAAAAAAAATAACAGAATCAAAGAATTAAAGTTTTTGATATAATTTTCACTTCATATTTTAATGTTAAATTTTACAAAATGTTGGTACCTACTATAAATTATGCAATTTTTAATTTTAAAATCCACCATGACTATTCAAATTTATAGAATAAACTTTTTTTTATAAAATATTTTAAATTATGTTGGAAGAAAATCTTCAATAGAATTATTTGTTGTGGTTTTTGCCTATATCTTTTTCAACATCACTTTTTTCTACTTTTTCCGGATTAAAATCCTGCAAAAAAAAAAAAATATTTTTTTTGAAGAGTAATTTTTATTTTCTGAATAAGAATTTTAATTTTCTGAAAAATTTTTAAAGAATAATACACATAATATAAATGTATTATAGGTAATATATATAATAATTTATTACAAATTCTATGTAAATATAAAAATTTGCATTTGAAAAAAATAAATTTTTGCTTAAAAAGGAATACTTGTGTTTAAAATGTATATCTTTTTTCTTGAAATAAAAAACATACATATTGTTCTTTTTGTAATCAGATATTTTTAGACTAATTAAGTCCTAAATAGCTACAAATATTTTTTTGTATCGTTAGAACATGCATCGATTTATTATCGTCAATTTTTAAAACTTTCGTAACCTTAATAAATAATGATAATGTTTATATGGTTTAAGAAAAATCATAAACAAAAAATATAAACTATTCTTTGTCTCTAATCTACATAGTTACATTTTACTCAAAATCTTTACTAACAATTTTAAACATTAGTACCAATCTCATCGTATTCCCCATTACCTAAGCCTGCAATACTTTTGTACAAAAAAATCCCTTCCTAAAGTTTGTATACCGTGTGCAAAAGAAAAACGCAAAATAGGTATAGGATAGGTAATATTGTTTGAATATGAATCGTTTATTCTCAGAACCCATATTTAAACATTTTATTTATGGTTCTAATAGAAAAAGCTCAATATATTTTGCTAAAGTCCTGAATATGTTCGTTCGAAAATTTTGATTTTTCTTTTTTGTATGAGAATTTAAAGAAATTGTTCTATAAAAATTTACCCTCTTTTAATTATCTATGTGTTTGCAAAGAAAAAATTATTCCAAGAATATAATGAAGCGTATAACTTTAGTATCTATAGATATTAAATATTTTTCCCCTTTAATTTACGTTTTTCATTACAAAATAATACATTTTAATGAGTTATCCTGAAAAAGGACAATATTAATTTAAATACTTTATTTGTTTTTTATTTAATTTCTATTTCCACTAAATTATTTATTTAAATTTCCTGTACTTAATTAAAATAATGACGTATTTAAAAAAAAAAAAAATATTGTAGACACATTGTTTTAACCTGAATAAAAGCATAAAAAAACAATATTCTTTATAATAAATTCACTTAACAATAAGATTAATCATATTATTATTAGATATTATTAATTTATTATTTTTTTCCTTATCATTTTCCTTCTTTTTTTTCTATTTTTGGTATATCTATACACGTTTTTGTTTTTTCATGATTATAATTTATCACGCAAATGAAAATATGCTTACTATTTTATTCATAGTGTATTAACAATATATTTTGTATAGATTTTTTTTCTTTTTTCCTATTTAAATACAAACATAAGGACTTATCTTTATCTTATTAAAATTTCTGTTCATATGTACATAATAATATTATTATGTATTAGCTATGTACTTTAACATACATGAAAACTAAAGATTCCTTTGTATCTATTAAAATAAAAACAAAAACTATAAAAAAAAGAAAAAAACATACAAACTATCTTTGATTACTATCATGTCCTTTTACCACTTGAAAATGTAAAACAAAGTATAAAAAAAAAAACAAAAAAAAAAAAAACTTAAAATAAAGAAAAATGAACGAAATTTAAGTAAACTTCAAAAATAGAACAAATAGCTATTTTTTTTTTCCTCGAAAGAAAATATTCTTTTTTTTTCTCGTTTATGCTTTATACATATTACACTTTTATATACACCTACCTACGTACTATGTACAATATTTATATTTAATGTTATACAATATTCATTGTGTTTTACTTTTTTTTATTTTTATTTTTAAGTTGAATATTTATCAATATTGACCCTGCCAAGTGATTCAGTCAAAACCTTCTTAATATGCATTCATACCACTTAAATTTCTGTAATAATAAACAATGGAATGAGATTTAATAAAAAACGAGGAAGAATACAGTTGCCTTTGTCAACTCTTAGATACCCGTACGAGCTACAATAAAAAGTTATTAAAAATAAAATTAATATTTTTGTGAGATCTATCAGCGGTTAAAATTTCATAGCTCTATTTCAAAAAAAATGTGGGGATCTAAAAGTTAGGTGTTCGACAGCTACCCTAAGTTTTGGTCCAAACTCAACCAAAAAAAATAGGGAACCTACAAATTACTCCCAGAATATTTTGTGTAAATTTCAAGATTCTAGCTTTCTTAGTTTTTGAGTTAGCGTGCTGACGGACGGACGGACATGGCTCAAAAGTCTTAGAATTTTTTTCTGATCCGATCCATACCTTTGAAGGTATATCTAGCTCGCTTATTTCGAGGTGTTACAAACGGAGGAGTAATTTTATTATACCCGATCCTATCGTACGGGTATAAAAAATTAAAAATAAAGAAACACTAAATATATGGTACCTATGTAGGTATTAAAATTATTTATTCTTTTGCTTTTTCTTTAAGTTCCATTGGAACGGTGATTTTCATACTAATTCTATTTAATATTATTGTCGTTTTCAAGTTCCTGTAAATTTTCTTACATATTTCCTTACTTTACGAATTTTGTTAGAAGACTTAATTTTTAGAACATTTGCAAAAAATTTTTGAAAAATGTATGTATTAGTTTCAATCTGTCCGTCCCTCCGACCGACGGTTTACAAACCTTCTACACTATTAAAGATAAAGAAAAAAAATGTTTGCCATGGGTAGCTCTCATAAAAAAAATAATGTTGTAGAACAACTTTTTCATGTAGCCCTCTCCATTACGGAGGTACAGCCCCGCAAACTTTGAAACAACCCTATTTTTAAATGCGTATATCTCATGTTCTGCTTATAATTTTTTCAATCTATAGAAACATACAGTAAAAACATTTCTTAATGACCGATTACGGAATAATTACTTATAATTAAAATATAGATAAATTTTTGTTTTTTAAATATTAAAAATGATTAGTTTTCATATTATTTTTATTAAAAAATGTTATTAATTGCATCTGGTAATCCTTCAAAAATTTTTTCAATTCCATTTTTAATATGAAATTATTATAACATTCAGTCGACTTATTGGATGAAAAAAAAAACCAACTAAAATTATTATTTTTGTCGTATTAAGTGACATCTTTTGACAAAAACTGTTAAATTATCTGACACAATTTCAGATTTGTTGTATGAAACGGTGACGTTTATATGGGATATGATTTTATTAGAATTTAAATTGAAGTTCAACCAAAGGAAATTATGTCGCCTATATCGGTTCTTTTGTATAAAAGCAGTGTCTTTATAAGTGTTTTATACTGTATTAAGATTTATCTATAGATATTAATGTTATTGAGTAATATTTACTTAGTTCAAAATGTGGGGAATATTGAAGTTGATGTTAATCTTTTTATTTATTTAAGAATTTTAAAAATACAAAAGTGCGATATAAAAATTTAATTGATCTGAGACTGCATTTCAGATTCTTTTTAAATTTTCTACAAATAACATTTAGTTCCCGTCTTTTCTTAATCAAAATATGTAGGTATATTGTGATCAATAATTAAAAAGATACCTTTCTTTATTGATAAAATATGATTTCTTTATTGATAAAAAACATTATTAAGGGAGTAATAAAGATGGTACATGGTGGCATTTTAATTTAAATATTCAGTCTAATTGTCAAATTTTGGCAAAAGGAGAGATATTTTTCGTTATTAAAATAATTTTAGATAATATTATAGCAATTTTTCAGAACATCTATTTAAAGCGTGGTAATTATTAGAAAAGAGTATTCATCAATTTCATTCGTAAATGTAAAATATTTTTAATAAAGTGTTTCACAATATTAAAAGGACAATATTCAACCTATTTACATTGAAATTTTAAATTATTTTCCGCTTTATATTTCCATTTTAAAATTATCGTTTATTTCATTTTATTAAATAAATAAATAAACTTATCGGGTTCATCGCGTATATATATAAACACCAAAAATTTTAATAATATAGAGCGACATAAGCGACATTTCGAAGAATACTCTTCCTTAGTTATAATTACAATGCATATTAATTTTATGTTATAGATACCTATATTATCATTCGTTTCTCTGTTTCTGCCTATTTTGTTGCAGTAATTGGTATTAGACGTTACATTATTTTTATTCCATTTTATATTCCGGCAATTTTTATGTAGTTTACATATTTGCTTAACGAGGGTAAACAATACTGCGATACAGTCACTGAATTACAGTTTTAGTTTTAAGACAGATGATTAAATGATTCCTAGAGATTGAATTAATAAAGTTGGTAACCAGGGGTCTCGCTGGCCTAGTGGGTAAGAACGTATAAAATACGCACTAAACACCGAGGAAGTGTTGATTTAAATCCCACACATATCGTAAAAATAATTCCCCCTTACAACAATTTACAGCCACGTCTCTTACAACAACTTACATCCACGCTTGAAAAGGAAATGCTGTGTAATTTTCTTGTCTCATTAATCTGGCAGGAAAATGCACTAAAAAAAAAAAAAAGTTTGTAACTTTGATCTTTATTGAAATTTCGAAGTTTTTTTAATTTCAATAACCTCCCTCTAACTAGTTTTTGTCTTCGAAACTGTTCAGTAGAAAGCGATCAAATTTTTGAATACTTTTAAAAAAGATTTTCCACACCAAACTACATAATACTGTATGCATAGAACAGAGATACTACTAAACTATATCTATAGGTATAAATTAAAAAACTTAAACTACCTACAAAAAATTTATCGATAATATTCAAAAATCCATAGCACTAAAGTGATGAAAAGTGATCAAGTTATTTATTGTGTTAATTTTAATTAAATGGTTTTTTATTTACCTTAACTTAATAGCCATTTATAATCACTAATCAGTATAGATATAATTGAATACAACATAAGAAGTTTCGTAAAAAATACATATACCGAATAATATTGTAATCTATGGTTTAGAAAAATATTCTGTATATATTGTTATGTATTTTTATATAATATGTATATAAATATTATAATATATAAACAGTTAACAATAATTTTCCATTACTTTAAACATTAAATTTAATGGACTTAAAGATATTGGATAGCTTGTAAATGAAGATTGATTGCATTCATAAGATAAAATAAACTATTTTAGATTTTACTTTATATTATTTTTTTTTTTTTATTTTCTAAAATTTTATTGAATATAGAATAGAAAATAAATAAATAAAAAACTTTTCAAGGATTTTTTTAAGAAAACATTATTATTATATACATGTTATATACACAATATGATATATGTAAATGGAATCGCATGTAGATACTCGTATGTGTACATAAGGATGAATGTGCAATAATAATATAAGCGCATTGTGCATAAATAAGGTATATGTATATTCAAAAGTAAATAATATTATGTAAAAGTTATATAAATGTATATAAATATTCATATACAGGTAAATATAATTAAAATGTTTTATTGTTTTGTTTTTTTTTTTTTGGTTTTGGTTTTTTCGGAATATTGTATTCAAGGAAATGTTTTTATAATTCAAGGTTTTTCCCCGATTATATTCATTTGTATATTGTATAAATTTCGATATTTTGGAATTTGAAAAAAAAAAAAAAAAATAATGTACCTATATTAATCTATTATGCAACATTATTACATACACACAATACATAATATTATATTCAATTTTCATAGATTTATTTGGAAATTTTTTTTTCAAAAAATGAAAATAACTATATGCTCAAAAAAAAAAAAATTATAGATTTAAAAATACAATTTACATACAAAAAGGATATTCGATTATATAAAATTTTATTCTGTGATAATGAGTTTACACATTTTTACATATTTACATATTTTTTTATAAAATATAACAGATTTTTTTATTATATCTAACATTTGTTATCATTAAAACTTCGGTTTTATCGTTATTTAAACTATAGAAAAAGACAAGACAATTTCAGAATATTTTATTTTATGTAGGTACATAATATTTTTGTATATTATAATGTAGGTAATTTATATTTATTAAAATATTTAAAATATTAAAAAAAAAAAAAAATAATAAAATGCATCCATTCATAAAATTTTAATTCTAATTCCCTTTTTTAAATCATAAAATCCTTCACCAGTTATTTATTTACATATATATAATATTCGAACAACAAAAGCATTTAAAAAAGTGTGAATTGCAGCCTGCAAAGCTCCATTAAACTAATTATTGGAACGCTATGATTTCGTAAACAACAGCTATAAAATCTCTCCGAATAATTTCTTTTAAATACACATATTTCAAAAATAAGCCATTTAATAATATAGCTATTGCTAGCATACCCTCGCTTTATTAATTATTGAAATCCTGGTTTTGTATTTAATTCTAACATCCTCGAAAATTGTATTTCTTAAATACATATTTCGTGATTGATAAAAGCAGATTTTGTAACAAGCTCTATGTATTTTATAAATATAGATACTTTTAAAAAAAATGTCGAAATTTTTTTTGAAAACGCGAAATTTTAAGACATCGGAATTTATTTCACAAGATTTTGATACGCTCGTATGGAAATAGTTATATTTAGATATATTGAAAATACTTAATCTGTAATTACTATAAGAATTATTAGTAGGGTAATAAAACGAGGACAAGTGAAATTTAGTCTTTATGGATAAAATCTAAACCTTAAATGTGCTCTGAATTTATGCCATCGTACATAAGTTAGAAAGAAAAGAAAGACACGTTAATCGCTATAATTGACATATTATATATACCTATGACATTTAATTTAGGCAAATTTAGGAAAAAATTCATAGAACTTTCGAAAATCTTATGTGATTGATTTTGACTTTAATTTATTGTGTTTTGGAATTTATGACACGTATTATTATTGTGTATGGTATTCTTTTATAACCGTCAGTTTTTTTATACCCGTATGAACTATGTTCAAGGGTATAATAAATTTGCCATTACGTTTGTGACACCTTAAAGGAGCCGAGCTAGATATAGTGTCAAAGGTATGGATCGGCTCAGACTCGAATGCTGAGTCGATTAAGCCATGTACGTCCGTCCGTCCGTCCGCACGATAACTCAAAAAATAAAGGAGCTAGGAGGCTGAAATTTTTTTTACGTCACTTTTGCAAAATTGTTAGTTTTGCTATTTAAATCCAACATTTTCGGTCGGCGGGTTCGAGTAGCTGCCATACAACTTCTATCTTTATATAGAAATAACTCAGTATCTATTCAAGCTAGGTTTCTGAAATTTTGCGAATGATGATCAAGTTTTATGGCAACTACTTCTCTTTTTAAATGAAAATAACTCAGTGTCAGTCCGCACGATAACTCAAAAAATAAAGGAGCTAGGAGGCTGACATTGTTTTTACGTCACTTTTGTAAAATTGTTAGTTTTGCTATTTAACTCCAGCATTTTCGGCCGCCGGGTTTTGCAAAATGATGCCGCCGGGGCCGCTGAAATTTTGCAAATGATGATCCAGTTTTATGGCAACAACTTCTGTAAAATTTGGTTGTGATGATATGACAGGTTCGGATAGTTGCCATACAACTTCACTTTTTAAATGAAAATAACTCAGTGTCTATTGAAGCTAGCTATCTGAAATTTAGTGAAAAAGTGTCGAGTTGCATACTTTTTAAATGAAAATAACTCAGTGTCTATTGAAGCTAGATATCTGAAATTTAGTGAAAAAGTGTCGAGTTGCATGCCAAAAACTTTTGTAAAATTTGATTGGTCTAAAGCAGCCGGTTCAGGCTTCTTGCATTTCTTGGAACTTAATGAAGCAAGGCGCAATAGATTCGGGTAGCTGTCATAAAACTCCACAATTTACATAAATATATCTCTGTAGTTCGGTACTAAAACATCTGAATGTTTTAGAAACAGGATATATTACGTTCATACGAGTATCCCAGAGTTGACACAGTCTACTCTACTGCACTCTTCCTCGTTGTTTTTTTTTTAATTTAAATTTTTTTTAAATTTTGTTAGGTTACTTCTAAGGGTAAAACCAAAAATGTTTTGCTGTAGTAAAACGTGTAGTCAAATTAAATTTATTTCTGTTTTCAGATTTTAGTACCTTTATTTAAATGTGGAAATTTTCTTTTTTGCTCAAAATGATTCTGTATAAATTCTTACAATATAAACTCGTTTTTGCTTAAAAATTCGTAAAATATAAAGGATCCTTGTTATTGTTGTTACATTTTATCTATAAATTTTTGTTTACAACTCTTGCATTGAATCAGATTTCAGGAATCATTATGTGTTCCTGCATTTCATGAATCTCTTGTATGAAAAGATTTGGTTTCTTAATGAAATTTTGAAAAGGAACAAAATATTTATTGAATTATTTTTCTATCTATTTTTTTTTTTTTTAAGTTTGGTAAAATTTGAATGGCTGACCACAAGAACTTAAAATATTCAATAAAATCAATTCAAATTGATTTTATGACAAAATAATGACTAAATTTTAAACTAAATTGAATCTCTTTGTTTCGATTTTTCTATTTACGCAAAAATATTCAAATAAAATAGAAAAGTGTTCATGTAAAATATAACATAATCTGACAAACAATAATAAAAATTTACAGTCCATAGATAAATTTTGTGAATAGACAATTTTTTTTTTTTTTTTGTTCTAAATGCCTTAAATTGCAATCTTTACAAAAAGATAACAGTAAAATAAAAAACCATTATAATGAAAAAAATTTAAAAATAAAAAGAAAAAAAATTCAATGATTGTTTTTGCATTTTTCTATTGAAAATTTTTACAATTTTCCCAATTTTCTTTCAGTAAAAAAAAAAAGCTATAATAGTTTTTGTGTTTTTTGCTTTCTTTTATGTATAAGATAAAAATTACGTTATGTATAAGATAGAAAATACCTTTTTTGTTGTTTTGATTAAATTTTTAAAATTTTTAGAATAGTCAGCATTCTGACTAAAGCTAGAAAAGTGGTGGTTTATTTAAAAAGAAAATGCAAAGTTAAAGAAAACAATAAAACAAAAACGACGATTACATTTTTTTAATTTTTATTATCGTTCAATAAAATAACAGTAGACATTTAATTTTATCTAATTAAGACCTATACCTGGTACCTAAAGTGAAGGTGATCATACATCAAGTGTACAAGTGATTATTTCGGCTTTTAGCAAATAATAAAATTCAATTTATTGAGTCAAAAATTGTTTTTAGCACATTTCCAAAAAAATTTTGAAAAAATGTGCTTATTAGTTTCACTCTGTCCGTCCGTCCGTCCGTCCGTCCGTCTGTTTACAAAACTTCTACACCGTTAAAGATAGAGAAAAAAAATTTTAACCATAGGTAGGTCTCATAAAAAAAATAATTTTGTGGAACAACTTTTTCATGTAGCCCCCCCCATTACGGAGCTACACCCCCTCAAACTTTGAAAAAGCCCTATTTTTAAATGCATATATCTTATGTTCTGCTTAAGCTTTTTTCAATCTGAAAACGTCATTCGACAGGTATTTCTTTTATCTTTGTAAATTAATATCAAAATTATACAATTTTTTTAAATTTAGTATTTAAATTTACCGTTATGTGAAATCCAAATTTTGCATGATTTTTCTACTTTCATAACTCCGGCACGCTTCTAGAGAGAAGCTTGAAATTTTGAGGCAAGAAAGAACTTTTAGAATTAGTATAAGTTTGCTCAGAAAATTTTTTCGGACCACCCCCTGTTTATGAGCTATTAGGGCTAAAAAATTGAAAATTTGCTATTTTTAAACACCTGTAACTTAGGAACCTGCACACATTTTACTTCTGCAAGATGTAAAAAATAAAGCTACAATAATATATTTTTACGTGTGTGAAAGGTTTATTTTAGTTGTAAAGGGTTCCAAAGCTGCAGCTCTTCAAAATTGTAAAAAAGCCCCATTTTCAGATGTATATATCTCGGGCTTTGCGTAATAGTTTTGCAATCTAAAACCGGTACAAGATCGAAAATTGTATTATCTATATAAAACAATATCAAAATTATGTAATATTTTGTAATTTACGATTTAAATTTACCGTTATGTGAAAACCACATTTTGCATGAAATTTCTTTTTTCATAACTCCGGCACCCCTTTAGATAGAAACCTGAAATTTTGAGATAAGAAAGAACTTTTAGAATTAGTATAAGTTTCCTCAGAAAATTTTTTGGTAACGCCCCCTCTTTAAGAGTTATTACGCCTCAAAAATTGAAAATTTGCTATTTTTAGACACCTGTAACTTAGGCACCTGTAAAAATTTTTCTTCGGCAAGATATAAAAATTAAAGCTTCAGTAATATATTTTTACGTGTGTTAACAGCTTTTCTTAGTTATATAGGATTCCGGACTTACGGCCCCTCAAAATCTCAAAAATGTCCTATTTTCAAGTTTTTTCTTATTACATGAAATTTTCAAATTTTTGTGTAAGTCACACTTCTAAAAGGTTTGTATTGAGTTTTGGAAATGTGCGCTTTTAAAAACCGTTGGTTTACATTCTACCTTGTTTATTTATACTTTTTGCTCACAAAAATATATAGGTATTTTTTACTAAATAAATCAACTTACGGTTGAAAAAATTCAAGGAAGTAATAAAGTATAAATCATTTATTTTCCTAATAAATATAGTTTTGCACTGCAATGCGACGTGACGACAGTGTGACGATGAGTTGTCTTCACTTATTTATATTCACACATATAGAGTGGTCAGACGTCGCCACGGCAACATATTTCTATTGGCACAAAGTATACGGATATGAGACGTCAACTGCTACATATTTTATATTCATAAAATACATATTTAACAATAATAATATTAAATTCATGCTGTCAACACTTTGTCCTATAATCACATATACAACGATGACGTGAATTTGATTTTATTTTGTAATTTGATATCTTTATACATAAAATCATTAATTTCTTATGCATATGTTCACACTATATCGTCAGCGACGAAGTGATGACATTTTCGATTGATGACGTCATCCTTGTTGTCATGGTGTTGCCACGTGCCGTTGTGGTGGAAATCAACATAAAATAATAAAAAATATTGTAGCTTAGGATTTGGGAATTTTTCATAAAACCGGGAGTGAGTATTTTAGAAGATGTCGGCACATAATATTGCTTTATGAAGTACTTCCGGCTTTATGAAGTCAAGTGCGGTGTTATTTATTTTTTAAAGTCAAAGTATTTTTGCAAATGTTTTATTCGCAATTTTTTTTTTTTAATTATTAAATTTATCATACTTTTTACTTAACGGTAATTTTTTAGACTCTTAAATGTAGAACCACCACTAGTAATTAACGATGTAATGCAACTGAACAATTTTCAAAACAATGTTTTTTTTGTTTTTAAAAATTTTTGAGTTTTTTTCTCTGAAAGAAATGTGAACCTTTGACATTCTTTTTTTAAAATAATATCTTTTAAAATAAAAATGACGCACAAATTATAGCTAATGCATTATGCTCCAAATACAGTAATGACTGATAATGAACTTATCAAAATTTTGCATTTTCTTAGATGAAATTTAACCACTTAAAAGAATATCCTACTACTGTCAAAGCAATCCTAAAAATATATACGACATTAGTCAAGATATTAATAAATTTAAATGGCGAAAATAAAAAATTGAAATTATTTCAATGGCTTTAGTTTTTCTTACATGAATTAAGAATAAATAAATAGAAAGACGTACTTAAAACACTATATTGATATCTAATAAAAATTTTCATTTTATTTAATAGAAAGAGCCGTGTTAAAAAAAAAAATAAAATAAAGATCTTAAAAAATTAAAATAGAAAAAATCTAGAAAAAACAAAAAGTATTATATACAACAGAATGATTGAAAGATGACCTTACAATAAATTGTGCAAAGAAATAAAACTACATTTACCATTTTGTTTGGTTTTTGTTTATTCTCAGTTTCCCTGTCAGAACGGAAATCATGCAAAAGTAAAACTCTGATATTTTAAACTAATGGAATTTTTCATTTCTAATACTTTTTATATTTTGTTTGTTTTTTTTTTTAAATAAAAAGAAAAAAATGTACAAAACAAAAAAAAAAAAAACACAAAAATCGAAAAGGAAGAACATTAGGAAAAAGGGTTTGGTTTTAATTTAATTTATTTGACGTTTAAAAGAAACTAAAAATAAAAAACTAAAGTTCTCCATACAAAATTGTGCAGTAAAAAATGATTTTACAAATTTGAAAAAAAAAAGAAAGTAGAATAAGGAAAAGTAACACAAAGAAAAACGACATGGAAAATTTCAAGAGTTAAATGATAATTGAGTTTAAAAAAAAAAAACAGAAAAAAAAAATTATGTGGGTAGATGTGCAAAAAAAAGAAATAAAATGGAACTTTTACTTTGATTTCTTACTTATCTATGGTTATGTATTAATGGGAAAACTTTTTTTTTTTTTTCCCCAATAAACTTTTACAGCATATATTTAAAACACATGCACTTAAAAATTAAAGTAATATGTAGATAAATGTTGAGGTAAAAATAAAGTAAAAATTTTCTTTTTTATAATTTGATCAATTAAAATAATTAAGTAATTTTACAGATTTTTGATTTTATAATATAAAATACAAAAATACTTTTAAACTTTTTCTTCAATAAATGGAAAACTTATATTTAATTAAATTTACATTTTCGCTATTATTAAAAAAAAATTAATTAAATTTTACATTTACTAATTACTAAAAAGAAATCTACATTTTTTAATTTCAGAATTTTCTAATACACAATTAATTTGGTATAAAAATACGAACTTTTCAATTTCGAAGCTTTTTTCTTTTAAAAAATTATCCGATACAAGGTACAGCTTATACACCTTTTAGGGATTTTAACTATTGCCTTCATAGAATAATGACAGGAAAATATGTACACCTCTGACTATTAACCGTACACCTCCGACTATTAATATGTAGATATTAATATTACACGATCTTTTTATTGTTTTTTTTTCCCCCTACGACATTCATCTGTAGGGGAAACATTTATATTTAATAAATTTTATAAAAATGGAATATATAATTGGTTAATGGTACAAATTTGTTTTTTTTTAAATTTATTTTTGAATATTTTTTTCATAAACTATTATTAGGACGGCCCTCGGTGGCCTAGTGGGTAAGAGCGTATAAAATACGCTGTAAACACCGAGGGAGTGTGGATTCAAATCATATACGTCGTAAGAGTTTTTTCCCCTTACGAAATTTACAGCCACGCCTGAACAGGAAAGGCTGTGTAATGTCCACATTTATATTGCAGAGAAATGCATTAAAAAAAAAAAAATTATCCTTATTTTTTCTTCCTTAATTCCTTATTATTGATTTAATACCACTTCTTTCTGTGCTCCTTCTGATATTATAGATATACCTTCCAGTTATTTCATATTTTTGTTAACCCTTAAAAAAATATTAGACTTTTCACTAAATTATTACTAGGTATATGCATAATTATCTTCATATAGATTAATAAAAATAATAGACATTTTTCTTATAATATATAATTTAATAAAATATATAATTAAATTAAAAATAAGTATATAATATGTCCTATAAATTATAAATAATATCATATTGTAATAGCTATATAATAAAATAATAATAAACCATAACTCTTGTATAAGATAACAGATGGCGTAGAAATAAAAGAAATGTTTCGTAGTTTTGTACAAAATAGCTACAGCCGAGTAATTAACGGTTTTGTGAAATTAATTATTCCGAAAATTGAAACTTAGTTAAATATGAATAATAAATGACTTAGTGGATGCCCTATTATACTCCTTATAAGATTGGAAAGGAAAACAAAAACAAAAAAAATTATCTTCTTGAAAAATTGCACTTTTAAAGTAGATTTTATTTTAGCAGAAACAAAAATTTTATTTTCATTTTGTAGCAATATTTTAATTCTTCAAATTTGAAATTTAAAATTTCCAAAAAATTACATGACTTAAGTAAAATGCTCCTTATGTCGTTGGAGCCAGTATTTTAAAATTGACTTCTTCTGAAAATTAAGTTATTATCACAAAATGTTATGAATAGGTCAATTATATTTCAGTAAATAAGAATATTAAATAGACTGGCATCTTAAATTAACTAAACGTGGTAATTCAACGCTCGTGTCGCTTCTAATAAATGACAAAGCTATTTAAATAGAATATAATATACATTCTGACCCAATAAAAAGCACAAAACAAATTGTAAAGCGCAAAGCCCGAGGCTGTACCAAAATTGATCAATTTTCTACTTTTACTTGGGTTTCCTGTACTTTCACATATTATTAAACATAATAATTGAACAATGTGAACAATATAGAAGTAAAATTAATTTTAACTCTATATATATATTTTAATAGATACCATAATAACTTATAATGTTTTCTCTATCCATTTTTATATTTTTCTTTTAAATTTGAAATACAATAATTCATTATTAAAATTTTAAATTAAAATTTCAAAAATCGTTCTTTTGAAATATTTTTTTTTTTAAATGACAAGAAAGCAACATTATTCTTGGGTGATCAAAAGAAATTTTGACAGGCCGCGAAACGCGATACTTAAAACGAAGCAAGTATTAATGCATTATACATAAACTTAAAATAATATTTTAATTATAAATGAATTTAAATGAAAATATTTTAAATAATTAAAATTTTTCATATATTATCATAATATTTATCTGACAGATATATTCACAAGATTTTTCATTTTCATCTGTTTGTATATTTTTTATTCTTTTTTTTTTAGTTTTTTTTTTTTTTTTTTACAAAAATATTAAATTTCTAATAATTATGTTGAAAATTATATTTCAATATTTTTATCAAACTTTTCTATAAATTATTTTGTTTAGTTTTTTTTTTTCATTTGCCTTTCAAAAATTGCGAAAAATTAATTCACCTATTTTATCTTTTCATCGTTGGAAAAATTATTTTTTCCATTTCCATTAAAGCCAAAACTTTATAAAATAATTTCTGATTAGATATAATATAATATTACGAGTATAATATTGAAATTTATTATAATAAATTATTACTTTATTTTAGTCTGACTAAGCCGAGTGTCGGTCGTCTATTTCGTATGTTAAAGTATTATTATTTCAAATTTTTAGTAGGGTTCCATTCTTTCCATGGAACAGAACACATATAAATCATTCTTTTATGTAACAGAACACATATAAATCTGATGAGTAGGTCCTTTTTTTAATTAAATAAATACTTATATTTCATTGAAAAAATTAAAAATTGACAAAATCAAAATTTGAGGAGCTCTCGAATATTTTTAAAAGAAAGTATAAAAGTGTGATTTATAATGTCATTTTAAGCATAAAATACTAATAAAATAATAGGTAAGATAACTTCCAATTAATGAATGAAATAATTAAAGACCTTTAGGAAAATATAAGGAAACGAGAATAGCCTAGAACCGCATGTATTCGAAATTCGGATTTTATTACATGTATTCGAAATTCGGATGTATTCGGAAATTTGGAAAAAAAATATTCTTTTCGGAGAAAAATCTGTGACCACTAACCTTAAATTGAAATAAAAAGAAAAATATTAATTTATCATATTGACGAAATTATTTAATTCATACATCATCGTTTCGATTTACGTCGCGGTTTTTTTTTATATATCAAAAATTTTCTGATGGTTGTAACAGTAGGTACAGCTAAGACCTAAAAATATAAAAAGCAACCCAAGTAACAAAATTTATCTCATAAGACTCTAGTAGAGTGCTATGAGAGTAAATTATAGGAGTATTACTCTCATAATTTACTCTTGAAGAATTCTATAAGTGTCTTATGAGATCGTTATAAGAGTTAAAGGGCGCGGTTATGAGAGTAAATTAACACTCATAACAAGTCTTTAGCTCTCATTTCAAGAGTTTTAAAAGTATATCACTCTCATAAGAAAACTACTATGAGAGTATTGAAACACTCTCATAAGATACTCAAAAGGGGGTTATAATAGTAGCTTATTCTTGTTATGAGTGCTGGTTTTTCCTTACGAGTGTTGTTAGAAAGAGAAACGAATATATTATAATATAAATGTATCCGTTTTACTTTTTAGAATTATTGTGGCGATTAAACAAAGTATAATATGTATGATTAAATATATGTGTGTGTTTAATATCATAAATAAGTACATATGTAAGAATTTAATATGAACATAAAATTATAGGAAACTAAAATAACTTGTTCGTCAAGAATATAAGCCAAAATTATACTGCCATTGAAATTTTATTAATAAAAGTAACCATTTTAGGTCGAAAAAAAGTAACGCGCACTAAAAATAATCTAAATTTAAAAAATTTAAATAATTCTTTTTTAACCCTTTAGAGTCTTATTATTCTACTTTTAACCATATATCTGATAATTTGAGTAAAACTAATGTAATAGTACATATAAATTTCAAGTAAAGCTAAGTTATATTGAATTTAAGCTATAATTTTGCGTTTTAATAATTTAAATTTAATCATTTTTACAATAAATATTTTTTCATATTTTTTTATTTAATAAAATTACTTAATAACATAAGGGTTAAGATTGAGAAAAATAAAGAAGATGTCAATAATATGGCCGCTGATTGATAAGTTTTCTTATAAGAACAAAACTCTTCATATGAGAATAAGTACACTGAAAAAAATGTAGGTACACAATATGAAATAATTTATGAAACTTTTCATATTTTTGACTGCCGTCCTGTTCATAAAAATGACATAATTGAATAAAATTATAAATAAGTTTAATATAAAAGGAGGTTGATTTTGTTATAAATAATATTATTATGATTTTGTTCATAGAATTAGTTTATGAAATTATGAAATTTATGAATAAAATAAAAAAAAATCATGAACTCGTACAATGCTGTAAAAAGTAATTATTTATTAAACGGAATTAAGAACAAAATTTGTAAAGACTTCGATGTACATTTTTCATGTTTTTAATTATTAAATTTGAGGAGCTCTCGAATATTTTTAAAAGAAAGTATAAAAGTGTGATTTATAATGTCATTTTAAGCATAAAATACTAATAAAATAATAGGTAAGATAACTTCCAATTAATGAATGAAATAATTAAAGACCTTTAGGAAAATATAAGGAAACGAGAATAGCCTAGAACCGCATGTATTCGAAATTCGGATTTTATTACATGTATTCGAAATTCGGATGTATTCGGAAATTTGGAAAAAAAATATTCTTTTCGGAGAAAAATCTGTGACCACTAACCTTAAATTGAAATAAAAAGAAAAATATTAATTTATCATATTGACGAAATTATTTAATTCATACATCATCGTTTCGATTTACGTCGCGGTTTTTTTTTATATATCAAAAATTTTCTGATGGTTGTAACAGTAGGTACAGCTAAGGCCCTAAAATATAAAAAGCAACTCTAATTTGTTTCAACAAATAAATTATAAAAATTAAAAAAATTATTCAGTAGTTAAACTGAATTAAATATTACTACTGTTACTGAATGTACTCTAAAATAATTTACTTAGAAAATTTTTGTTTCAGGTAATTGTTCTCTATTTTCACATTTACAGTTTTTGCTTATTGTTTTTTTGTTTTTTTTTTTGTTATTTTATACTTTTTGTAGTTTAGGAAAAATATGCTAAAAAAAAAAAAAAATTAATTAATTCATTTGCATGTTTTTCAGAAAAGTCGTTTCATTTTCTAACTTTTTGTTTTTTTTTTTTTTATATATTTTCTTTTAGTTTTTTTTTTTCTATAATAATTATTCGTCTTATCCTTCAAATTTTCTTTTCATCTTTGTTTTATATTTTATGTTTTTCTCATAATAATATTTTCCTTTCCTTTTTATAATTTTAGTTGTACTATGTTTTTGTTTTTTTAACTTAAATTATTTTTAACTTTGTTTTTATTTTTATTTTTTTGTTTTTCTTGATGTCGTGACAGATTTGACTTTTATGTAATTATTTAATATTCCGACTGTAGCGCTGCTATCAAAAGCTTGTCATAAAGTTAAAATAAGGAAAAAAAAAAACAAAGAGGAATAAAAAAAAAGTGACTTAATTTTAATATTAAAATAATATTAAAAAAGTAAAACATGAAAAACCAATTAAAAGAAAATTTTTTTATGGATATATTACAAGAAGTGTATATACGTATGTTGCTACTGCTGCTAAAAATTATATTATAAGAAAAAATAAAATTAAAGCAGTTAAAAATAAAACAAAATATTTAAAAGTTTGTATGACTTAATAATATTATGATGCAAAAAAAAAAAAAATTGTTCTAAAAGAATCAAATCGATAATATTTAAAACAATAAAAAAAAATTAAATTATTATAAAAAAAAAAATATTTTTGTTTTGCATTGTTTTAATCTGTTATAACTTTGTCATTATAATTTTTGCTTGCAAAAATTCTAATTGGTTGTTTTTGGTGGGTTGTATTAAATTCAACGGAAATAATTTTCGAAATAATATTGTGGTAAATATTCATTTGCAATAACATGGCTTTACTCTAAATAAAATTATTATTCTATTAATTTCGTAATAAATTTAAGTTTTGTGTATCTTTTTAAGTAAATTTTCATTCAAAATATATGTATTTATATTATAATGTTTTTTTTTTTCGCGCCCGTCCGCTCAGCTTCTACAATCATTCTTTGCCACTTCACTCGATTTTGAGTTGCAGTTTTCGCAGTTTTATTTTTCCTTGTGACTCCCGGACATCAGCTTAAATATTTTATTACTCATATTTAACAAAGCTTCAGTTTTTGGAATCATTAATTTCACTAAACCATAGATTACTTGGCTGTAGCTATTGCATACCTAAGTCTGTTCTACACCATATATTATTTTATAGAAGAATTTATTTATTATTATTTTGTTATAGGTTTCAATATGATATTAATTATAATTTATAAGATATATCTACATATACTTACATTTTATTTATCGGTTTAAAATCGAGACCTTCCGAATGAAAAACCATTGACTGGATAGCAGTTTTCCCATATGGAGGCTTAAATAATCAACAAAACAACTTACGCGACTGCAACAAACCATCGATTTGTCGATTTCCCGTTCACTATTTTTTCTATCTGTTTAACCAGATACTTTTTTTGTGCAAAAGGCAGTCATACGTTGTTCGTGACCGGTTTATTAAGAGCGTTGTAGTATGTTACTTGTTGTATGTTTCTTAACCTCCGTCATTATATCTCCACTACTAAGAATACTATATTATATTATGTAGAAAACAAACGTTAGAATTTAGATAATTTATTTTTTAAATTTATGTGGGATTTTTAATTCTTTATTATTTACAAAACAACAAAATAAGTAGTAATACAAAATATACTTCTCATGTGGATAATTAGATTTTTTTTAAAAAAAATTGTATGAATCTAAGTATGCAGTTATAGATATTTTCATTACTTTTCATTTTCTTTCTTCTAATAGTATTTATGTTTAAAACTTGTAACCTTCCCACTTGGAAATAGTAATAATAGTATTTTGTTATTTTTAAAAATAAAAATTATAGGAAAACAATAATAGATTTTTAGAAAATCATTAATCCGATACTAATAACAAAATTATTGGAAATAATTTATGAAAAATTGTCGTTAAATGTAAAATAAAAAAAAAAAAATTAAAAAATTTAATTGCTTTTTATTAAAAATTTATTCGATTGATTGAAAAGTTTTTTTTTTTTTTATTTTAGAATTAAATTCTTCATATGGTTGATTTATTTCAAATGTTTTTTTGAAATACGTCATATCTAATCAATGTAAATTATGATTAAAATTCGAAAATCCCTGTCTCTGTCTTTCTAATTTTTACTGTTCTATTAAAATTTTTTTGATTTTTGTTCTAATTAACTGGATTAAATCCTAGCGGAAAAAGTCTTGAAATTTTTCACAGCTATTTATGTAACTAGAGAAAATAAAAATAAGATGCAAACGACGCAAATCGAAATAATTTTTTCCTATATAAATCTTTTTAATAATTTTTATATTATTTTGTTTTATAATAAAAGAGAATATAAAAGTCAGGAATTCGACCCTTACAGCTATCTAAATTGATATTTTATAGAACATCTAAAGTGTGTATAATCTGAAAATAAAACTAAAATCAGTTGTAGACTTGTTATACATGTAAAAAACAAATCTTTAAGGGATTTTTTTATGATTTATCTTAGAAGATAAATTGCAATTAAGAAAAATATTGCAATTTTATCCGTTTAATTTTTGGGCCCTCGGTGGTCTAGTGGGTAAGATAGTATAAAATACGTTGTAAACACCGAGGGAATGTGGGTTCGAATTCCATAAACATCATAAGAGTTATTCACCCTTATCACATATGCAGCCACGCCTGACAAGCACAGCCTGACAAAGGCTGTGTAATTTACTGTTCATATTTATGTGGCCAAATGCACCAAAAAAAAAACATTTTTTTTTAATGATTCAACCCTTAACTTACTTAAAATAAGTACCTAAAATACAAATTTTTATCAATTAAAAGTTTTAAAAAATCGAATCTATAACATTTTGGCAGACAAAATATGAAAAATCTATTCTGATTTTAGTTCCTTTAGATTTTTATAAATTAGATACCTATTTCCCAAAAGAAAAAAAAGGGGAAAAAAAACATAACCATAGTAATAAAAAGTTTGATTGGAAAAATTATTAATAAAGAAATATTCTAAATATTTTTCCCATTATTAATTTTTCATATTTTTTTTTATCATCAAGTAAAAATGAGACTTGCTTTAATAATTATTTATAAAGATTGAAATATTTTTACCAATAGCAAAATACTAAATTTTAAAAATTATCATTTAATTTTATAGGTATAGGTATAAATAAATAAAATGTCTGACCGAGACAAACGGAATAAAAAATCCAATGTAGATAAAGTTAGAAATAAGGACTTCCAATAAAACTCTTCTTCTTCTTCTTATTCAATATTGAACTCTTTTTAACATACAAGACCTGAACATTTTCATTAAACACCTTAGCCAGTATAAATAAACAACAAAGTTAAGAAAATAATTTTATACTTTGCAAATTTTTGGAAAAACCCCTACTATAATTATATGAAAAGATATACTCGTATATTTAGTATCTAACAATTTGGTCTTTTTTTCTCACAAACCATGAAAAGAAAATCTAATAAAGTTTTTTTTTTAATTTACAACAGACAAAAACAAAATAATTTACAATCAATTATATAGTTTACGATTTTATTTTTGCAAAATGTGCTGAATATTACACAAAAAACAAAAAAAATTCAAAAAAAAAAAATATCAGGGGAAAAAATAAAAAGAAATGTGAAGAACTAATTTATGTTTTTTAATGAAAATGAAATTAAAAAAGTTATAGAAGTAAAGAAATAAAAGAAAGTATAGAAAAAAATTAAAGAAACATCTTTTTGGAATGCAGTATAAAAAAAACGATTGAAAAAAAAAATATATATTTTATTATAATATGGTACCTATACCTATAGCTACCTATAAAAGAAAAATATTGTCTAGGTGAACCTAAAGTTAAAAGAAACTTCAGAATAATTTCAAAACAAAATGACCTGACATTCTTAAAACAGGACAGCTAATATAATTTTTTAATAATTTTTTTTTTCCTTTAATATAATTTTTTATTTATAGATAGAGTTTTTTAATATAAAAGAAAATTAAATTACAATTTTATATTAAATATTTGAGTCTTTAAAAAAATAAATGAATTTTATTGAAAAAATTGGGTACATTCAATAAAGCCAAATAAAAATATTAGGAACCGACAAGCGTTGAAGTGTTTCTGCTCTACCCTACATCAACAATTTAGAATTGAGAATAAAATAAATATGAAGGCTATTTAAGTCAATTTTACTCAAATATTCAAGTCTCCTAGCAAAACTGTCAATTCCTTTCAGATAGAAAATAATCACTAAAAATTGTAACAATCTTCTAAATTCATTGATTTATTCAAAAAGCAACTTTCGCTGCCCATTCTTCTGTTCAAAATTCCAGATAGCATAATTTACCTTCTTTCTTTGTGGCATGAAAATTGTAATTGTAGAACTATCTTTCCCTAGGTTCATATAATTCCTAATAAACGTGCTCCCCAGGTGAACAGTAATAACTTTGTACACAATATTCTGCTCAATTTGAAAAAAATTTTCATTCTCTAATATTTACTTTCCTGACTAATCAGTATAATAATCTATTGTTGGAATCCTAAAGGGAAGGTCATTTTTGGTAAAATGAAGTCCCACACACTCATATAAGACTTGTGCTCGCTTTACTCCTTTTTATTTTAATACCGCTTAATAGTGTCTTTCAAAGATTACCATCTACTATTGTAAAAAAATATAAAAATACTAAATAATAACCTTAAGTAAAGGGAAATTCAAAAGTAAAATTATTATAATGTAGATCCCAATGATCAGCTGTAATATTTGATTAACAACTGCTAAGTTTCACGTTTAGTTTAAGTCCGTTGACAATAAAGGATTTTATTACAATTATGCAATAACAGGCTATAGGTACTAGTTAATAAAATTAATAAAATTAATTAGTCAGAAAGTCATAAAATAGAATTAATATCACAGAAAGTTTGAAAAAAAATTATCTTCTATAATTATTTTTTACATTAATTGTTTTTAACTCACAGAATATCTTCTTAAAACTTTATATAAGTAGGTATCTTTTTATAATATTAATATGAAAATTTAAGGCTATAATTTGAATATTAATTTGTGTAATAAGTCGAAATACTAAATTAGTACAATTTTTATGATGACATTGAAAGACATTAGCTTTTACATCAGCTCTTAAAGAAGTTTTTCATAAAAATTAATTTTTTTAAATTTTAATACTATTCGAGGGGTGCTCGTTAACTGCTATTAAAAACAAGCAAAATAAATTTATTAAAGATTGAAATGATTTTGGGTAAATTATTAAAAGTGAAATAATATTGGGCAGAACGCTTTTATGTTTCATAAATTAAAATTATTTTTTACAGTACCCAGTTAGATGCATTTTCATCTAATATTAGTAAACGAAAATTATTTCATACCTTTTTCGTGCATTTATAAAACATAAAACTTTAAGCATTTTTAATCTGAATATCTTAGAATATTTTTATAAAATATAATAAATTAATTTAGCACTAAAGCGACCATTCTATAATTATTAATATACCGATTTTGGCGATAAACTTCGACTTTAAAAAAATTTTACATCAGCGTTTCAAGTTTAGCGTTTACATTTTTTAACACTGTTAATCTTAACATTTATATTGTAGACGGTTAATGTATATAGACAATATACTTTCAATATGTTGTATATTTTTGTTGACTTTAAATCTTAACGTCACTGCCAGCCGCTAAGTTCTAACCGTTGTTGCTAATAATAATTTAAGTAAGGTAAAAAACGAACATAAACGGATTTAAAACCATTGAAAAAGTGAAGGATTACAAGGGTATTATCTGCAGTTTTATTCTTAAATAGGCGAATTACTTTATATAAAAGCATAGAATTTCTATAGAACTATTTCAACCTGTTATAATAGGATGAAATTACCATTATATATTATAGTTATTATTCTTTATTTAAGGCATATTTAATAAATTTTTGTCACGTACCCTATTTATATAATAACATTAAAACTAAATGTATTATAATTGAATTTTTCATTTCAATACGTTCATTTAATTTAAAAGAATAATATAAATAAGAATGGAAATTAAATCTATAGATATAAATTTTTATAATATTCTGAAAAAAAAATATATAAAACCACCTATTACTTACGGAATGTAAAAAAAAAAAAAGAAATTTAATGTAATGTAATTAACATAATCCACATAACATAATACTTAACGTGTAATGATAATGTCCTAATTTATGTACCAAAAACAATTATTGACTGTTTTTTTCTTTAGTTTTAATGTGTTTGTTTATATTTTTAATGGTTTTTTTTTTTTTTTCATTTTTGGTACCCTCTACTTCTTATAATAATAATTTTCTTAAGATTTCACAGCTTTTCATTATATTTTTAGTGTATATAGTGTTAACCTATAGATATCCTATATTTATATTATGTTATAAACATATTTCATTTTGACCTATTTTTTTTTTTGCCAAGGTTTATGTTTAGAAAATTTTTAGAAAATATACTTTCTAAATAAAATTTTAACCATAAAAAAAATGTTATCAAAAATATAAGAAAGAAACTATATATTTTATTTCTTAGGAGTCGCCCTCATGCTCAAGAAAATATCAACAAAAATAGAAAAAGAAAAAAAATTAAGTGGATTCAAATCAAAAAAAATAGGTATGGGTGTTATCAAATTTTCTTTTTTATTCAAAATCTTTCAATTATGAAAATATGTAGTAAAATCTTCAATAACTTTCTTTTGAAGAATAAAAGTGCAGTGTATAGGATATTTACATCTTTCATTTCATATTTTAAAATTAATGTTTAACTTTCGGACTCATATTGGATTGTTGGATTGCAAAATTTATTTTAGCTGTGTCATGATGATTTTTTTTTAATTTAAAATAAAGAGAAATGTATTAGCTACTAGGTCGAAACTTTAGATTACCAATAAAATATAAAATTTTATTATATAATCAAATAATTAAGCTCACTTGATTGTACGGCATCCAGCTATGCGATTTTGCTAAACAAACAAATACTCAGAGCATTCAAATGGTCCAAAATAAAATGTTACGTAATATGGTAAGCGTTATACTTAGTATGTACGAAATTGCAATTTACATAGGTATCTAAAGATTTAAAATACTTGTTTAGAACGCCACATAAATATAAAAGCATCAAAACTTCTATATTCCGAACATGTCAATAGTGAAGACCTTAAATATATTTTAGTCCACTAGATTTAACGATAAACGCAGATTACCTTCGCAGATATTTTTAACTCTAGTACATTTGTAAGATTTAATAGATGCATATAAATAATTAATGGTTAGTCTTTCAGACTAGTTTTAATTTTTCAAGACGAAGATCACTAAAAACGTGTTAAAACCTCACATAACTGTTTAATTGTGTACAGTATCCTTCGATGATTCTCACCGCCATTACCTAAAGAGAAAAAAAAATGGTTGGTTTTCAGAGTAAAAATGTTACGAATATGTCCTTGCCAGTTTTATCCGTTTTGCCAAAAGTGGTATAGTTAAATAGTTCTTGGTGTTCGATAGAAATAAATTTAACAGTTTTCATTCAGAGCTTTAACCGGTCGGAATATAGCATTTATCAAAACTACTTTAATTTAAGACAAGAAGAAGAATTCAGTTAATTTAAATTATAAACTTAAGTAGATTAAAAAAATATGACTCAAATTTATATTTTTTTCAAAAATTTTCAAAATTACATTATGATTCTTTACTTCATATATTATAATTTGGTATTATGTCTGAAATATGATTTGGAGCATCTTTTTTATCCGAATTTTTATTCTATTCTTGATTTTTTTTTTTTTTTGTTACAGCTATCTATTTACTTTCTCACCTGCCTATGTAACCACTTAATAATGTTTGTGTATGTTTGTATATGTTAAAGAAAATGTTGATCTTCTACATCATCATCATACTATATAGTTAATAAGCAAATTTTATATATTTATATACCTAATAATATTATGTAGGCATGTACCTATTATTTTTATTTTGATGAAAAATATTTTCATTAAAATTTATGTGGCACGAAATTGTAATTGACTTGGAAGTGAGAAGCAAAGAACAAAGAACGTATACCATATAATATAATATGGTATACGTAATAAAAGGGGAAAAACAATAAAAATGAAAAATAATTTCAAATAAATTACAAAATTTAGGTGGTTCTGTTCAAAAAAAAAAAAAAAAAACCAAAAAAAAAAACAACAAAAAAGAAATAAAATATAATAAGAGAGCGCCTTGAATTTAAAGGATTTTTCATTTCTGTTATTTTGTTTTTTTTTTTTTTTTGTGCAAAGTTTTATAATATGGCCTCCTAATTTTAATTAAATTCAATGTAGAATCGTCCGTCAGCGCTTACTTTTTTACTTGATTTTTCTATATTTATTTGGAGTATTCAATCAAAGTGCTATAATAACAATAATAATCTTTCTTCATTAAAAAAACAACAAAAAAAAAAAATAAAAATATACCTATATATACAAAAACCAAAAACCCAAAAATATTTTATTTCTGTTTTTGAAAAGTTTATTATTCTGTAAAGAATTTTCTTGATTTTCTTTTCTCTTTTTGTATATAATTTTTTTTTTTTTCCTTTTTTTTTTTTGTATAATAAAGTGAAAATAAAAATTATTATATACTTTTAATGCTAAAATAAAAATTCAAATATTTTCGTGATATCATGAAATTTTGCTGTAATAAAAAACAAAGAAAGCTAAAAAAAAAAATGAAAAATTTATATGCCATTTTATTTCGATTTAAAATTTTATTATATTTATATTAGTTCTTCATTAAGAAAATAATAACAAAATTAAAGGTTTTTTTTTTTTATTTTGAAAACGATGTATAATACTACCTAGTTTCAATAATGTTGACCTAATTTTTAAAAATAAGAATATAAAAGGATTTATTATGTAAATCTTGATTAATTTTTGGTCGACGGTTTTTTTTCAATTTCAAGGTTTTAAGTTCAAATCACAGACAGAGCTGCTGAGGTTATAACCAAATAAATAAAATAATGATTAGCCGACTATTATATAAAATATAAATACCATAATGTTATATTAATTGAATTACATACCTTATAGACAACCTGGTCTATAAGATATTCCGAATTATATCCCAAGAGTCCATAATATTTCTGAATTTTAGAGTCCATGAATTATTCCGAAAAAGTCCGAATATTGATATGCTAATTTGATATAAACAAATAAATAAATAAATAGGTTTTCGCGAGTGATAGGACTTCCTAATCCATAATAGGGTCGGGCGATTTGTATTAATTTAATATCTTATTGATAAAGAATATTTTAAGACAGCTGATTTTACTTGATTACTAAAAATATAATTACTAATAATCAACTTAAAATTAGATATACTAAGTTATAAAATAAAAGGATCTAAAAATAGTGGAATTTAACATAGTATCTACACGTACAAAATTATTACCTTATTTACGTTCTTATAAGCATTTTGCGATACCAATGTGCTGATCACCTAAACCTGATCTAGTCTTTTGTATATCGATAATGATTTCTTCATAATTGTATTCAATAAAAACTAGTTATGGAATATCTTGACTATTTGATGAGTGTCAGTATGGTTTTTATCAGAAATCTTCTATGTAATTTATTACAAAATCGAGATTCTTCTGTCAAAGTGGTGTAAAATATGTTTACAAGTAATAACTTCAACTACTCTTCATAAAGCCTCATTAAGGTTGTAGTTACTCTGTGATCACTTGCAGTAAACGTTTTCCTTGTCAGATCATAATTATAATTGATAAATTAAACACCTGAAAGTTTATGTTCGACATTGATAAATTTCTTAGATCCATTCACTTGTCTTTTTTAACCCCGTCCGTTAAGAGTTTTTAACCCCCGTCTAAGAGATTTTACATTCTTTTATTTCTTATAAATTTAGTTCCTAATTATATTCAATACAAGTATTCGCCGTAGAATATAAAGGTATAATAATATATTGAAGCAATTGTCACGTAAAACTACAGGGTTTTTACCTAAGGCATTTAGAAAAGGTCGTTTAAGAATGTACAACATAATAATATGTTATAATGGTAGACGAAATTAATATAATACGTGACGTTTTTAAGGCTGAAAAATGATTTATTTTTCGTAATTTGAGTAGTAGAAAATTACATATTTTTAGGCACTTCCAAAAAAAAAAAAAAAACGAAGAAAAACATGTTTAAAATAAATTGTTTGAAAAGACGACAATTAAATAAGTATTGTGTTATATGTACTAGAAAATAAAATTATTTTTTATTTTTCAAATAATGTTTTACATTAATTCTAATCTTACTTTTTTTTTTACCTTAATCTATATTTCAATGAGAAAACGTAGGAAATTTTCTTTTTTTTTAATATTATTAAAAAATTTACAAATTGTACATAGAATTATTTATTATTTTAAAAATAAACTTAACAATCAAAATATTCATTTCAAATCCATTAAGTTTAATACAATATTTTATTTAGTTCATTCAAAATTTATCGCTTTTGAACAAATAAATTAAAAATTATTTAATGAATATATTAAATTAAAATTTTTAAAATACATTATATTATATAAGGTTTGAGAACATAACAATAATTATTAAATGAAATAATTAACATGGTAACATTAAATAGAATCATTGTTTTGTAAACTTTCCTAAAAGGATAATTAAGAAAAAATATACAGGAACATACAGGATTTAAATGCGAAAAAAATTTTAATGAAAGCTTTATTAATCCTGCCACTAAATTTTATTCATTTATTTAATTAATATTGATATTACTTATATAGCATAGCATGATGCAATATTATTAAAATATCGACTACAATAAGACCATTTAGTTACTTTTTGAGTAATTTTCTTTCCAAAAAAAAAAAAAATTTGGTTCCTGTACTATTTTTACTGTTTGAACACACGTCATGCATAACCAGTGGGCCTTCGAAACCTTAATAATGAAATGTAATTATTTACTTATTTATTTTTATTAATATTACAAATAACATATGATATTGCAATATTACAAGACTTATACAATACAATACTGAAATGTAAATCGAAATATGAATAAAAAAATAAAAATTGCATAACTTAAGGCGCTATCAATTAAAGTGCGATTTTACGTGCTACCCACAAATATTATATTTTGTTTATTTGTGCAATTTTCCATATTTAGATTTTTTTAACAAATAGCTACTTATATTACCTATGTAATTTTACAAAAATTTTTTTAAAAAAGTTACAGACTATGTATTCAATCCGCATTCATTTCAATTCACAAATTAAAAAGAAAATCCTTGTTAAAAAAAAAAAAAAAAACGTTATACAATCCATACAAAATTACACATATGCTAAACTCCATTCAAATTAATATTACAAATTCTATGCACAATAATGATTGTAATTTTGATTATTCAACATTTTAGATAATATTCTAGAGGAAATAATACCTGACTAACCTGAATCAATTTGTACACGCACAATATTTTGATGTTTTTTTTTTACCTTATCTCTATTTTTTTTTTTTTTTTTTTTTGAATAATAATGTTACATTTTTTTTTCAATTGAATATTCTTTTAAGTATATATCAAAAAAAAAAAAGAATTCCAAATCAATAATCATAGTATTTAAGTTTCTACACTGTGTTAAATAACATAATCTCGGTTTATTTACCGTTATCATATTATTACAGATTATAGGTGCAAAAAAAAATAAAAAATTAAAAATTAAAAAGTAGAAATTGTTAGATATGTAATTTTTTTTTTTTTTTTGGTATAGAAAAAAAAATGTAAACAATTTCATTCAAAACTTATAATAGAATAAAAGGTAACTAAACTTTGAAGGACTTTGGGGTTTTTTTTTTTTTATTAAATAGAAAATATGTCATGAAAAAATGAACGAATATGGGAATTAGCGGAAAAAAAAAATCATTTTTATGTAATTTTTATTAAGTATACAGTTGAGAATCAAAAGAATTATACATTTTTTGTGGTTTTATTTTATTTTTTTTCTATTAGGTACATTTTTTTTTTTTTTTGTACAACTTATTTAATACATATTATAGACTGTAATTTTTTAAGTACTTTACATTAATACTTTTTACTACTTACACATTAAGATGAGATATAAATAAATTTGCAGTCAATTTAATCCTTAATAACATAATTTTTTTGTTTTTTTTTTTTTTTTTTTTATGGAAAAAGTAATTTTAGCAGATTTTTAAGTTTATTTTTATGTAAATTAAAATTTATTTTGTGTACTAATTGAATTTAAGTTAATTTTATAACATATTTCTTGTCTTGTAAGGATATTAAATAATAGAATAAAAAATAAGTGTAAAATAAGTGTAATTCTTAAAAAGTGTATCATTAAATTAAATATTTTACAAAAATGATCTTTTAACTTGGTGTTTTTTTAGAATACTATTTTATATAAGAGATCTTCTCGTATAAATGCATCGAAAAAAAAAAAAACGAAAAATGCTACTTTACGTGAACCACCCAACGCAAAATATAAATTGCAAAATAATAAATTACAGATGACAGAAATATTTATTTGTATCTTCCCAGAAATCGTTGATTACTATCTTTCAAAAATGTCAATTTAAATGAAAATACATAAATAATATTATGTTCTCAAAAATATCCTCGAAAATTTCTTCGAGAAAATAAAATATACCATAGAGTTGACATAGAGGTTATTTTAGTCTAGAATCGGAGAATTAGTGCATATTTTTTATATATTAAAAAAGAACAATTTCTGTCAAAAATTTCCTCAGATCTTCGCTGATCCTCTGATGTAAGCCTAGTTTACACTTTTACGTGAAGACTCGCTTATACACACAATGTTAAGGATTCAGTTTGTCATAATCACTGATTAATGATTACGGGTATGATTATGGGTACTTTTTTTTTGTGGGATCGCCATAAAATATCTTTCGACTTTTTGATGGGTGCAGGTGACTTTCAATATATAGTCCAATTTATTTTAGATTAAATAAAAGTTTCTTTTTATATAAAATCAATAAGTACTACATTTCATTTCAAACATTTTATTACAAATTTAAATTTGTTAAATTTTGCATGCAAATTAATTTTGTGCTTAAATCTTGTTTTTTATAAATACAGACAATCAAAATATCGAAATATTTTTTTAGCTTCTTTCGTATTTTCGATTCGCTTATATATTGGGTTAAATTATTTATTTATTTATTTATATTAATATTACATACATAAATGTAATTCAATATTATTGAACCATCGGCTACCAAGGCCATTATAGGTTTTTATACTATTATTAAATTATATACTAATATTATTTATTTTGTTTATATTATATACTATATACATTATATTTGGTCGTAAGGGCGGTATGTAAAGAAAAAAACACTTACGACCTGTGCAGGGATCGAACCCACACTCCTTCGGTTAATACGCCACACGCCTACCCACTAGGCTACCGAAGCCCCCATTGGGTTAAATTATAAAATTAAAATGTACTGGAATAAAATCTGTAAAAGAAATATGAATTTATGTTGAATGTAACCATGAAGTTTAAAAAAATATAGATTTTTTAAGAAATAAAAATTTCCTTGAAGACATATCTACTCTACACTTAAATCGCTTTAATATTACAAAATTTATAAGAATGGATATCTTGCTCTAACGGATATCTAAATATTTTCCCTTTTTACCAAGTAGATATGTTTATTCTGCTAGTGTTTTATCGGCATTTTTCAATCTGCCCCTGGTACTTCTGGGGCACATCTACACTTTCTTCAATAATCAGTTTTATTATTCTTTTTCCCCGTCTGTGAATATTTTCGAAATCTAATTGGCTTATTGTTTCGGTTAGCCGGTTTGAATAGATAGGACGTAAGATCTATTCTTGTAATTTTAGATTTATTTTAGATAAATTATGAAGGCTCTACTAATTTGACTAAAAAAATATGTTTATATTGTCGGGCATTAATTTTAAGTAATATCTACTTTATAACCTGAATTTTAATAAATATTATAGATCATTTGTTTCAATTTTTTGCACATATTCTTCAAATATGCTTTGAATAGAACTTAAATATCAAGAATATTGTATAAGTAATTGTTACACTCAAAGGTGGTGGATTTGAAGAGACAGTGAAGTTTATTTTTTTTAAATTTCTAATAATTATTTTTTAACTCAGTTGAATGAGTTTGTCCGCCAAAGTTTTATTCTTAAACTCAGTTAATATGGATTTTTATGTTTCGATTTTAATTTTTTTTTAGTCTCCATTTCATTGGCAAGTTTGAATAGTTTTGATTATTTCAAGTTGAATTATTTCGAGTAAATACATGATTTATAACTACTTGTCGTTCCTTTCTTTTTTTAGCACATTTCCAAAAAAATTTTGAAAAAATGTGCTCATTAGTTTCACTCTGTCCGTCCGTCCGTCCGTCCGTCTGTTTACAAAACTTCTACACCGTTAAAGATAGAGAAAAAAAATTTTAACCATGGGTAGGTCTCATAAAAAAAATAATTTTGTGGAACAACTTTTTCATGTAGCCCCCCCCCCATTACGGAGCTACAGCCCCTCAAACTTTGAAAAAGCCCTATTTTTAAATGCATATATCTTATGTTCTGCTTAAGATTTTTTCAATCTGAAAACGTCATTCGACAGGTATTTCTTTTATCTTTGTAAATTAATATCAAAATTATACAATTTTTTTAAATTTAGTATTTAAATTTACCGTTATGTGAAAACCAAATTTTGCATGATTTTTCTACTTTCATAACTCCGGCACGCTTCTAGATAGAAGCTTGAAATTTTGAGGCAAGAAAGAATTAGAATTAATTTTTAGAATTAGTATAAGTTTGTTCAGAAAATTTTTTCGGACCACCCCCTGTTTATGAGCTATAAGGGCTTAAAAATTGAAAATTTGCTATTTTTAAACACCTGTAACTTAGGAACCTGTACACATTTTACTTCTGCAAGATATAGAAATTAAAGCTACAATAATATATTTTTACGTGTGTTAAAGGTTTATTTTAATTGTAAAGGGTTCCAAAGTTGCAGCTTTTCAAAATTGCGAAAAAGCCCCATTTTCAGATGTATATATCTCGGGCTCTGCGTAATAATTTTGCAATCTAAAACCGTCAGAAGATCGAAAATTTTATTATCTATATAAAACAATATCAAAATTATGTAATATTTTGTAATTTACTATTTAAATTTACCGTTATGTGAAAACCACATTTTGCATGAAATTTCTTTTTTCATAACTCCGGCATTCCTTTAGATAAGAATTTTGAGACAAGAAAGATCTTTTAGAATTAGTATAAGTTTCCTCAGAAAATTTTTTGGTAACACCCCCTCTTTAACAGTTATTACGTCTCAAAAATTGAAAATTTGCTATTTTTAGACACTTGTAACTTAGGCAACTGTACAAAGTTTTCTTCGGCAAGACATGAAAATTAAAGGTTTAATAATATATTTTTACGTGTGTTAACGGCTTTTCTTGGTTATATAGGATTCCGGACTTATAGCCCCTCAAAATTTCAAAAATGTCCTATTTTCACATTTTTTCTTATTACATGAAATTTTCAAATTTTTGTGTAAGTCACACTTCTAAACAGTTTGTATTGAGTTTTGGAAATGTGCGCTTTTAAAAACCGTTGGTTTACATTCTACCTTGTTTTCTTTTAATGCATTTCTCTGCCACATAAATGTGGGCAGAAAATTACACAGCCTTTCCAGTTCAGGCGTGGCTGTAAATGTCGAAAAGGGGAATAACTCTTACGTGTGTGCGATTCGAACCCACACTGCCTCGGTGTTTACAACGTATTTTATACGTTCTTACCATTTGACCACCGAGACACCTGTCGTTCCTTTAAAAGATCAGCGTTACTGAAAAATATTTTTCTAAATTGGATTCTTAAATGACCCTATAATATTCTTTTTTTAGAAATTAATAAAAAAATTTAATATTCTAATAATATTCAGCTAAAATTTAAGGTAAAAAATTAAACTTTTTATTAAAAAAAAAAAATGAAATATCTTGTAAGACTTGTCATATTATTATCTAATTTTTTAATTTTTAATTTTTATATCTATCTTTATCATTATTTCGTTTTTATTTTAAAACAATTTTTTAATTAAATATGACTAAAAAAAAAAAAAACTGAACATTCCATTACATGAATTTGACAGTAGTTTATGAGGACACATTTATGACAACATTTTAGGGGAATAATTTATTTATACATCATGTTTATAACTATAAGACAAATTTTATCTTAAAAATTTTTTTTTTGTTTTTTGTTATTTCTCTTACTACCTATATCTTTTTAATAAAAATTGTGTGAATGATACTTTAATTTAATAAAACCAGTAACTTTTGACAGATTTCTTGAAATTACTTGTTTATTTTTTATTAATTTCATGTTTTCTTACCTTATATAAGATACAGATTCTTATTTTATAAGAATATACAGATTAAATCGTATAATACTATTTATATACAAATAATATTGTTGATGTCCTTAAATAGTCATTAAACCTATATAGAATACCTTTTATAAAAATATTAAATAAAGAATAAAGTTATTATATTGTATTCATATCATATCTATTAGATAGGTTTAAAAAAGTTAAATAAATGTTTATTATATATAACTTATATTTCTGTGGTAACAAAGAAAAACAATATATATATTTAAATGTAATTATTTAATATCTCTTGTCTATCTAATATAATATCTTTTATCTCTTGTCTTCAGCTCTTGTCTGGAAATCTAAAAAACAACAAATTGTTGCTTGAAGTAGCATCAAAGTAGCATCAAATTGCTTGAACTAGCACCAAAACTGAATATATACTTACTATGAAATGCTTCAATAGACATTGTATATTTGAGAAATTTGGTGACATTTGGTTTTGATAATTTGTTAAGTGTATCTACAGATCTCTTTAGAGGAAACTAAGGGCCCTAGAACTGTAGTTAAAAATTTATTGTAATATGCCAGGATCAAACCTATTGATATTTGCGTTCATTATATCAAACATGAAACATGTTTGATGAAATTTAACTACATGTAAACAGAAGATATGGTGACAGATAATAATAATAATATATTTACTAAAAATTTATGGGTAATTACCATTTAAATGTTACTCTATATGTTAGATATTTTTTAATTTTTTTTTTTTATTTAATTGTAATCTAGATTTGAGGGACAGTATTGAAAATTTCCCAATTCCATATTAAATTATTTAACTATTTTAATATCCACTACTGTACATTATACTCTATAATCTTTTTTTTCTTTAGTGCATTTTTCAGCCACATAAATATGAACAGGAAACTACACAGACTTTCCTTTTCAGGCGTTGCTGTAAATATAGTAAGGGGAAATAACTCTTACGACATGTGTGGGATTCAAACCCATACTCCCTCGATGTTTTCAGTGTATTTTAAACGCTTTTATCCACTAGGCCACAAAGGCCCTTGTTTCTTGTATATAATTAATGTTATAATCTAAATATAATATGTAACTTTTTCGTTCACTTCTGATTTTTAAACACATAAACGTGTTTTTGGATTTATCTAACAATTTTTGTATATTAAACCTAAGATTTTAATTGTTCTTCTATTCAACAATATCTGTGCATTCAATATTATTTATACATTTTTTTTTTTTTGAAATTACACAATTATTTCTTGTGACCACAGATATTATATATTACCTACCTATAGAAATACTAAAATAAAAATCATTTCATATTGTATATGATTGTATTTGAATGTGTCTATGTGTAAGTAATGGAAAATATTCAGTTTATTAATTTTACTGGTGTTAAGGAACCAGACCGTAAATCATTAATAATATGAATAAGGAGAAATTTCTTAACATGTATCTTGTATACCTATATATATATGTATATAAAATATGTTATTATGAAACGTGTATAATATGAATGTATAAGAAAAAAAAAGGACTAGAAAACTTTTCTGAGTTTAAGAACACTTCTAAACTTCTCATTTGTTTTATTCAATAAAACTTATTTATAAGAAGGATTTTTTTTTCCTATTTATTAATTTTGAACCCTTGACGTATTCTATCGTGAACTTTTCGTTCTTTCTTATAAAAAGTTCAATGTTTTTAAGGAAGTGGAAATTTATTAAAATATGATTTCTGAAGGCTTAAGGGGAAAATAATATTTAAGTACTATATTTTTATTGATTAAAATATAATTTTTATAAAGATTTTGAAACAAATAAATAATTTTAAATTATATAATATTTAAAAATTGAATATGGTACCTACTTTTTTAGTAACATATATCAGGCGATTCTATTATAATAAATGATCCATTTTTTTTTGTTAAGAACTTGAATTCAATTTAAAATATAATTTATTAAAAATTTTTTATTTTTCTTTTAATTTTTAATTCAAAGAGGGAGAATCGAAGCAGATTGAAACATTTATTTGATATTTTAATTTTTAAAACTTCATAATTAGAAATCAAATTACTTTAAAATTATATCTTGTATCAAGTTATCCCTATATTACAGTAGGTGGATACAATATAGAAGGGGTAAATTCATACACACCTGAGTTTTAATTTATTTCTTTGTTTTTGGTTATGTATCAGTTTACCCGGTATTAGTTTCTCCCACCACAACTTACTTTAGTATAAATACAAAATTAGGAATATTTAAGTCTTTTTATAAACGTCTATCTCTTTAAAATACAAATAGAACAAGTTAGTTTTTTTTTGAAAAACTATAATATTAAAAAACTAGATCGGTAACTCGTCATAAATGACGAAAGTTCACTAAAACTTTCTATTAGTATTTTTTTTCTTTGACCTTTCTCCTTTCACTAGAGTTGCTGCTTGTTTCATATATTATAAGCAATTTATAGAAAAATACTGTTCCTTATGCCTTGTGATGGACATACTCTTTTCGGTGTAATTTCTTCTTCTTCTTCCAATACCGTATTCTGGGTGTAGTGACATTATTATATGATTAGATTCTTTAAATTTGGATGCCAATTTAATCTATTTTATACCATCGATCCTTCGAATTTTTTACGTGTTAATAACCGTATTGATAATAACTGACCAATGTGTAAGATATTGGTGTCTCGCTCTTTTGTCGTTCACTCTTAGTAGTGCAATGGAAATTTCCATTTTATCTGATCATCTGGCAAAAATATTTGAAGATTTAATAGAATTATTTTCCTTAGAAATCTGCATTAAAGTTCTTGTAAGATGGAAAAATTTCTTCAGTGAGTGATGTCCATGATACTTTCAGCACCCTTCTATTATAATCATAACTTTTTATCCACTTTCTGTCTACCTACTCTATGATCCTTGTCTTAGGTAGTGGAAATATAACAACATATTACGGAAATCTCAATTTTGTTTTTTTTTTAACTAATATCTTTACTAATAGCTTTCCATATTCTGCTTACGCTTTTGACATTGCCTATTTTCTTTTAGTTTCATCAATTCAGCTTCCTTGGTTTGATATTATCGAACCGAGATAGTTGAAATTGTTTGTTTCGTACATTTGTCAATTATCTTCACTTTATTATTGTTTATTTCAAGACCATACACTTCGTTAACATGTGTTAATTTTTCCATAATTATTTAGTAGCAATTAAATCCAATACATTCTAAGTAAAACCATTACTTAACATATTATTTTAATCCAAACACGTTATTATTACCTATATTTTAATATTTATCCAATTTTTTTTTTTTACAATAATAAATTTGTCCCACATTCAATAGAAATTGTAAAAATGAAAGAAAAATATCACTCTTAATTTTTTAGTTGGTCTTTTGCACCTATAACAAATTGAAATGAACAAAAGAAAAGAAAAAATACACCTACATAGATAACATTATATACACCCTCGCATATGTATAAATCTTGTAAAATACATTAATTTCTTTCCAATAAATAGATATTACTTAATAGCTATATACGTATAGGGTACAGATATACAGAAAAACAAACTTTTTTTTTTTTTTGTAAGAATTATTAAATTTTTCCTTTGAAATTTCCAAGAAATCTTTGATTTTTCATAATATAAAAATTAAAGTTATATACAATATCTTCTGAATGTATTAGTATTTATTATAAAATATGTGTATTAATAAATACAAAGAAATCTGTAGAAAGTTCAAGTGCAAGGACATAATTTCTTTTTTTCTTAGAAAATAAAAACAAATAATATGTAGAAAATTTTCTGTTTGTCTATCGAAAATAAATTATTTGTGGCATATTTCAGTTGAAATTAATTATGGCACATGTGCCTTATAAAACCAAAATAGCCTGTAAATAAATTTCAATTCTAATTTATATTAAATTTAACTTGAGAAATTAATTAAAATGTTTGATGTTGATGATAGCTTTAAATATTACCTATTTAAAAAAAATTTTTTTTACCTATGTTAGTATTTTCATCTCTTTAATTATAGCTACAATTTTTTTTTTGCTACCCACTTACTTACAATTAAAATAAACTAATAATTTATTATTAGAAATATTCCACGTGTTTTTAATTTCAAGTGCACATAGTTGTAAGATATTTCTACTCCCAGATGTTTACTCATGTCAAGAAATAGTCCTATGATATATTTTAATATAATTTTTGTAATCAATGTTCTAATTCCTGTTCTGTGTGTACCTATAATCTTATAATTCTGCCGTTTCTCTAAATTACTTATTTCTGAATTGTGAAATAGTGGTGAAATATAACGAAGACATAAACCATACCACCATTAGTTTTGACGACATCATGATTTTGACGTTTACATACCATTAAATACACTTTGATTCCATCATTTACCGAGTTAGTCTTAACTAATTTCTGTGGGTAAAGTTATAGGTGACGTGGTGAAATTGATCAGAGATATAAACCAATTTTCATCAAGAGTAAACAGAAACGAATCTTTAAATACACAATGTGAAAGTTTTCCACTTAATGTCGAGAAAAAACTTAAAGAAAAACTCAAAGAAAATTCAAACAAGGCAGAGTGTAAACTAACGGTTTTTAAAAGAGCACATTCCCAAAAGATAATACAAACTGTTTAGAAAATTTCATATAGGTATCTAATAAAACAAAATATGAAAATAGGACTTTGTTACAATTTTGAGGGGATTTAAGTCTAATAAACTGAAGCTTTAATTTTTATGTTTTGCCGGAGAAAAATTTGTACCTACAGGTGCCTAAAAATAGCAAATTTTCTAGTTTTGAACGCTAATAGCTCTTGAACAGGGGGTGGTACAATAAAAAAATTCTAAGGAAGCTTATACTAATTCTACAAGTTCTTTCTTACCTAAATATTTAAGTCCCTATCTAAAGGTGTGCCAGAGTTATGAAAGTAGGAAAATCATGCAAAATTTGGTTTTCACATAACTGTAAATTTAAATACTAGCTTTAAAAAAAAATTGTATACTTTTGATATTGGTTTACAAAGGCAAGCAAAATTGCTGTTGAATGGCTTTTTCAGGTTGAACATGAGATATACGCATTTAAAAATAGGACATTTTCAAAATTTTGGGAGGCTGAGGTCCGTAATGTATTTTATAATTAATTAATAATATAATATAATTTTATTATAAGACCTATCCATGGTTAAAATTTTTTTTCTATCTTTAACGGTTTAAAAGTTTTGTAAACAGACGGACGGACGGAAGTAGTAAAACTAAAAGACACATTTTTTCAAAATATTTTTTGGAAATGTGCTAAAAACACTAATTGTAAAATAATAAAGATTATAAAAATTAGATTTTATCAAGAAAGTGAAATGGCAAAAAAGTAAATAAAAATATTATTTCTCTTTCTAGATTTTCTCCCTCTAGATCTGAAGTAAGACAAATTGGTTTATGTTATTACGGATAATTGTCTTATCGGTAAACTAAACATGTTTGAAGATAAGGTATACGTTTGGAAATTTTACAAAGAAATTGCCGTTATAGAGAGCGTGGACCACTTTTCTGCATCTGTCCCTGCAGTCTCTTAAGAAAAACACAGAAATATCACGGTAGTTTCTTTTTTCAAGACTTAGGAGAACTCTTTGAATGAATCTGAGAAATTTTTAAAGCGTTAGCACTAACTCTGGTCGAATTGATTCTCCCAAGTTTTTGAACGTAAATACCCTATACGAAGCAAGAATCTAGGGATTTACCGACACGTCAACTCAACCTTTATCAAAAAAATAAAAAGAACAGTAAAATGGAAAAATCAGTTTTAAAGTTCAATATTTTTTTCATTTAGAATTTTACTCATTTACAGTAACGAGCTATTTGTTATATAAACTCCATAGAATGACATAATTTAAATTCGTAATACAAAATTACATTTTATATTTTTATTTATTTAATTAAGGCATCAAATAAAGTTATTTTGTAAAAAATTTAACATTATTTAAGTCAAAAAAAAAAAAAACCAATAATCAATTATACACGTTTCTTTTTTTTCCCTGAAAAAGAGCAAATTATCTAAAATGAACAGAAAAACAAGGAGCAGCTACATCTTAATATCTAACTGTCTTTTCTTTTTTTTTTTTTTGTTAAAAAAAGTCATTTTTATTATATTTTAAAATTGAAAATGACATTAATTTAATTATTTCCATTTTCAAATCAAATTTTAAACGTTCTTTTAATTTTTTTTTCTTTTCTTTTCAAAGAAAAAAAAAAAAAAATTATAACCAATCCTAAGAAAGGATCAAATATATCAAAATAAAGAAACAATTTCAAAAGCATTTTATTTTTTTCAATTTAAATTCAATTTTATTTTTTTTTATTTTTAATTTTCTTATTTTCTTTTAATGATTAAACCATTATATACTATTATTATTTAGAAGAACTTTTGAATTGTACTGTATATATTGTTAATTTATATCGAAATAATTTTATAAGCTGTACATTCCATTCATCAAACACACAGATCTCATTTAAAACAATTATTGTCGAAAAAGAAAAAAAAAATTGTCTGCTCAATACATGTTAATATCTATAGATATAATATTATATAGAATTATAAAATTAACATAAACCTACATCAGTAAAAGCAGTTTTTATATGTAAAAACGAGGAAGAATACAGTTGCCTTTGTCAACTCTTAGATACCCGTACGAACCGTTATTATGTTCATAGGCTGCCACTCTGCTTATAATATTATTTTTGTAATTTTTTAGTATTTTAAATAATTTGGGTGAATTTTATAATTTCTAGAAGAAGTATGGGTTGTACATATTTTAAAACTATATATTTACACATTCTTCAAAAGCAAATTCTAACTTTCCACATAACGATTATCAATCCAAAACTTTTCCAAATATGCTATGGTACCATTTCAATACTAAGCGGCAAATGTTTAATAATTATTTTATACTCATACATACATATATATAAATTATTTATCGTACTGGTATAAAAAAATGTGAAAATTGAACTTTTCTAGAATTTTGAGCGATTCCAAGTCCGCAACCTTATATAGCTAAAAAAAACCGTTAACACACGTAAAAATATATTACTGGAGCTTTAATTTTTTGGTCTTGCCGAAGAATAATGAGTACAGGTGCCTAAGTTAGAGGTGTTTAAAAATAGCAAATTTTCAATTTTTGAGCCCTAACAGCTCATAAACAGGGGGGTGGTAAAACAAAATTTTCTGAGTAAACTTATACTAATTCTAAACGTCTTTCTTGCCTCAAAATTTCAAGTCTCTATCTGTAAGCGTGCCGGAGTTATGAAGGTTGAAAAATCATGCAAAATTTAGTTTTCACATAACGGTAAATTTGAATACTAAATTTAAAACAATTGTATAATTTTGATACGAATTTACAAATCTAAGAAAAATACCTGTCTAATGACGCTTTCTGATTGAAAAAATCGTATTCAAAATGTGAGACATAAGCATTTAAAAATAGGGCTTTTTCAAAGTTTGAGGGGCTGTAGCTCCGCAACGGGTGGGGCTACAGAAAAATGTAGTTAAAAATAAAATTAATATTTTTATGATATCTATCAGCAGTTAAAACTTCATGTCTCTATTTAAAAAAAAAATGTGGGGATCTAAAAGTTAGGTATTCGACAGCTACCTGAAGTTGTGGTCGGATCTCAACCAAAAAAAATATGGAACCTACAAATTGTTGTAAGAATATTTTGTGTTAATTTCAAGACTCTAGCTTTCTTAGTTTTTGAGTTATCTTGCTGACAGACGGACGGACATGGCTTAATCGACACAGAATTTGATTCTGACCCGATCCATACCTTTGAAGTTATATCTAGCTCGCTTATTTCGAGGTGTTACAAACGGAGAAGTAATTTTATTATACCCGATACTTATCGTACGGGTATAAACACCCGATATATATTAAATAAAATTCCTTTGGGATTTTAACAAAAGAAAAAAAATCAAAAAAAAATTTATTTTTAAAAATGCAAGCAGTACCTAAAAAAAATCTAAAAACGAAAAAAGTCTGTTGTATCTACAATTTAGTTATCCTTTAAAAAAACGAATTTAAAATTTTTTAAAGATTCATCCATAATAAAAAATATCCTTGTAAGGGAAATATTAAATAAATACACACATCTATTAAACATAATTTAAAAATATTTCGACATATTTATGTATCAATGTGTGTATGCCTTTGATATTATAAAAGTTGGCAAAAAAGAAAACAAATTATTTTTAACCTTGATTTTTATAAGGTATTTGTTTTTCTCCAAAAATTTTCATTTTATTTTTGTTGAAGGATGGATGTCATTATGCAAAATTTTGCCTTTTTATTTATATAAAAAAAAAAAAAAACAAAAAATTAAGCAAAATATTTTATTATTTTCTCCTTTTGTTTTTAGTAATCGAAATTTTATTAAATTATTGTCAGACAACATCCAGATCTTTTAGATTTCTAATACCAATAAATTATTATTGTAATTATATTCATATTATTTTTTTTTAAACTCTAAAAAAGATTATTTTGATTCAATTTATATTGCGTGTGTCTGTTACTAATTTTTTTTTTTTTTAATAAATATGAAATAAATTATAATTTATGATATTTTATAGATTTTATTATCTTTAGATAAAAATTTAAGGAAAATTATTTGCAATTTAATAAATTTAATTGAAAATATTTTTTTTTTAAATATAACGAAAATAATATTTAATTAAGATCAAAATAAACGAGGAAGAGTGCAGTAGAGTAGACTCTGTCAACTCTGGGATACCCGTATGAACGTAATATATCCTGTTTCTATAAAACTTGATCATCTTTTAAAAACATTCAGATGTTTTAGTACCGAACTACAGAGATATATTTATGTAAATTGTGGAGTTGTATGACAGCTACCCGAATCTATTGCGCCTAGCTTCATTAAGTTCCAAGAAATGCAAGAAGCCTGAACCAGCTGCTTTAGACCAATCAAATTTTACAAAAGTTTTTGGCATGCAACTCGACACTTTTTCACTAAATTTAAGATAGCTAGCTTCAATAGACACTGAGTTATTTTCATTTAAAAAGAGAAATTGTATGGTAACTTTCCGAACCTGCCATATCATCATAACCAAATTTTACAGAAGTTGTTGCCATAAAACTGGATCATCATTTGCAAAATTTCAGATACCTAGATTAAATAGACACTGGGTTATTTCCATTTAAAGAAAGAAATTGTATGGCAGCTACTCGAACCCGGGGGCCGAAAATGCTGAAGTTAAATAGCAAAACTAACAATTTTGTAAAAGTGACGTAAAAAAAATTTCCGCCTCCTAGCTCCTTTATTTTTTGAGTTATCATGCGCACGGACACTGCGTTATTTTCATTTAAAAAGGGAAGTTGTATGGCAACTACCCGAACCTGTCGCACCACCACAACCAAATTTTGCATAAGTTGTTGCCATAAAACTTGATCATCATTCGCAAAATGTCAGATTCCTAGCTTCAATAAACACTGAGTTATTTTCATTTAAAAAGAGAAGTTGTATGGCAGCTACCCAAACCCGTCGCACCAACACAACCAAATTTTGCAGAAGTTGTTGCCATAAAACTTGATCATCATTCGCAAAATTTCAGGTTCCTAGCTTCAATAAACACTGAGTTACTCTCATTTAAACGGATAAGTTGTATGGCAGCTACTCGAACCCGTCACACCAGCACAACCAAATTTTTCAGAAGCTGTTGCCATAAAACTTGATCATTATTCACAAAATTTCAGATTCCTAGCTTTAATAGACACTGAGTTATTCTCATTTAAACGGGAAAGTTGTATGGCAGCTACCCGAATCCGTCGCAACACCACAACCAAATTTTACAGAAGTTGTCACCATAAAACTTTATTATCATTTGCAAAATTTCAGAAACGTAGCTTGAATAAATACTGACTTATTTCTATATAAAGGTAGAAGTTGTATGGCAGCTACTCGATCCCGCCGACCGAAAATGTTGGATTTAAATAGCAAAATAACAATTTTGCAAAAGTGGCGTAAAAAAAATTGCAGCCTCCTAACTCCTTTATTTTTTGAGTTATTGTGCGGACGGACGGACGGACGTACATGGCTTAATCGACTCAGAATTCGATTCTGAGCCGATCCATACCTTTGACACTATATCTAGCTCGACTCCTTTAAGGTGTCACAAACGTAATGGCAAATTTATTATACTCTTGAACATAGTTCATACGGGTATAAAAATAAATAATAAAAAAAACTTGTATAATTTTATTTATACGTCTGTTCTATTAATATTGTTTAGTTCGAGAGGAAAAACTCAGAAAAAATTTAAATGATTTAGGTGCAGAAGCTGGAAAGATGAAGAGGAAGAGAAATTAATATTTCACCTATTGTATAAATGTCCGGATTTTTTCTCTAAAAAGGAGAAATTTTCTGGGAAAATTCCATTTTAAATATCCTTTTGTGATTTTTTCGAGATCGACTTCATTTAATTGAGAGCATATTTAGTAATAAACTTCCAAAGGCGTAATTATAAGAGGAAAACTATAATCTATTTTATCACAAGGGGTCTTAACTGGCCTAAGTTTACATCTGAAGTACCTTTTCTGCTTACCTACCACCTAAGTTCTATTGAGGACATGAATCTTGTCTACAAGAGGACAACAGAATATATTAACAATATGTAATACACCTACTACTTATAAAAACAACAATTTCACTTGCCTTAATTGTTATTTTGTTGATTTTGAGATTCAAGATTTTTACCATATATTTTTTTTTTTTGCATTCATAAATGTCAATCTAGGCATGTGTGCCTTTGTACAAAAAGTATTCAGAACTAATAATATGGAATAGGGTAAGGGTTAAATGCAGAGTAAAGGAGTTAAATGCAGATAAAAGATAAATTTCTATAAGTTGTATTACGCTATCTTGGAAATTGGGTTTTTCAGTATGAGGGTAGGCGTGTGTTTCGGGTACAAAAAATTTGTAGTGGAGGTGTTAATTGTTTTATTTCAGGTATTTGTCACTACAAGATATAAGAAGATAAATAACCGAACTGTAGGACGACAACTGCGTGGAATAAGGTAATATTAATTGGAATCGTTATTAAGTTGAATAACTCTGGTTTGAACACTATATATTCTTCTAACGCAGCGCAGTTTTGGGTTGTACCATTTCAAATGTGTGCATTTAATACTCTATTATTGTCCAAATATAAATTTTATTGATATTGAGAAAAACTGGCGCAGATTATAAGTTTTACAGACAATAAGTTTCACTATGCAGTAGAGTAGCAGTTAGGTAAAAGGAATAAACAATTGTTGCCCCATTAGTGGTACGCTCTAAGTGTTAGAGAAAATACATCCAGAGTTTATTTTATTTTTTTATTTAAGTTTATTTTAGTTTTGTTGTATTCTGATTTATTTTTAATATACATATTTTTTTACAATATCTACAAATAAAGTAGAAAATTACATACAAATTAATTTCACTATTAGATATTCCTTTTTTTAAGTACATACTATTAATATTATAGGAACTTGTAATAAAAAACTTGTAATTTACTTAACGTACTAATTGTAAAACTTACAATTAGTATACAATCTCATAAAAGTAATAACATTTATTTATTAATATAATAATTTTATATTAATTTTGTGTTTAGACAAATTTTGTCTTGTTTTCAAAAAACTCTCTTGATTAAAACAAATAAAATTCAATACATACAAAACCCAAATTTATTATAATGGTATAAGGATCTAATAATTGTACTTTAAAGCAATCGATAGATACTTTTAAAAAAAAACATGTTTATGTTATTCTGGAAAAATTTAATTGTTTCCAATCATGTATAATAATCTTGTAATAATTCTGAATAAAGTATTTTTTTTATTAATCCTTCTGTGTATGTTTAAGTTAAGCAAAAAATATTAAAGAAAAATTAGCATTTTTACATCATTGTTCTTTTGTATTTAATTTGTCTTTTGTATTTAATTTTTAAGGCTTTTAAGGATTAATTAAGTATTAATACGAAAATATAAATATTTAAAATTTACAAGTGTATATTTTACTTGTATACAAGTGTATACATGTATACAATAATGTACTAAGAAAAAAATTATTTTCTTTAAATTTAAAAAAACAAAATTAAAAAAAAAAAACATTTTTTACTAAAATTTAAAAAAAAAAAAAGACAATCAATAAATTTTATTTAACAATTATTTTTTTTTTTTTTTCCTTTCTTTACAATTTTAAATGGTTTTACAAAGTTTTCAATATTTCATTTGTTTTATTTTTATTTTTATTTTTGTTTCAAACCATATTATAAATTAATACAAGAAAAAATATCATTAATCAAATTTTGTGTCGGGAGTCCTTAAAATTTCCTTTATTTTAAAATTAATGTGGAAAAATGTTTGTATATATTTTTCTTTTGTAAAAAAAAATGTATATATATTATGTTTGTGTGAATATTATATGACGTATGTATATGATATATTATATTATATTGTTGAAAACTTTTTATATAAATTAGTATATAATTCTTAGAACATATTATAATAAAAAATTCATTTTTCACTTATTTTAAAGCTTTTTCTTTCATTTCATGTATTAAAGTATTGTAAATATTTATGAATATAAATAAATTTGTATGAATATAATGTAAGGCTACATTTATAATAATATATTAATATGGTATACCACGAGCTACTGTAAACCAAATTTGTATAATATACTTATAATTTTACCTAACACTCTTTTAGTACTGTCAGGACTTGTCCGAAATTAGAAATATGATTCACAAAACTTCAGTATAGCAATACGGACTCTAAAAATTAAATGCATAAACTTGCGTAATGTGAGATATTTATATCACAGGTGTGCAGAACATACACTTATTTAAATATTAAGTTGAATAGACAATAAATTTATAAAAAAAGGTTGAGAGAGGTATAATGAAGTTAATGAAGAAAATAGTAGGAATAGTTGATGTTGAATTTAAAACAAAGAATTACAATTACTTAACCGAATAATGAAGAATCCAGAAAAATAATACATAGCATAGCATCTTACTGTTTTCCCTAAAAGATTTTACAAACAGTTAAATTCGGTAGTAGGATGAAGAAAAATACACATCAAAAACATGGTTTTATAGATTATGTCAATAGGTTAGATTATTAGATTCGATTATTATTATTATTTTATAGGTATCAGTATCACAACTGCGACCTTTTGATGTAGATCATACTGTTAGATCTATTATGCTCCCTTTATTACTAAGTATTAAGCATTTTTGACTTCATCTATAACTGTTCTGTCAGCCTTACTATCTCTTGAAGATGGAATATCTATAGAGAGTTTATTGCTGTTTCGGACTGTAACTCCGCTGTTACAATTTTCTTTAAGTGCCGCTTTAGTCGGCAATATCCTAACAGGAAATCTCTCAGAATTTTCAATTTATTTTTACTGGATTTTGTAATTTTTTTTTTTCTTCTCCGGTTCTTGGTCCGGTTAGAAGCTATTTAGTGAAAACCATAACTATCCCTATATTTTTTGCAATTTTGTGATTATTTTATTTTTTTAATATATATCACAGTTATCTTGAAAATTTAATTACTTATGAAACACACTGTAAGAATACGTGTATATTATTAACAAGTTTTAAAATTGTATAAAAACGTTATTCATATATTATGTACATTATTGAGTCAGTAAAAAAATATAATAGAAATTTTGTTTTTTTTTTAATTTCCTCAAAAAGAAAAGTTTTTATATATGAATGTATTACAATACGTACACATGTTTACTTAACGCAGTTGATATTAGTTTAAAAATTATTGTTAAATCTTATTCCCAATCTACTACTTATAGTCATACACATACATACATATCATTATATATGATATAATATAATCTAAAAAGTTGTAAATTGATGCCTTCACGAAGATTTAAAAATTATTGAGTTTTGTTGATTGATTTTTTTGTCACTTTCCATTTTTTTCATTTATATTATATGAAACTGTCGGCTCCGATTTTACGTCTTTTTTTTCTCATTATCATCATTTTAACAAACGAAACCCGACAAAAAAAAAAGCAACAAAAATAAAAAAAAATTAAAAATTCTATTCTCGTTATGTTTACACTCTTTCCACCACATCTGTTTTTTTATTATAGGTCGGGGATTTTTATATTTATATTCTTATCCTTACAAGTCCATAATATATGTATATACAATATACAAATAGTATTATATACTGTACAGAGTGTTACATATAACTGAAAGATATGTAGGTACATATATATTATAATATATGTGAACGGTAAAAAAAATCTAATAATCTATTCAATGTTTGAAGAATTGCCATCAGTTTTTTTTTTTTTTTTGTTATTTTTGTTAAATATTGAAAGGAGCCTTGTTAAATTTTATTTAATCTATATAAGAGATATATGTAATCCCTATATGTATACTATGTTCTCCTAAATATTTTATTTACACATAAAGACAATAAATCCGGCTAGATAATACAAAAAAAAAAAAATATCTAGTAGGGTATTTTAAAAAATTGTTGACGTTAACATGGTAACAGAAGGCTTTTAATTATAGAAAAGTAAAATAAAAACTTAGGAAAATATGATTTCGAGTCAAGACAAACATCTAAAGAGTAGAACTGTAGAATTAATTATTTTGTTCTACAGCAGGATTAATAAAACAACTTTTTGCTTTTCACTTCATATATCTATATTTTATAAGTTGCATATAAAATTTCAAATTTTTGAAATGATTGAATGTGTATAACCCTTATATTATATTCTTAAGGTACCAAAAAAGAACAAAGCGAAATAATTGGAATTTACTGTCATTCCAATTTTTATATTACTAATATGGTTATTCAACTTTCAATATTTGGTTGAAGAAAAACAGAGCTAAATATTATCCTAACTAAATAGTATTTAGTTCTGACTAAATGCTGTTTCGTGTGCTTAATAGAATACAAGTGTTGAAAGCATACTTATAGGCACTTAAAATTTCATGGCAACAAATATTTTGAAAACAAACAAAAGACATTTCTTAACTAACAAAATCTTTTCAAGAAAAAAGGCAGTCATATTGTAAAACACCTATAAAAACATATTCAATTTTCGATTTCAATTTTCTATTCAATTTTATGAAGAAATAAATGCTAATTGAAAAAAACCGCCCTTTTAGAAAAATAAAAATTATTAGAAAAAATAAAAGTGCAAGTGCCACATAATTTAACTTTTTGTGTAGTGTACACAATATTGAAGCTAAAATCAGAGTAAATACCAACTTTATTTTTTTTTATGAAATAACTTTCTAATTTTTAATTTGATAAAATACGATTTAATGACAAAATGACCGACACAATTAATTAAAATCTTATAACTTTATCATTAAAATTAGGTAAAAGGCAAAAAAACTAAAAAAAAATTATGGCACATAATATTAAATGACGAACCAAAAGCATAAAAAAAAAAGAAAAATTTGAAACCTATTGGGTAAATTTGGTTCGTAGAATTTCTAGTTTTTTTTTTTTTTTTTGTATACAACTTGAAAGTACGTAAATTTACCGTGAATTTATTTTGTTTTGTTATTATCATTTTAAATTGTTTTTTTTTTTTTTGTTTTGTGCATGTATATGTATATTATATACATATATGCTAATAATCTAATAATCCTGTTCCAAGAAAATTGTTTTAAGAAAATTTTGTAGGTTTTTAATGACATTTCCACATTCATAAAAAAAAAAACAATGCTATTAGGGCCAACCTAATTCAAAATATCTTTGGTTTTCCATATTTTACAATAAGAATTAAAATAGCAATAAAAAAAGTAAAATTATTGTAATGTTACATCAAATGCTAAAAAAAAAACACGTACTTTATTACAAAAAAAAAGGAAATTAAAATGTTTTAAACTCTTTTTAGTTTTTTCTTTAATGTTATAAACAACATATGGACACGTACAATTACAAAATGTATTTATAACAATATAAATTTTATATTATTGTTTCTGTTAAACGTAAAATAGGCTCATGAAAAACGGTACCTACTCTTCATTCAAAGTTAATGATGGAAGTTCAGATTTATATTAATTTGACAATCTTGATCTTGTAATGTAAAATGCTCACCCTCTCTTATTCTTAAAACTGCTAAAGCAAAAAAATTTGAAGTTTGAATGTTGAAAATAATGTGAAAAAAGTTTGAATGTTTCCGTTTGTAATGCAGTATAAGTCCACTATCATACACTAGGCTTCCACTCCTCAAAATTTTTCGAACTAGCTCAAAAAGTTCAAAAAGTCTCCTTACACCTAATTGGCCACTCTACGAAGTTGGTAACACTCCTATTAATATTTTCCAAAATATTGGAGCGATTGTTTTCTTTTATTGATATTTGGTAGATATAACTGCACTTCTTCTTTTGAACTAAAATCAATTAATATATAACAGTTCTCAAACAATACCAACATACCCTGAAAGATATAGCAAGTGCTCATTTCTCTGGTGTGGAAATCCCTTGCTGGTGTTTTTTTTTACGAAGATAGGTAGGAGACACCTAAAGACATGTAAAGACACTAAGAAGGAGCAGTACGAACACGATTTCTTTATTGTCTTATCAAACTTTAACGCACTAAACACCATATTCCTTTATGACCAAACAATAAACTAGGAGACCTTGGACTATTGAACCTAGTTATATTATTGGTTTTTTATAGAGTGAAAATTCCTAGGTAATGGGTTTTTTTTTAAAGGATTAATTGGAAATCATCTAAAGATGTTAAAAGGAGCAGTATTTCACTATGAACTTGTGCAACCATAACCCACTAAACACGGTCTAATTGTATGATCAAATGATAGATTAGGCGAGTACCTATTTATTATTATTGTACTGGTTATGGTGACATTTAAATCGTTTTTCCTCTCTCATTAAACTAAACTGCATTACTATAATAGAAGAAACAATTCTTGTATTTAAGTAGTGAGTAAAAACAAAATATGTAATTAAGCTTTTGATTTTTAAGGTTAGAGATTTAAATATAACAATCAATGCCGTATCAAAATTTCATATAGTGGACACTTCATGTCGTAAAAGAAAGATTCAGCAAAATATTCTGATTCTTATTATAAAATTTTCTTTTTTTAAATTTCTTAGCAAATTTCTTACTTTTCAATTTCATCTTCAAGAAAAACCAAAAAAAAAAAAACTAATTCGTTTTCTATGAGTCATAATAAAAACAAACAGAGGCAAAAAAGGCCTAGGGATTTTATGTATCTCTCAAGACTCTTATACTGTTATATTTACTTTTAAAATTCGATTTTATAAAACAAGAGCAGGACCCACATGCATAAAAGAAAGAAAAAAACAGTGTCTAAGTTAAAGGATAATAATATAAAATGTTTATATTTTTTACAGAAATAAATATTACATATATATTTATATTATGTACTACTTGTATACATTACATAATAATATACCAAAATCGTATATTTGACTTGTTATGCTATTCTTCTTTTTGTGTTGTTTTATGTCCTTAGAGATTTTTATTAAAAAAAAAAAAAAAACATAAAATGAAAAATTTAAAGACAACAAAACCTTGGAAATTTTCTTTATTTTTTTTTCTTTTTTTTTTTTCTTTTTTTAAATTAATGCTTTTGGCATTATTTTATTTAAAAACAGCCGTTTCGGTAACAACAACAGTAACAGAAAAAACTCTTAACAAACTTTTTATGACACTCACAGAGAAACAAAAGCAAAATTAAGTAAAGAAAAACAAACATTTTTTTTTTAAATTGTAATTTTCCCTACCTTTGTAATAATTTGTTTTCTTTTTTTTGCAAAAAATAAAATGGATATACTTCCGAAAAGCTCATTAACAATTATTGATAAATGAAATAACGTTAAAATTTGGTTGCACATATATAGGCTTCTTTCCTGTTTTGCTATTAAAGTTAAATATATTTTCAATGACATCTTATTATTCTTCTTATATGGGCAGTGGAAAGAAGTTTGGTAAATTTATTTGCCAATTGTTATGTTTAAGCTACTAAATCATTACTCCTAAGAAAATAGCAATGAATTGGATTTTCTAAGAGGTGATTGTAGGTCTTGATGCAAATACGTTGTTTTTAAATAGTTATTAATAGGTATGTATTTATTTATTTTCATTTTTTTTCTTACGAGCACCGGTGGAAAATTTCAAAAGTCATCCGGAGGTGTTGATACGTTAGTTTCTTCGGATACTGTTGGACTTTAACCAACAAAAACAACTCCCTTTAAAATCAGTCTTTAGGATAGGATAGATCTTCAATACAAAATTTTCAGCTTGGTCTTTAGGATAAGGAAATGGGAAGGATTCTTGAGGAAATGATGGGATTTAGGAAATTTAGGAATATGAAGGATGAGTACAAAAATTTTCAAGAATTTCTCAGTTTAAAAATTTGGTTTTTTTTTTTTTGATAATTTATTACCTCTTTAGGAAGAAACCCCTTAAAACTTAAATGTGAAGCATACGCACGAAATTATTTTAAAGATCACTTAAAAATATATTGAAAAAATAAATTGTTTTGAGTAATTTTGTGGAGTCATTTAATTTTTCTTTATATTTAGCCAGTGCCAATCAAATAAATGAAATCAGCATGTTTGATTTCAAATGAAGCACGTTTTTTCTATTATTTAAAAATTATAAAGATATGAAATTGTTTAACAGTCCTTTTATAATTAACTTTAAAAACAAAGAGAATCAAACAAAGTTATAATTGTATAATAATTGTAAGATAATTATGATTAAATGATTTTAACTTCACTGTTTAATTTTTTAAACGTAAATAAATTTTGATTTATTTAGGGATATCCTTACTTGTACAAGTATTAATATATCGGCATATATGTAAGTACCTGTTAGATAGAATATTCGAGTGCAGCAAATTAAGGAACAAAGTAATTAATAAATTCGGAATTAACTAAAGGTAACAAGTGAATTTTATACACCTTTAATTTTATGTATTGGTTTATATTTCTTTAATTTATAGTTTTTCACCAGTGACTATAATATTAATTATTATATGTATATATTAATAACTTAAACTTTGATATTTAACTTATTTGCAATACTAAAATTTAAACAAAATATTTTTTTTTATATAAAAGAACTTTGGGATTTTATTAAATTAATAGAAACACCTTAAAAAGAAAATGATTTTTGCTAAAGGATAAGATTTATATAAAATTTATATTTCATAGGATAATTGAATACTTGTATGAAAATAGTCCTCCGGGTATAATAAACCTGCCATCAAGTTTGTCATTCCTTAAAGGAGATGAGACAGATAATATAAAAAACTATATGCACCTATGTAATATATCTAATTTTGGATTGATTTAGCTATGTTCATTCGTCGGTCCGTGCACATAATAATTCAAAAAATTACGGTACTATAAGATTCTTAAATTTTTACGATTTCACTTTTATAAAATTCTTGTTAATTTCGCTATTGAAATTGACCAAAGTTCGATTGGCTGTTCGATCAGCTGTGTCTATTGAAGCTAGTAACTCAGTATCTATTTAAGCAAGGTATCTGAAATTTTAGTGCAACAGATTCGAATAGCTTCCACATAACTTCTTTTTTATATGAGAATAACGCAGTGTATACTATATAAGCTTGGTATTTAAAATTTTGTCAAAAGAAGTTAAGGCATAATATGCCAACGCCTTTTCCATAATTTGGTTAGTCTATAACTAAACTATAACTTAAAATTTTACATAAGTATATCTCGGCACTTGATTCAGGCAAATATCTGAAATTTTTTAAAAGGTGATTAAATTTTATGCTGATAGCATAAATTATTTTCTTACGAGTATCCTAGAGTTTACAGTTTGATACATTCAACTATATACTCTTCTTTATTGTTCTGTTCTTCTAAATATTTTTGATATATTGTAATGTTAAAAAGAAAATCGATATGAATAATTCTTTCTTAAGACATGTGTTGAAAATTTTTAGGTTTTGTTAAGTATTTATCCGTAATCGATTTTTTTTTCTTTTGTTTTGACCTACCATTTGTAAATCATGTAGTACTAATAATACGAAGGAGTATATTTTTAGATAAAAATGATTATAAACTAATAAAATATGATTAAGGAAATCTTATGCTCGTGTCTAGGATAATTTATTCAGGTCAATATTGTGATATTTGAAATGAGAAAAATTTGATTTTAAGGTATCTATATTTGCTCCAAATAATAAAAAAAAAATTAATCTTAAAAGAAAGAAAAGATTAATTGAAATTCTTAGATTATTCTTATAAAGAAAATTATTAACCTATACATTACTGTTCACAAAATGTTTTCCTAAGCTTTTCTCCAATGCTTATATTTTTCTTCAAATATGTCAAATAAGACTTAAATGTAATTAGTAACTCTTGAAATTTAATTTTGAAGAATAAAGTTGTTATAATAAAATTTTTGAGAAGGTTAAAACAAGAATGAAATAAAAGATTATGAATCTGGTTTAAAAAGAGTGTAAGAAAATACTTTTGCTATTTTTCGATATTTCAATTTAAGTAATACAAATAATAATATAAATGTTTCTCCTCTTTCACATTTTTTATCCTGACTTTACTGTTTTAGTTTTCTTTTTTTTTTCTACATTTTTCAATAATTATTACAATAAATAAAGGTAGTTTGGTGTCGTCTTAGTGAATGTTTAACAGTGAGATATAGCGAGATTGTTAGTTATTTTTTCAATTAATAGATAATTGTTCGATTAAAAGATAATTTCGATATTCTTTTTTCTTTTTAAGAGAGGTGGTTTTTAGTCTTACCAACTAAATCCACCTCCCCTTTAGCCAATATAATGGGATGAAACACTTACCTGCTAACGCAGTATATTGGCTAGGGAATAAGAATAGGGAAGAATAGGAAATGGATGTGAAAACATTGAACTGGGAGTGGGAAACAATGAATCCACCTATTATTATTATTTCGCTAACAGTGACTATAGCCGTTACAACAGTTACAGCATGCAGTAGTATATTATAACACCATCTAATTACATCTTTTCATAGATTGACCACAAAGTTGGAGTTTAAATAATTCTTCCTAGTGCACGTAATATATTATATAATAAAACCATAAATTATCAAATATAGTAAGGACTGCTGCCACCGTTCGGCCCAAAACCTTTAAATCTTCTTCTGCATATCCTTTTTTCTTCAATATGATATATTTTGTCTCATTTTTCAAAAAAATTTTAAAAATTCACGTATTAGATTCATTTTGTGCGTCTGCTTACCTATCTATGTGTTGGTTCGTTTGTCTGTCAGTCTGTCAATTTGTTTACAAAACTTCTACGCCATTAAAGGTAGAGCAGGGAAATTTTAACAAGTATTTTTAGTTTTTACATAACATTTTTAGTTTTAATATTGTTGATAGACTTTTTAATGCAGCCACATCATTTTCTGAACTGCTGCCTTTCAAATTTTGGAAAAGCTCTATTTTTAAAAATGTACATCTCAAGTTCCGCTTATATTTTTCTAATCGCCGCCAAACGACAGAACTTTTAGTTTTATTTAAAAAAATGTATGTTGTTAATAGACTTTTTAATGTACCCCCATCTGTTTCTGAACTGCAGCCCCTCTAATTTTGAAAAAGGTCTATTTTTAAATGTGTATATTTCAAGTTCCGCTTATATTTTTCTAATCGCTGCCAAACGACAGCACTTTTTTTTACCTTTATAAATCAATATCAAAATTATACAATTTTTGGCAACTTAGTATTTAATTTTACCGTTATTTGAAGACAAAATTTTATAATATATACTTTTTAGTCAGAATATTGCAATTTTGAGGGAAGGAAACATTTTCAAAATTAGCATAAAAATTAGCGCTTCAAAAATTTTTTTTTGTACCAGCTCCTATTTATGGGCAGTTTGGCGACAAGTCCATTAATTGTTCATTTAATTTTATTGGATTTTTTTTTAAGTTTATAATTAAGTTAAGTTTATAATTAAGTTTTTCTAAAGAGTAAGAAGAAAAGGATGTAAATTTTATGAAGATGAAAATATAATATTAAATATTTTACTAATAGTGGAATCTTTCATAGTGGAATCCACTTTCATAGTGGAATCAATATTATGTAGTATGTAGATTTAGTGACCAAATCCACAAGCCGAAATTCATAAATAAAATTCAAAAGCCTAAATTCACAAATTCAAAATTATGCTAAGAATATTCTGGAAAAAAAGAAAAACTCTGATTTTGTAACAAACTCTAAAGTTCTTCCTAATTATTTTCATTGCATACATATTTCAACATCAAAGCAAATACGTAACAAATTTCCGCTAAAAAAATTATGGAACCCTGATTTTGTTACCATTTACAAACTCTAAACTCCTTCCTTACTATTTTTACATACCCACATAACTATTTTAACAGGTAAGTTTTAATATTGATATTATGGATTTTCTTTTTATAGATTTTTTTTCCGCGAATTTTTTTCTTTTTTATGGCAAAAATCGTTATGGATTTTGTTTTTTTGTGGATTTTAAAACTCACCCATAGTATATGTATATATTACAGAGCTACTATCTATTTATTTAATATTTTCATTTTATCATAATTATACTTAATTATGCAAAATATTAATAAGCTGACCTTTTAATTCACAAGGGCCAATATTATTTGTTAAATTATTTTTTACAAAAAAATCAGAAAAATCACAAAGAAAACAAAAAAATACAAAACACAAATTAAATTTATTTCCCATATTATCTACATACCTATTAAATAATGTAAATTTTTATGAATTAAGTGAATATTTTTTTGACCATTAAGAGTATAAGAAAATTTTTTTTACTTTTTGTTTTATTTCAACAATCACTCAAAACAAAAATAAAATAAAAGTAATTAAAACTTTTGAAATGAATAATTGGCGATTTAAGTTTCTTATGAATAATTTTTTTAACTCTCATATTTAAAAAAAAAAAAAAAAAAAAAAACACAAAACAGAAGAAAAAATGGGAAAATTAAATAAAAAATTGAAAAAAAAAAACAAAAAACTGAAAAACTTTTCAATTAGAAGTTTTTCCTTCATTGTTATTAAATTTTCTGTTTTTCTTTATACAGATTTTTTTGTTTTTTTTCCAACAATTCTCAAAGGAAATTAAAAACAGAAAATTACAAAACTTAAAAAATACAAAAAAAAAAATATGTACACATACAAAAAAATTAAGTGAATAAAAATGAAAATAATATAAACAATAGAATAATAATAAAACAAAATAATGAAAAATAATCTAAAAAGAAATATGAAAGAATTAAAGAAAATTAAAATTGGTTCATAATAATAATAATTATAAAAATAGTAAAAAAAAAAGAAAAAATAAGAAAAACAGAAAAAAAATAAAATAAAAATAAACTTAAAAAAAACTTTATTAAAAAATCAAAGAGAGAGCACGTTATGAACCATCATAAAAATAAAAAAATAAATAAATAAATAGAAAAAACAAAATTATTTTAAATCGAAATTAACAAAAAAAACAAAAAAAATAAAAAAACCAGATAATAAAAATAATTTTAATAATTATTATTGTTGTTGTTTTTTTTTGTTTCAAAAAAATAAAAATAAAAAACAAAAAAAAAAAGTTTTATAAGAAATTCGAAATAATTTTCTGATTTGAAAATCAATAAAATGAAAGTAATTAATATTATATTAATTTTTTTTTTTTTTTGTTTGCAATATTGAAAATCTCTTCCTTGTTTTTGTATTTGTTTTTTATTAGATGGGTACTTTTAAAGCACTTTATTTTTAATTAAAAAAAAAAAAAAAACCAAACGATTTATTTTTTTTTAAATTAAGAATTTATTAATAAAAGGTTTTGATCATTATTCAAATAATATTGACAATATTTTATTATAATTTTATATTTTTTATTCAAAAAATAACGGATTTCTATGTAGAAATTTAATTTTAAGTTTTTGGTGTGGTTTCAGTAAAATGTATTCATTAGCAAATAGACAAAGCATGTGACTTATTAACGAGATTTGATTTTAAAATTATCTGTCTAATCAAGCAATATGGTTAAGTCGCCAGAATTTCAATCGGAATGCCTTGGATTTAAACTCCGATCAGGTCATATATAAAAAGAAATATATAGTAATTATATATCGTAATAATGTATATCGTATAAGTAATAATGATAATAATTAAAATATCTACTACAGTGTAGCTATCCTCCTCTTCTATGGTTATATCATGCAGAAATGTGTTATATATATATAGATACTACTGCCACATTTTAATCCACTGATGGCCCTGACTCCTGTAGCATATAATATCATATTAATATATAACTAATACTAATACCAATAATAATATAGTTACTACAGTGACAGTGGAATGGCCTCAATTAATTACCTCATGCTGAAAGATGTTATATACTACGCATGTTGTAACTGTTGATTAATATATTATAGTCACTGTTATAAAAATTGTAATAATAACATGCGGATTCATTGTTCCCTTACAGTCCCACTTCCAATTCAATATTTCTGCATCCTTCTCCTATAATTTCCTATCCTGACTCCCTAGCCAATATACTGCGTTACCAGGTAAGGGTTTCATCGCATTATATTGGCAGAGGGGGAGTTGGGTTTAGTCAGTAAAAATCTGACATTACCAAGGAGGAATTCTTGATTTTTTTTTGGAAGATTCCCACCTCCCTTTGGCATAAAAAAAAAATTAGTTGAATTCTTTTCTTGGAAAAATTTTTGATGAATTCCTCCGATGTTAGTGATTAACTGATGAGTTCATTCAAATTTCATCAATAAAAATAAATCAAGTTTTAATATCTATATCTGTACTAACATATTATAATTTGAAATGTGTGTTGGTCATTCCAGAATTGAAATAAAATATGAAATAAAATAAAAAAAATCAAATAGGAATGAGGCATAGTGATTAAAGATATGGTAAAGATATGTGGGTCGGAGTTTGAACCCCGAAGTAAAATTAATTTTTTTGTTTTTTATGTATAATGAAAAACTTGATAAATCGGAAAGAACAAGTGCTATTTTTAGTATACTTATTTTTTTTTTTTTTAGCGTATTATACCTTTAATAACATATTAAACAAAGCTATCGAACAAAAAATATCCCTTTATTATAAACAAAAGAAATAAATTTTAAATAGTGTAACATCAGCAACTGTTTTTACAAAATAAATAATTTTCTATTAGTTGAAAAAATAAATTATTATTTCTATTATATGTTTTAATTCATGCAATTAACTAAATTTGTAGATTTAATATTACTGTTATTATTTATTATTTTCTTTTTCTTACTTTTAAATAACTAAACAGCATTTCAGGATCTGTACGACGTACGGAAGGCTGATATTATTACTATTATTATTAACTTGACTGGGATTTAAATCTAATAGGTAACAGAAAAACAAAATGCCAGGTTTTCAAATAGTATACCTATTAATATCGATAAACGTTTCCGTTTGGTCTTTACTTTACCATATATGTAACCTTTTATTACGATTTTTTCATTTGGGGTGGTGAATAATTTTATGCTTTATTAAACGAACCAGTAATTTGACTTCTGACTGTGTCTGGTCTGTCTTTTACTATAGCAAGTACTACTAAACCTAATCTTCAACTTCAACTGATGAAAGACAATCCATTTTCCAGATAAACTTTCTTTTGTATATATTAGATAATAATATTAGATTTTATCTTATAAACTTTTTGAATAAAATCTTAACAATGAAACAATTTAAATAATAGTTTGAAATTTATGTGATAAGAGAACTCTTAGAATGTTCACCTACATATTTTGCACAATCAAACATTATTTTCTTTCTTTTTTGTTATTTTTTTTTTGTTTTTTTGTAGATTTTTTCCATTAGAAATCTTTAAATTTCCATAAATGCTTGCTTTAAAAAATTCTTTTTATTTGGAAATTCCACAAAAGTTTATATCTAAAAAAACATAAAAAAAAAAAATTAATTTAAGTAAAATGAAATGGAAAAAAAAAGTCAATATAAAAAATTTTGACCTAAAACCAAAAATATATAAAAACAAAATACCAAAGATTTTAATTTTTGGTGTTGTTTTTTTTTTTGGTAAAACAATTTTTTTTCCAAACAAAATAAATAGATAAAAAAAAAATATGTCATATGGATTTTCTTTTTTTTGTGTTTTTTTTTTTTTTTTGTTATATAAATTGAGTTAGGTAAAATTGGTATAACCTTGTTCTCCTTAACAAACTACAAAACAAATTAATACGACTTAGACTAAATGCAATGAAAATTAATTACAAAGATTTTTTTTTTTCCATACAACTGCAATGAATCTTATTTCAATTTTTTTATTTTTGTTTTTTGTTTTTTTTTTTTTTTCATTTCAAGAACATTTAAAAAAAAACATTTTAAGATAATTTTCAAGTCCTTGCTTGCATAACACAATTTCATTGTACATCAATTCAGACTCAGTTGGTAAACATGAGAGAAAAACCAAAAAAAAAAATAACAAGGTAGAATGTAAACCAACGGTTTTTAAAAGCGCACATTTCCAAAACTCAATACAAATTGTTTAGAAGTGTGACTTACACAAAAATTTGAAAATTTCATGTAATAAGAAAAAACTTGAAAATAAGACATTTTTGAGATTTTGAGAGGCCGTAAGTCCGGAATCCTATATAACTAAGAAAAGCTGTTAACACACGTAAAAATATATTATTGAAGCTTTAATTTTTATGTCTTGCCGAAGAAAAGTTTTTACAGGTGCCTAAGTTACAGGTGTCTAAAAATAGCAAATTTTCAATTTTTGAGGCGTAATAACTCTTAAAGAGGCGGCGTTACCAAAAAATTTTCTGAGGAAACTTATACTAATTCTAAACGTTCTTTCTTGTATCAAAATTTCAGGTTCCTATCTAAAGGGGTGCCGGAGTTATGAAAAAAGAAATTTCATGCAAAATGTGGTTTTCACATAACGGTAAATTTAAATCGTAAATTACAAAATATTACATAATTTTGATATTGTTTTATATAGATAATAAAATTTTCGATCTTCTGACGGTTTTAGATTGCAAAACTATTACGCAAAGCCCGAGATATATACATCTGAAAATGGAGCTTTTTTACAATTTTGAAGAGCTGCAGCTTTGGAACCCTTTACAACTGAAATAAACCTTTCACACACGTAAAAATTTATTATTGTAGCTTTCATTTTCATGTCTTGCCGAAGAAAAATTTTTACAGGTGCCTAAGTTACAGGTGTCTAAAAATAGCAAATTTTCAATTTTTGAGGCGTAATAACTCTTAAAGAGGGGGCGTTACCAAAAAATTTTCTGAGGAAACTTATACTAATTCTAAACGTTCTTTCTTGTCTCAAAATTTCAGGTTCCTATCTAAAGAGGTGCCGGAGTTATGAAAAAAGAAATTTCATGCAAAATGTGGTTTTCACATAACGGTAAATTTAAATCGTAAATTACATAATATTACATAATTTTGATATTGTTTTATATAGATAATAAAATTTTCGATCTTCTGCCGGTTTTAGATTGCAAAACTATTACGGAGAGCCCGAGATATATACATCTGAAAATGGGGCTTTTTTACAATTTTGAAGAGCTGCAACTTTGGAACCCTTTACAATTAAAATAAACCTTTCACACACGTAAAAATATATTATTGTAGCTTTAATTTTTACATCTTGCAGAAGTAAAATGTGTGCAGGTTCCTAAGTTACAGGTGTTTAAAAATAGCAAATTTTCAATTTTTAAGCCCTAATAGCTCATAAACAGGGGGTGGTCCGAAAAAATTTTCTGAGGAAACTTATACTAATTTTAAAAGTTCTTTCTTGCCTCAAAATTTCAAGCTTGTATCTAGAAGCGTGCCGGAGTTATGAAAGTAGAAAAATCATGCAAAATTTGGTTTTCACATAACGGTAAATTTAAATACTAAATTTAAAAAAATTGTATAATTTTGATATTAATTTACAAAGATAAAAGAAATACCTGTCGAATGACGTTTTCAGATTGAAAAAATCTTAAGCAGAACATGAGATATATGCATTTAAAAATAGGGCTTTTTCAAAGTTTGAGGGGGTGTAGCTCCGTAATGGGGGGGGCTACATGAAAAAGTTGTTCCACAAAATTATTTTTTTTATAAGACCTACCTATGGTTAAAATTTTTTTTCTCTATCTTTAACGGTGTAGAAGTTTTGTAAACAGACGGACGGACGGACAGAGTGAAACTAATAAGCACATTTTTTCAAAATTTTTTTGGAAATGTGCTAAAAACATTAAGAGCTTATGAAGTTGCAAAACCAACTATTTAGAATTGTAATAAATTCTTGTGTAGAATTTGTGGAAAAATTCAACATAATATACAATAGCTAGGTACATAATATATTATATACATTTTTAGTATATTATGTATTTTCTATTCTTATTTCCGAAATTTTTATCACCAAGACATTAACAGAAAAACAAAAATTTAGAAAATATCTTTTAAAAAAAAATATGTGTGTATATAACATCTATAAACTTATGGTGCGTTAATGATTTTCAAAATTTTTTACTTATAAATCACTTAGATTAACCATTAGTCTAGAAAATACCACATTGTTTTTTTTTTAAATTTCATTGTGTATCAGTATTTAAAGATGGATAATCTTAAAAGTACAGTAAATTTCCTGGAGGAAGCTCTAAATCCTTAAATGAATATTCACTACTATTCCCAAGATTCCCAAAATCTAATATAAATTTTTCCAAAATCCCCAAATCTTATATAAATCTTCGACTACATTTAAAATCCAAATTCGGCAAACGTGCCAAACGAAATTCGAATAAAAAAGAACTCCAAAAGATAAAAATGCCAAATAATTATACACAATCTTAAAAATCCTAAGTTTCAAAATCCCAAACTACAACATCCATAGGATCGACTGGCTGTTTGAAATAAGTGTGTCTAAACAAAAACATATAGGGACATTTTATAGTAAGAAAATGAGGAAAATCCGGTCTTTTAGGATATGTAATAGGTTAATAATATTATATATGCGCAAATTTCAATTTCAATTAAGATTTTTTTTTTTTTTGCATTTCTCTGCCACATAAATGTGGACAGGAAATTACTCAGCCTTTCGTGTTCAGGCGTGGCTGTAAATGCCATAAGGGGGAATAACTCTTACGACGTGTGTGGGATTTGAACACACACTCTTTCGGTGTTTACAGCGTATTTTATATACCCACTAGGCCACAGAGACCTCCTCAATTAAGATGAATTTAATTTTATATTTTCAAGAGTTTTTTGTTGCAAATTTTTTTTCCACAATATTTATGGGAATCCCAAAAAAATATTTTGGGATTTTGTATTTGGGGATTTAATAATTATGGAGATTTCAAGGGTAAATTTTTTCCAGTTTAATATTTTAGTTTAATATTTTATTTAGTTATTTATTTATTTTTGGTTCCGCCCACCACAAGTAATCTGATAAGGAAAGAAATCGTTTCCTTTTCAGTTGTAGTTACTATCATTAATTTATATAATATTAAATGACCAGGGTTTGAACATGAGACTTTCGCCTAAAAAGCCGGCAGCTTACCCACGGCACCATTAATCAGATTAATATTTTAATAAAATCTTAAAACATTATTTAAAAAGGATAATAAAAATGTTTTTGTTATTATTATTTTGATATTTGTAGACCTTCAATTTAACATAAGCCCTAATTGTATTTTCATACAATTTTGTTCATCTATATTGTATTTGATTTTATTTATCGAAAAAAGTCATGCAGAGATTACCATGCTCCATAAATTTTTATAAGCTTTGAGTAATATCTACAGTTTTAAAATATGTACCACTATATGTACTCATTTTTTTAATTTTAATTTTAAAAAACAAAAGAAACCTTAAAAATTTCCAATATTTAAATAGTGATATTCAAACCTAGAAATGCTGTAGAAAAATAATTATATGCTTTAATAGTAGTGGGTAGTCAATAGTTGTTTTGACTAAATTAAAATTATGATGCCTCCATGCAAAACATTATAAAGAGAAACAAGAAGAGCTTCGGCTGCCTATCCTTACATAGTTCAAATTCCCAGATAGCATAATATGTAATTCGGCTTGGAGAAATTCACTTGATGTACGAACATTGCGATTGTAACCATATTCCCCATTCATGTCTCCCATAGGATTCATGAGGATTAGATACATATACAATGTTCCAATTAACATATCAACTGTATTCATAATATTTCCCTCAGTTTGAAAGCAACTTTCATTCCGTAATGTTGACTTCCCTTGACCGAAGGACATTATATAACCTTTTGATGGATCATAAAAGGGAGCTGAATGTTTAGTAAATTAAAGTGCCATACACTCACTAATGACTCGTGCTCATTCTGCTCCTTTATAGTGTACATTTTCAATGATTTGCACCTACAACCCTCGCAAAAAAAAAATAAAATTTTGTCAAATAAAACATTTTTTTATTATTTTTTTTTACTTCAAAATAAAAGAATTTAATTTCCAATGCAATTAAAATCTTTAGTACAATAATATGTCAAATTACTTAATTCTTTAACAAGCAAATACATTTTTAACAATAATGAATTATTTAAATTTATTAATAATTTTTTTTTTTGAATTTTTCAGATGCTTTTACAAGTATCATGGGTAAGACATCGTGATATACATTTACTTACTGTTGGACGGTATACATATACATCAGATCAACGATTTCGTGCCATCCATCAGCCCCAAACTGAAGACTGGATTTTACAAATAAAATATCCTCAACATAGAGATTCTGGAATATATGAATGTCAGGTTTCAACGACACCACATATGAGTCATTATATTCATTTAAATGTTGTTGGTAAGTTTATTTTAAAATTTTTTCATTTTATTTATTTTTTTTTTTTCATCTTTCATTATAATTAATAAATATCGTAGAACTTAAAACTAAAAAGAAATTTCCTAATGTTAACAAAAACTTCCAAAATACCTTTAAATCTTAAAAGTTTCTTCTAGAAAAAGAAAATTTTTGAAATGAAAATAATTTTTTTTTATTAATATAGAATTAAAATGGCTACAGGAAATAAGATCTAAACAGAAAAAAAAATATTTAACCGTCAAAATAAAAGTCTATAGTTTTTTTTACAAATCTATAAAAGCAATATCTATATTAAAGGAAAATATTGTACAGCATCAAAAGTTAATGGATTTTGCAAACACATATATACCATATACTTGTATAAATATTCTGCAAAAAATGTGTTGCACAAATTTTTTAAACAACTATCTAAATTATTTCAACCAAAAAACACTTAGGGTAATTTTCTATTAGACAAAAGTTTTCATTTGCATATTATATAAACATATAAACATTATTCTGAAAAGAACGTATAGCCCTGCTTTCTTAAATAAAAATTAAACCAACCATAGATACTTTCTTAACTAACTACATAAAATCTCTCCCAATTTTTTTTTTATTTGTATTCAACAACACAGTATAGATATTTATAATAGTAGAGAAGCCGCTCCAAAATCTCTGCTAAGCAAATTATTGAAACCCTGATTTTATAAAAAAAATTCTATAACCCCAACTATTTAAATATTTTTAACTATTTTTATTTTTTTCCTATTTTTTTATGCATATTTCTTTTATATTATATAAGCAAAACAATGAAAGAGGCAGTTTTAAAGTTCGTTACAAAATCAGGGTTTCATAATATTATCTTTAAACTGTAGTCATAAAAAATTGTTCTTTTTTTCATTTGACACATTTTAATATTGCATTGCATTTTATATTTATTGCATTGCATTGCATATTGCATTGCATAATATTGCATTTTATTATTTATTTTTTAATGTTTATTTTATTGCAAGATCTTATTTCATTTTTTACTTTTACATATTCTTATTTATTTTTTTTTTTTTTTGTGCATTTTCTTGTCACATAAATGTAACAAGGAAAATTACACAGTCTTTCCTTTTCAGACGTGGCTGTAAATATCGTAAGGGGGCAATTATTCTTACGACGTGTGTGGGATTCGAACTCACACTCTCTCAATGTTTACAGCGTATTTTATACGCATTTACCCACTAGGTCCACTAGACCCCTTTTACATCTTATTTCATTAAACGTTTTTTACAGAGCCAATTAAAATATTATGTGAACTGTTGTAGTATGTTGGTCAAAATAATAATTTCAAATATTTCTAAAATAACAATTATGAAAACACTTAAAACTTTGTGAATTATTTATTCGACGTTCTAAAATTGTACATTTTCTTATATTAAAAAAAAAAAAAAAAAAAAAAGAGTTCAATTGTATATTACTTCCAAATGAAGGTATCCTCCTTTTTATAATTTTAAATTTTTTAATTAGTTGGTTTTCGAGAATTATGTTTAACTGAAAAATAAAATTTTCAATTGATTTTTCCCTAAATTTTTATACCATTTTCTTTATCATTTTCAACTTTTTTTTTTCTAATTGCTTTTTTTTCCATTTTTTTCTTTTTGGAGGGAATTTAATGATGTTCTGTTAAGTGGTTGCTTTTTCAGGTGCATATTTTATTTTAATTATTTTCTAAGAACATAATATTGAAAAGAAATTTATTTTACTAATTTAAAAAGTATTAAGATTTTTTACCCTTTTATCCTATAGATTACAATTTCAATAGAATTTCAAGTAGTATATTTTTTAGAGAAGCAACCAACTTATTACTTTAATTGGCTGACTTTACTTTTAAATGGTTTTTTTTTTTTTAATAATCAAAGATAATATTTTTTTGGTTTTTTAAGTAAATCTTCGATTCCTTGGGATCTACATCAAATTATATAACAGAAAGTTTGTGTGAAAAACCTGAAAGAAATGAAAATATATAATATTTATAATATAATATAGGAGTAGCCGTTGAAATCCAAAAAAGTATTATAAAATAAGGCGGTTTACTGCTTAAAGGTTTTTAAAGAGTCACATTTTCCAAGTGACAATATCTCCCATCAAAATTTGCAAGTTTTCTGAGAATTAAGCAAGAAAAAAATGTGAAAAATCAAGTGGCACTTAACTTCAATTTTAAAGAAGTCCTTCATGACTAAAGAAAGCGATTTAATATTCACAAAAAAAAAAGATATTTCGGAGCTTTAATTTTAGTGTTTCATTTGAAAAATTACTAAGTTACTAAGCCTAAGTTACTGGTCTATGTTAAAAAGCCTAAGTTACTGATCTTTAAAAATAGAAAAATTTCAGATTATGACCCTTATAAAGCCTTTTATAGGGGGAGATATAGATATATTTCTCTAATTACACTTAAATACGGAGAAATAAAGAAAAAAAGTTTCTAAAAGATAACTTATGTAAATTATGCTATTAGCTCTCAAAATTTCAATATTTTGTCTAAAAGCGTTGTAGAGATATAAAGGAAACAAAATCTTGCAAAATTTTCTTTTTACATAACGGTAAATTTAAAAACTAAATTGCAAAAAATTGTATTATTCTGATAGTAATTTATAAAGGTAAGAACATTTTCTGTCGTCCCTAGAAACACCAAAATTTCCACTTGTTTTAATAAATATTAAGGCCTATACACATTTGACAATAATATGACTTCTTCCAACTTTGATGAACTGTTAGTAGCAGACTTTGATAGCCGGATGGACTGTAGCTGGCACTACATAAAAAAAAATAACATAAAATGTCACAACATTAATTTTTTTATGAGGTTAAAATTTGATTACTTTAGTTTTAACGGTGTTTTAGAAGTTTTGTAAACAGACGAACAGATAGTAAAAATAATATGCAAATTTTTCAAAAACTTTTTAAAAAATGTGCCAAAAGATCGCATTTGGCTGCTTTTGATAATAAAATAATTATGGTTAAGAAATTATGTTCTCTTTCAATCCACTTTACAATGACCTTATCCTTATTTTGTTATACAATTAAATACTTTATTTTAAAACCACAATTATTAGAATATGAAAATATAAACAGTCGTAAGCAGTAATAAGTGCTTAAAATGTGTTTCAAGACGATGGACTATTAACTCTTTTTCTATTTCAATGACTTTATTAGACATATTTTTCTCTGAACACACAAAAAAAAATTCTAATTTCTTTTTTTATTAATCCATTAGTTAAACGTCACATATAATATTAAGTTTTATTTTAAATTTTAACTAAAAATATCTTTAAAATTATTTTATTTGTATTTTTTTTTTTTGTTTTATTTTTATATATTACAAGAGTTGTAATAATAACAAATTCATTATAAAACCTCAATGACCAACTTTTCTATGGAAAATTATTTCTGACTGACTACTTTTGTTCTTTAAAGGTTTTTGCATCAAATTCTTCAGGCAAAAAAAAAAAAATAAATAAATAAAACAAACCAAAACAAAAAAAAAAATGGAAACTGTAAAATAGTCACAATAATGTTTTGAAAAGTTTTTATTGTTATCAGAAGCAAATCTTGAAAAATAAATACCATTAAAGTAGAGCAAATAGTTATACAAGAGTAAGCGAGCAAAAAAAAAAAAAAAGTACTATTGTTGGCTCATCTTTTTTTTTTTTTTGTAATTTTATGGTTCTATTATGTGGAATTATTGTCTGGAAAATAGATTTTTAACTGGACGTGTAAAGTCAGTTAAATAACATTGTATTATTGTTTTTTTTTTTTTTTGTCTTATCCATTGTTTTTCGTTGGTTAAATTGGTTGTTCTAATTCTGATATTTAGCTAAATACCTTGACTTATCTCAGTAAAAAAGAAAAAAATATAATAATGGAACGAATCAACTACATTAAATTTAAATTGTTTGTATACTTAGATATTAAAAATGGTTTGATCTAAACAATATAAAAATATTTTTTTTTTATTTTAAAACTGTCATCAGTTGAATAATTTAAGATATTTTATATTTCACTTTTTTTATTTACATTTTATTTTATATTAGGTAGCTATATCTATTTAATCATAAATAACGTTGTGTTATTTGTATTATGTTTATTATAGATTTTTTATTTAGCGCTTATAATCCTCCAAAAATTATGGGATTATTTCAGTATTTTGGGATATTATTTCCTTTTCTATTTGAGGACTTATTATGAAAATAATCCCCTAAAATAAAATAAATTTGCAAATGAAATAACCCCTCAAAACTACCTAACTTTATTCCTACTCCATATAAAAAAAAAAAAAATTCAACATTTTAATTTTTTCTTTCTAAACAAATTATTGAAACCCAAATTTTGAAACTAGCTCTAAAATCTACCCTAAATAAGAATCTCTCATATACATACACATTTACTTATGTATATAACTCCTACTTTTCTAATACTTTTTCTGAATTTTCTAATTCGAAATTATGCAATTTGCAATTTTAAAATTTCGGGAGATTTTGAGTTTTTTTTTTTTGGAATTTTTATTTTCGGACTTTTGTTGTTCGGGCAAATGTGTTTGTACCTTAGTTAATATATCAGCAGCAGCACAGGTTTCAATTATTTTTAGGTTTGAATATTTTTCCACTTTATTTTTTGTATTATTATTATTTTTTGCATGTATAAGCATTACGGTTGCGTTGAGATCGACGCCAAGTAATGCACTACATGCACTTCTTTATCTCCTCCCTGCTCACCTCCATATAAAATTTCTAGCCTGTTGTAGTACGGTCAAATTGAGAGAAAATGGGCACTGACGCACAAAACCTTATGGACATAGCAGTATTCTAAACTCGACAGCTTGGGATCTGCCAGATTCCACAGACTACACAATTCCAAGTTTGGAAATTGTTAAGAATTTCAAAATAAAGATTCCATCAAGAAGAGAATGGAGGAAAAGAAACCCTTTGGGTGAAGTAGACATCACACTCTTCACTGATGGGTCAAAAATGAACAGCGGTGTCGGTGCTGGTGTCAGAAAAACTCAAAATAGAATATGCTTTCAGACTTACCAATAAATCCAGTGTATTTCAAGCTGAAATGCTAGGAATCTGGAAAGCATGCCAAATACTTAGGAGCAATACTTGTCTGTTGCCATTCTCACTGATAGCCAAGCAGCAATCGCGACTCTTAACTCTGCGATGATAACATCCAAGCTTGTCAGAAAATGCTCAATGTTAAATTACTGTAGGTTCCGGGACATAGGAACATCACAGGAAATGAACATGCTGATGGAATATCAAGGAGGGGTTCCAATCTGAATGCTTCACTGGAAGAACAGGAGGATCCACCACTAAACAGCGTTAAAAGGGATATTTTTCTACACTTTTTATCCCTAGCGAAAAGAAGGTGGAAAGAATTAACCTCATGCTGTACGACCAAGAAAAATGGCCGTCGTACGACAACAAAAGAACGGACAATCTATAGAAACTATCTCGGTGAGACATAGCCAGAGCAATAGGTGTGTTTACGGGACACCGGCCAATTGGCGAATATACGGCCAGATTAGGTATTCCATTCAACACATCATGTAGCAGTTACGGTGAACAGAATGAGAAAGAAACCATTATACACTTCACGTGTAAATGCTCAGCGCTGACCAGGGCCAGAAGAGCAGCTCTGGGTAGCCATGAATTTAACGATCTTAGCGATCTAGCGACTAAGCAAACTGCAGAAATGGTAAGGTTTCTGAATGCCGCAAAATGGATCTGAAATTAAATCCGTTATAGCCTAAACATAAGTCTTGTGGTCACGGAAATGGTAGCAAAACGATGCTAACACGCTAATTGTGGTCTTGTCACGGTTCACAGGACCAGCTACGTAAACCAACCAACCAATTATTTTTTATTTTGTTTTTCCACGCTATGCAAGGAACGGAATATACTTTTAAATACTAATTAAAGTTTAACTACATGGGAAAAGAAAAACGATAGGTAAATAGAATATTAAGTTAGAGTTGAAGGCTAAATTTAAAACGAGACTAAAAAGTTTTTTTTTTTAATTGGTGCACATTATAGAATGGAGCATTATCGACGAAAGAGGTGAAACCTTTAATGGAAGGGGATACTTAAATTTATATTCCACCTTGTTTTATATTAAATTACGATCTGAACTTAAAAACACTAAATCAAATTTCTTTTACTTTTTTAATTACTTTATTTATCTAAAATAAGTAGAATTATTATAATGATTAAATTATTTTAAGTTCTAAAGGATGTAAAACTTTATTCTAAAAGGATTTACACTGAAAATTTTATTTATAATTTGTAATTTTCATTTAATTTAATAATGAAGACTTTAAAATTTTAATTTTATAATATGTATCTATTTTTTTTTTGTTTTTTTTTTTTTATGTAATACAGAAATTGAAAAGTCAAAGTAAATTTTTCATCTTGTTACAAAAATAATTATTTTCCTTAAAGTAAATATTATATGATGTAAAATAATATGGCAGGATTTGTTCTTAATAATTAATTTTCAAACTACATCATTTACATCTTAATTAAATATTTAACCTGACAGTACTCACGCTGAAGCATATTGAGCCAAATTTAAAAATCATAAATATGTGTTAATAATATAACCTTTTTTTTCACAAAATATTAGTTTTTGTTTTTAAAGTAAATTTATTAAACAAAAAAAAAATTCAAAAAAAATCATAACAAATTTTGATTTTTTTTTTTAATGCATTTCTCTGCCGCATAAATGTGGACAGGAAATTTTACAGCCTTTGCTGTTCAGTCGTGGCTGTAAAGATCGTAAGGGGAAATAACTCTTACAACGTGTGTGGGATTCTAACACACAATTCCTCGGTGTTTACAGCGTATTTTATACGCTCTTACCCACTAGGCCAGAGAGGTCCCTTTTGCATTTATATTTTACACTATTTGACATTTTTTATTGCAACTTTAAACGTATACCACAAATTCATTACATTTTACAATTTTATATAAAACTGTGTTTGGAACAAAAATTTCAAAAAAAAACCATGTAAAAATTTTAAGAAATTGTAACTAAATAATGACTGTTTATCATATTATTACAAATATATTTATAAAGTTTTTAAAAAATCAAGAGAAGACGACGGGCTGGTGACAAAATCCACACAGATAAATCCATAAATAAAAATTTAAAATCCACAAAAAAAAAATCCACGAACAAGAATCCCCAAATTCAAAATCCACCAAAATGGAAAAAGTAAAAAATTCTAATTTTCTAACCAACTGTAAAGTTCTTCCTAATTATTTTTATTTCATATATATTTCAACAACAAAGAATTTGCGGATTTTTTTTGTAGCAAAAATCATTCTGGATTTTTTTCCCTGTCCGAAAATAGCAATTGTTGTCTCAGAATATATTAAAATTAATATACTGTGTAAATAAGGAACACAGTATATTAATGGTTCAAAAAAAAATTATTGCCATTTAAAATCGATTTTAGTCGAAAAAAGAAGTACACGAGCACTTAAGGGTTAAACATATATAAATAAAAATTTTAATATGTTATTTAATAATATAAGATTCTGTTATGATTTGTTTGCTTTCCATTTAAAATTATATTTAACGGATTAAATATAAGATTAAGAAATTTAAATTAATTATTGATTTTAGTGGTAATTTCAAGGTGTTTATTTAAATAAAGTGCATAACCAAATTGAAATTAAAATTTAATTTAGTTATTTTTCATTCTAAGAATATTTTTCATTAAATTTTCTTTTAGTATAAACGATTAAATATGTTAATTTTTAATCACAGATTTCTCAGTATTGAATAGAATAAAATATGCGTTATTTAATTATATTTAATACTTAAATGTTGTTACTAATGTTTATTAATGTTACATTATCTTAAATTAATTATCTGGTTGTATTTTTTTTATATTTTTTACCGCAAACGTCAAGCAGTTAGTACCATATTATACGGAAAGTAAAAATATTTAACTTTGAAATATGTATTTAATAAATTTACTATAATAATGTTGTATTTCATTTAAATGTATGTCATTTAACTGGACGTTATGTAAATTTATTTCAATTGTAGGTATATAAAATTTAGAAGGCGTATAACTCAGATTTTGTAACCAAATATAAATCCCTTCAAACAACTTCAAACCAAGTCTAAATCCCTCCTCTTTGAGAAATGGATTTATGTTTACTGTCATAAACTCATAATGACATTTTCTCATTGATCGCTTTAACTTTCTAATATTTGAAAATATTTTTTTTTTATTTGACTTTACAATTATTTAGTTCGATTACAAGCCTATACACTATCCGAAACCACTCAATTAATTTTCCAAAATTTAACTAAACTTGAGTTTTGCTATTACTTTGGTGTGTATTTCAATTAAAATTTTTATTTTTTTTTTTTTGCTGTGAAGCTGTAAAGCTTTTTTAACAGATATTAGACAAATGAAAAAAAGAGGAAAAAAAAGCTTTTGAAATTCTGTGATTATAATTATTGTTTGTATAGTGCATATTGATTTGTAATGCGAAAGAATGAGGAGCTATCTACAATTGTTTTCAGTTTATTTTAAAAAGTATAAAAAACGAGGAAGAGTGCAGTAGAGTAGACTGTGTCAACTCTGGGATACCCGTATGAACGTAATATATCCTGTTTCTATAAAACTTGATCATCTTTTAAAAACATTCAGAGTTTTAGTACCGAACTACAGAGATATATTTATGTAAATTGTGGAGTTGTATGATAGCTACCCGAATCTATTGCGCCTAGCTTCATTAAGTTCCAAGAAATGCAAAAAGCCTGAACCGGCTGCTTTAGACCACTCAAATTTTACAAAAATTTTTGGCATGCAACTCGACACTTTTTCACTAAATTTAAGATAGCTAGCTTCAATAGACACTGAGTTATTTTCATTTAAAAAGAGAAGTTGTATGGCAACTATCCGAACCTGTCATATCATCACAACAAAATTTTACAGAAGTTGTTGCCATAAAACTCGATCATCATTTGCAAAATTTCAGATACCTAGATTGAATAGACACTGGGTTATTTCCATTTAAAGAAAGAAGTTGTATGGCAGCTACTCGAACCCGGCGGCCGAAAATGCTGGAGTTAAATAGCAAAACTAACAATTTTGTAAAAGTGACGTAAAGAAAATTGCAACCTCCTAACTCCTTTATTTTTTGAGTTATCGTGCGGACGGACACTGAGTTCTTTCATTTAAAAAGAGATTTTGTATGGCAGCTACCCGAACCCGTCGCACCAGCACAACCAAATTTTGTAGAAGTTGTTGCCATAAAACTTGATCATCATTTGCAAAATTTCAGACGCCTAGCTTCATTAGGTTCCAAGAGGTGCAAGAAGTCTGAACCGGCTGCTCTAGACCAAACAAATTTTACAAAAGTTGTTGGCATATAACTCGACACTTCTTTACTAAATTTCAGATTCCTAGCTTCAATAAACACTGAGTTATTCTCATTTAAACGGAGAAGTTGTATGGCAGCTACCCGAACCCGCTGCACCAGCACAACCAAATTTTACAGAAGTTGTTGCCATAAAACTTGATCATCATTTGCAAAATTTCAGAAACCTAGTTAGAATAGATACTGAGTTATTTCTATATAAAGATAGAAGTTGTATGGCAGCTACTCGAACCGGCCAACCGAAAATGTTGGATTTAAATAGCAAAACTAACAATTTTGCAAAAGTGACGTAAAAAAAATTTCAGCCCCCTAGCTCCTTTATTTTTTGAGTTATCGTGCGGACGGACGGACGGACGGATGGACGTACATGGCTTAATCGACTCAGAATTCGATTCTGAGCCGATCCATACCTTTGACACTATATCTAGCTCGACTCCTTTAAGGTGTCACAAACGTAATGGCAAATTTATTATACCCTTGAACATAGTTCATACGGGTATAAAAATAAGTTCCTCGAATAAAAAAATGTCCTTTAAGATTTATGCACAAAAACCATTCTTTCAAAGTTTTTGTTTGAATGTTCTGGCTTCTAGTACAGAGGCATTGGTGCGGTATTCATTCATGAAATAATATTATATTATGTTATTCAGAAATTTTAAATATTTACGCCAAAATATAACATAATTAATTTAATAATTTTGAATTTATTTAAAAAAAAAAAGTACGAATGGATAAAGACCTATTATTTTTTTTTATCTGAATTACGGGAATATTTTTAGCACATTTCCAAAAAAATTTTGAAAAAATGTGCTCATTATTTTCATTCTGTCCGTCCGTCCGTCTGTTTACAAAACTTCTACACCGTTAAAGATAGAATAAAAAAATTTAACCATGGGTAGATCTAATAAAAAAATAAATTTTGTGGAACAACTTTTTCATGTAGCCGGAGCTACAGCCCCTCAAACTTTGAAAAAGCCCTATTTTTAAATGCGTATATCTATTATTCTCCCTAACATTTTTTCAATCTAAAAACGTCATTCGACAGGTTTTTTTTTTTTACTTTGTCAATTAATATCAAAATTATACAATTTTTTTAAATATAGTATTTAAATTTACCGTTATGTGAAAACCAAATTTTGCATAATTTTTCTACTCTCATAACTCCGGAACGCTTTTAAATAAGTAGGTACTTGAAATTTTGAGGGCAGAAAGAACTTTTAGAATTAGTATAAGTTTGTTCATAAAACTTTTTTGTATCACCCCCTGTTTAAGAGCTATTAAGGCTGAAAAATTTAAATTGCTATTTTAGGCACCTGTAACTTAAGCACCTGTACAAATTTTTCTTCGGCAAGACGTGAAAATTAAAGCTCCAGTAATATATTTTTACTTGTGTTAACGGTTTTTCTTAGTTATAAAGGTTCCGGTCTTACAGCCCCAGTCAATCTGAAAAAAATTATAAAAAATTGATAGAAAATATTAATATTTTTTGTAATTCATAACTTTAATACAGTTATAAGTTATTTTATTTCAATATTTTCTCAAGACATTATATAGATCGTTTTTGTTTCAATTGTTACAAATACCCTTCCTATACTTTAATTTTTTTATGTGTAGGTAAGTAAGCATTAAATATTGTTACTGTTTTCATTATGGTACTTCTTGTATTATCGAATTTTTAAAATTAAAACTACTGTTTTAATATTTTAAGTTTATTTAATTAAAGGTTTTTATTTATTTAACGTTTTTTAATAGAATTTAAAAAAAATGAAAATACGGTTCAAAAATTTATACTTCAATTGATATGACTAATGTAGACATCGACCAATTTTTATCATTGTTTAATTTTTAATTATCTTAGTTAGACGTAAGTGCTGTTTTTAATACTTAATAAGGTACAATTTAATATAAATATTAAAACTTTTATATAAAAAATGCATTAATAATGTAATGAATTAAAAAAAAATACCATTTCCTTATTAAACTTATAAAATAAAAATGTCTTGTGTCAAAAACACCTTGACCTAGATTTAAAATAAAAATTAAAATAAGTTTTTCAATAATTCAATATTGTTTTTAAATTTTTATTTGTATATTTTTATATTACAAAAAAAACAAAAAGAAAAATTTTATAATTGCCAGTTTATTTAAATATTAAATATTTGAATTGATGTCAAAGTTGCAAAAAACGTTGCAGTAAGTTTTTTAAGGATCAAAAATTTTTTTTTACAAAATTATGCATTTTTATAATATTTTTAATCTACACTGAAATGCGTTTATCCGGATGCGTTTTTACCATATTTATACTACGGTTATCTTAATTTCGTGTTGCTAATTCCAAAGTTTAAGGGTAAAATAAATGTCAAAAAGAACCTAATATAGCTATTCCAAATTTCATTAAATGGATGGAATGATAGATACAAAACAGTTTTAATTTTTAACGAAAGCCCTTCCAGTTGCTGCCGGATATAAAGTGATAAAAAAAATAAAAATTGACATATAAACTACGAATTTTATTGGCTTAAGTCTACATGTGCATGTGTTATCAAGTTATTTATGGATATCTCCACTTCTTATTGTCGAATCTCATGTAAAATTTAACAATATAAGGTAAAAGAAAATACATTTTATTAATTTATAGGTTAAAACAATTTTCATTCAAAGAATTGGATTTATTTTCTGAGCAAACCACCCTTTCTGTTATCTTAAATTTTGAGATTCATTCAAATTTCAACCTCTATTTTTCAAATTCATTCAAATTTCAACATCTATTTTTGTGAAATTTATATTGAAGGAACCATTTCGGTTATTTGGTTTAGTTTTTTTATTTTACCATTTATGGCAGATTACTAATATTAGGTATCATTGTGACTTTCTGACAATTATGATCATTAGAATTAACATATACAAATCTTATATAATAAATAATAAAGACGAGTATAGTTTTACATGAAGTATAGAAAATACAGTTTATGGTTTTTTCTGCAATATTACATTTAATTTATAGATACAGACATAAGTTTTCAGAAATATGAAACATATTAAATATTTAGTGTATTTCATTTTATCAGCTAAGTTTCGTTTTTCTTAATATTATTATTAATGCTAAAATTATTAACAGTAAAGAACTGAACTGCCCGAGAACATCGGGCTTCCATCAAATTTTCTCTTTCTTGTACTACATTTTTAATTCCTGTCAAAGATTTTCTACAACTTTATATCATATTCTGAAATGCTTCTCAGTTGCTTTAAGTCTTCTCATGTTTGGTCTTCCCGAGGGAGTCCAGTGTCATGCCTTAATTCCGACTGATGATGTTGGGCGACTGTGTTTATATAACTGATCCATATCCATTTTCTTCTTTGAATTAGCATTTAGATCGGTGTTTGACTGATCTTGGTCGGTTTTTGATTAACATTCAACTAGTTTAGTTTGATTAATATCAATTTACCGGAGTTATGAAAAAAGAAATATTATGCAAAATTTGGTTTTCACATAACGGTAAATTTAAATGTTTTTGGAAATGTGCTAAAAACAATTTTAAAATACTACAAGTAATAAAAATGAACAATATTTTAGAAATGAACTAATCGTATAATAATTTAAATTATTTTATTTAAAATAAAAATGAAACTTCACAACTTTTATGAACTTAAGATTTCATTGTTTCGTTATACAATTTAGTAATATTAAAAATACCGTTTTGATAACGTTACGAATAATCATTGTAGTATATATATGTACATTATTACATTGTTGTATAATATAATATTATATATTTTTTGTTATTTATGTATACAAAATGTATATGCGTTAAGATAATAATATATAATGGTATACAAAGTAGTAAGTATACATAATATTTCATCATAAATATAATGAAAGCAAGTTAAAAGAAATACTGCACACTGTTGTATCATGTTTTATAGTTCCGAACCGTTTATAACAACAAAAAAATAAAGAAAACTAAAACAAATCAAAAAAATATCTTATGTGCATATAAACATTTATATAAACATAATAACAATATATATACTTAGAATAAAGTTACAGGTTATAAATATGTAGGACATCCTTGGATATCCGTTTTAAAAAAAATTAAAGTCTTCCATTATATGACAATGGTGGTCATATAATTAATGATGTTACCTACATGTTTGTTTTCAGATGATTATCTTAATTCTAATTAAGTGTTACGTATATTATATAATATATATGTATGTATATATATATACTATGTATGCATGTATATATTACTACTGTATGTATATATACTATTTATATACATATTATAATATACATTTAAATAAAAATATTATAATTTGTAACCAGTTATTTGGCAAAGCTAAAACAAGAGAAAGATTTTTGAATCAATACTGAGCTGCTAAATGTATTAAAATAACCGCTTAAAGCTCTTTAAAAGATTTCTTGATACTTCAGATAATTATTAAAGTACGAACTTAATATTTTTCGTTGAAGAGATTCTAAATTTAATATAACATCCTGCTAAAAATTATTGAAACGCTTATTATATTGTTGTGGCAAATTTAGCACTTTTGAATAATATCTAGTCAAAAGTTTTCTTTGCTGGGTAATAAATAAAAGATCAAATAACTGAAATAAATCTGTAATTTTGTACATTTACACTACAGTAAAGTCATTTAATAGGCTACATCCGAAAATGCAAACATTTTTCCGGTATTAATTTATTTTTCATATTAGAAAAATTCAAAAATGAACTAAAAACAAATGAGTAAACAACCGCAAAAAGTGAATTAAAGCCCGAACAAATTGTGTTCGTTGCTAGAAAGAAAAATGATTTGAAGGTCAATAGATATTTTTAACACTAGAAAACCGGAAATTTTTTTACCTCTATAAAACAACATCAAAATTAGGCAATACTATGTAATAAAAAATTTAAATTTACCGTTATGTGAAAACTAAATTTTACATAATATTACCTTTTTCATAACTCCGGCACGCTTTGAGACAGGAACTTGAAATTTTGAGACAAGAAAGAACTTCCTCAGAAAATTTTTTTGTACCACCTCTTGTTTAAAACCTATTAGGGCTCAAAAATTTAAAATAGATTTTTTTAAACACCTGTAACTTAGGCACCTGTACAAATTTTTCTTCGGCAATAAGATATAAAAATTAAAGCTCCAGTAATATATTTTGACTTATGTGTTAACGGTTTTTCTTAGTTATATAGGGTTTTACATTCTGTCTTGTTTCAGTCTTATTTTTTTTCTAAAATTAAGGTGTGATATAATTTATTAACTTTAAATAACGTACCCGGAAAAGAAAAACTTATGCCCGAATAATATTTTGTCTAGTGTTAGTTTTTTTTTTTTTCGGGATTTAAATCATGCCCTAAATAAAATATAAAAGAACAAAATTTTTGACGTTAGTTTGTGTTACCGTTTCACAATCTATCATCAACTGTTTCAAATTAAAAGTTAAACATTTAAATAAATCTCAAAAAATAAAATTAATTGGTATAGGTAGATATTATTTTTGTAAATTGCCAGCAGATGCACTTTTAAATTTAAATTTCACTACATTTATTTAAAACCTCTGCTTGTTCATATAAAAAGAATTAAATGTTTAATAACATTAATTAAACGCTTACCCTAATAAAACTGCAGAACGGCAAATTATACTACCTATCAAAAGTTTAAAAAATTCTGAATTCTGAACTGCATAACAGTACAGTTATATACATTGGATTTTAAATATAGATAAAATAATCACTGATTATAATATATTATTATATCTGAAGATAGTCACCGATTATTAATTTGAAGAGTTAACAGTTCTTTGGCGTTCTGATAAGAAATAAAAAAATATTATACAGTTTTAAATATTTAAATGATGATAACTAAATAAAATTCATTCTTTTCGTTCCTATGATCATTTTTACATCTTATTATACTACAGGTACTTGTATTGTATTATATTATAAATATGATTCCTTACATCCACATAATTAATATTTTTTTTTAACTTTTTCATGATGATTTAAAAATTTTCTACATCATTATTGTTTATTGTAAACCACAATTTTACTTTTAAACATAGTAATATATAACACTGTTATAAAAGCCACATATACTGACTATTATTAATTAATGACCTTTCTATTTATTTTGAATTGTTTATTTTAATAGTCCTTGCACTCGAATATCCTTACATCATATTATTTTTGTATATATTTTAGAGTTTTTTTTTTTTTTTTTTTAGTCTATGTCTATAATAAGAATGATTTCATATTGTAATATAAATAATTTAGGACAATATCTAATATAAGAGAATATTTAAACTCAAATATCAAAGATACAATATAAATAGAACAATATAATATTAAATAAATGAATAAATAAAATTGCTGGATATCATTTTGATTTCCTTTATAACGAAATATACCTATTATGATATTGAATTATTCATATTTTATAGTATTGGAAACTTGAAAATATTTTGAAATTTCTATAAATAAATTTATCAATAATTGAACAAAATATTTATGTGGGATTATAAATATAAGATACTATCTGATTATTATGAATAATATCTATTAACAATAAAAGTAGATGCGTGCAATAAATTATTTATAATTTTAAATAATAAGTTTTATAGTTGTTTAATGGTTATTGTTATATTATAGTAGATATTATAGGTATACATGAAAATTACAAATTTTTAATTAGAAAAATACCTATAAAGTTGAACAAAAAGGACATTTTATTCATTCAAGTATAAAAATTATTAGGATAAAGTTAATTTCCTTAAATCTATTTACTTGCTAAAATTTATATTATTTTTAATGAGTCTAAAGAAAAATTAAAGAAAATCACTGGTTGAATTTTTAGGCATTGTTAAAAAAAGGAATTTGAATTAAGTTTGATTAAAAATTGATAAGAAATGTTTGACCAGCTTTTCTTAGTTTATGTCAATATTTTATTTTATAAAGTAAATCTATAATTTTCCTGAAAACTCTGTTTAAAAAAGCTCTTTAAAGTAATATAAAGTAATATTCAAGTGCATCTGCAATAAGCAACGTTTTTGTCAGGAAAATTATCAATTTTCCTGAAATTCTCTAAAATAAATTTCAAGTACATGTACTACCATTTTGTACTCAGTGCTTTTGTGAGACAAATCAACAATTATTTTAATGAAACCTCTGTTTAGAACAGTTCCCTAAAGTATACCTTTCAACTACATATACCGTATTCAATGCTTTTATTATAATCTATATTAATATATTAATTAATTTTATTGAACTCTATTGAATGAGTATGATTGAAAAAATTTTCTTTTGAGTTCTTCAGCATTTTTTACCTTAGTTATTTATGGAATATAAAAATTTGGTTTCTATAATTTACCTCTAACCAAAGACCATTCTGTATTACATACAAAAAAGATGATTATTTCTACTACCATTTTGTACTTTACAACTAATCTTAACCGAAATTATTGCATATCCTAAGCTATTAAATTTAACAGATTAAAGATGCATTTCGTATATTGATCTCGTTTTGAAAAAGATATTATTTGCTTTGCTTCTTATATATATACTTGTATTTGTACATATATACTTATATAAATAAATTTCGATTTTCGAAAGATCATGATTTTGTTGCTCTTGATTTTTTACCAAAAAAAAAAAAAAAAAAACTATTTTCTTCATTTGGATATTTAATTACTCTATAACTGATGAAACGTTGATGAAAGCGGTATAAATATCTGTAATAAAATTCTATCCAGAAAGTCAAAAAATTTATCAATCATACTATAGATTAAAAATAAAATGTAATGTTCTCTTAATTACTATATTGTAAATCTACTCTGAATAGAACGAACATCCAAAATAAATTACAAACAATACGAAATTTATACCGAGGGATATTTTTAAAACCACATCAGGTAGTAAGAGCATAATAAAGTATCAGGAAGATGAATATTATATTATGTATTTACGCACTTATATATGCATGATGCATTTTTAAACTCTTTAATGTATAGAGATAACAAAAAACTATTAAAGAAAACTGTTCCTGCTAATAAAATTTTGATTCAATAAAGAAAATATTTTTTTTGCATTGTCACTAACACTAAATTTTTTAATTTTTTGTAAATTTACCAGATATAATATATGGAAATAGGTATAAGATATAATGCGACAAGGGGAATCGAAAAAAAAACTTTTATTTTTCAACAAGAACAGCTCTAACGGTTTTTTTAGGAAATAAAACTTGAAAATTTTAACACAAAGGACGTTATCAAAATCTACAAAATTAAAATTTTTTTGATGAAAATATTAACAAAATGTTAAGTCAAAATCTTTTCACCTTGAAAGTGTTAAATATAATATTATGATAACATAATAATATTTTATTTTTGAAATATAATTAATGGAAATGTTAAAGATAACATAGAATTTTAAGGTTTGAAAAATTTATTAAAAAGAATCCAAAAATAGTGTACTTCAATGACGGTTAAACAAAAAAATTACAATTAGATAAAACTGAGGTAATGATATATAAAAGTCTTTGATATCTAAAATGTTTTGAATTATCTTTTTGAATTCAATTGAAAAGAAATTAAAGCCCTAGTTTATTAAGCTTATTAAAAAAAAAAATAAAAAATACTTATAAATAAACCCCTCTAGATTTAATTTTTTTTTTTTGATTCTTTTAATCTTCCCTACCACAATATATACTAGATACTTTAAATATAATTTTATTCTATTTAACTTTTATTTAATTAGCACACATTTAAATTTAATTAGAAGCCTATTAAACAAATGATACACTTTTGAGTATAATATAATAATAGTTAAAAAAAAAAAGAAAATAAATAAATAAATTTTGCATATTATAGAAAAAAATCCCCCTGCATACATACATTGATAATATTTATGAAAATATAATCATCATTACCACTACATAAGTTCACCAAAAAAGGAAAAAAAAAAAATTAACAAAGCTATGTATATTAATTGTATTATGTATAAATGAGAGAGTATACCTATATAAATACCTAAATATTTATGCACTTATATTTATATCTAAACACTCATACTTATATCAAAATTTTCTTTATTTTCCATTAAAATATTAATAATTCAATAAAACTATGAAGGTATAAAATATTAAATTAGGTATATGGTTAATATAATAAAATTAAATTAAATATTTTACCTCAAACAACCCCTACATTACACTACATTACAAAAAAAAAAATTTGTTTTGAGCAAATTTTGAGTTTCTCTTTGTCCATCACTTTGTCCTTCTGTTTATGTACGTTTCTGTTTGGTCCTTTTAATTAAAATTGTGCAAAGTAAATTTATTTTAACAAGACGAAAATGTATGTCTTCAAATTGCTGGCTGGCAAGCTAACAGTTCTTTAGCGTTATTAAAAGAGCTGTGTTGAAATACATTAAAAAATTAATTTCAAATACAGGAAATTATGACCCTACAAAATAATCCTCCACGATAAAAAATAAAAATAAATTAAAATCTCAAAAAATTTATTCAACATACATTTTTCCAAATATCTAAAAAAGTATTGACAGTTAATTAATTACCCAGACTTGGGTGATTAGATAATTCATTATTTTGTCATTTTATTTCATTTTTTTTTATTTAAACCATTATTTCTTATGAAATACACCCTTGAAAGCAAAACCACTAAATATTTAAAAATTATAAATTTTTAATTTTGAAAGAAGTAAAATGATTACTTAAGATATAATAAGCTTAAGTCACTTTTAAAAAGATGTTTACATTCCTAAATTTCCATTTGTACGTGTAATCGTGAAAAATGTTAAAGAAAGAGATGTAAAACCATTATAATATTGGGTTGGATCGAATGCATAAAACTGAGCTTAAACTCAAATTTCAATTTTTTCCGACATAAAACCTACGAGGTCAAGCGTAGTTAAACTTATCGAAGCTTATCAGCATTTTGAAAATGTGTTACTTTTAATTGATTGGTTTACATTCTACCTTGTTATAATTATTTGCATTATTTTAATCATTTCATCGTTATGATTATCATTATTATTTTCCCGATCATACATTTAAAATCCAGTTGGATGACAAAAAACAGAAAACAATAAAACGAACACACAAAAAAAACCAAAACAAGAATGGAATATGAGTGCTAAATTAATTTACCTGCTCCTGGATATTTCATTTTACTTTTATATAAAATTCCCAATCGACTTTAAAATATACTTAAAAATTATTTGGACTGTGAATAAGACTATATATATATATATATATCCTATAGATATAATATATTATTATACATAGTCATAATATAGCTATGTATAATTATGCATGCATTTTTCTGTATATGAATATTTTCATAAATGTGATACACAAAATAAAATAAAAAAGAAAAAAAAAAAGAAAAATTTAAATGAAGCTTATAGAAAATTTTTAGATTTCCACAATGTCTGCTTATGAATATTCTATTAGTTTTTTTTTTTATTTTATTTCTTTGCTGTACTCCGTTTTTTTTTTTTACTTATTATTTGTATTTTTTTTTTTTTCACCATTAAAAAATAATAAAATTTCATTTTAAAAATATGAATATGCATTTAAAAAGAAAATAAATATCTACATAATATTTGCATATACATTTAAAAAGTGAAAGAGAAAGAATGAAAAAAAAAAAATTTTTTAAATTAATATAAAGAAAAAAAATTGTATTGGGTAGTAGATACAAGGTATTTTAATTATTTTTTTTTACTTTTAGTGAATTTTCTTTTTAAAATAATGAAAAATTTATTATAGTTACTATTACCAAATTTAAATAAATATTGTTCACTTTAAAAGAAAGTAAACGAAAGTACTCCTAACATGTACTCGTGTATATACTGCCTATCGATAATGGAATAGGAGTCATAATTTCAAAAATAGCAATTGTTCGGTAGAAACCCATGCTAGGAAGAATATTGCTTTTAACACACAATAGAAAAGTTTTAAAAATGAAATGATAAAATATATTCTTTTAAATCACTTTCTATATAAATGTTTGACTTTAGATTTTTGGCAAACAAAGGAATTGTATCAAAATGATTTGTTCTATTATAGTGTGCTTTCTAATTAGATATATAGAGTGTAGTATGTAAATCAGTCGACCCACCAAAACGAAATGGAAACCAACAACCAAAAAACATTTTTCTCAAAGAATTTCGGACAATAAAAATTTTTCACCTTGTTCTTTTATTAACAAGCAATACCAATATCTAAAAGGATTTTTTTTTCAGTTTTGTTTTACTAAACTAAATATAAGGCGAATCCAGGACACGTTTATTGTTAGAAGGTAGGTATATATCTTACAATTATGCAATATTACAATTATTATTGATATCGTCTATTTTTTGTGTAATTATTTGTAATAGTTATTTAATCTTTCATAAGATTTTTAATATAATGTTAAGAATACTATAATATGTTAGGTTCAGTTTTTCTTTTCTTTTTGGATGTTTAACCATGTTTAAAGTAGTTTAATAAATTAATTCTAAGAAAATTATTAAATATTATCTTAGCTACGAAACTGCATTATATTAAAGTTAAAATATTTTTATCTTTAGAGTCTCAATTTTTGCTTATAATATGACGAAACTGCTGCTAACTTTTTAAAAAATTGTTATCATATATAACCCCTATAAGTATGCTAAAGTTTTTAATTTCAGTTTAACTGAATTTAGATTTAATTGGATTTAGTGTAAGTAATAAAAATAATGGTAGAATTTTTAAAGATTAAATATAAATGAATATGATACAAGTGATATTTTCACGAAAATTAAAATTCATTCATTTTCTTTTTTAATATTATTTGCATTTAAAAAATTAAATTACCCTGTGGAACTATTTATAGTTATTATATTAAATTTTTATTATTTTTTATTTTTTTAAATGAAATACGTGGTACGTACTTTTTTAATTATTATAAACAACTTTTAACCCCCACAAATTCGGGTTAACTAAAATATCTATAATATTATATTATATACATTTGCACAAAATATGAGTAATTTAAAAGAAAATAAAATTATATATATTTTTTTTTTGTGTGTGTCGAATATCTATATATACTCTACATAAATAATATATTGTTACGTGCATTCTTTTTTTAATTTTCATTATATTTGGCAAAATTAATTGTTTTTTTTTTTTTTTTTTACTTTTTAAAATTAAAAGGAATTTTTTATATTTTTTTGTAAAAAAAAAAATTGTTAAAATTTTATACAGAATGAAACAAAAAAAAAAAAGAAAAAGATTGTTAATATTTTTTTTTCTATCTTTAAAATTATTTTTTAATAGTGAAACATAAAATAATTTCAATAATTTATTATGTTAATTAGAGGAATAGAATGGCTCTTTCAGTAAAACTTTATCACAATATGAAATTCAATTTTATTTTGTTTAAAAATAAATTTTATATATGGCTTTAAATGTTAATTATAGAATAAATATATAATTTTTGGTATAAATAATGTTATATAAAAATTTTAATTTTTAAAATTTTCAAATAGCTTTGGCTAACTCCATAGATAATTTAATTAAAATTTTTTAAGACAACAGGTATTTTTAAAGTATTGTATTTTCCTTCTATAGTATATAATAAAATAATTCGACAATGACGATTCAATTTGGTCTAAAGGGTTTTTATTTATCTAACTTAACTAACCTTAAATTTAACTAAGCCTTACCTTAAATTTAACTAAACTAAGCTTACGGGATAGGAAAATTTATAAATTTCCTTAATTAATTTTTACAAGGTGTACAAATCACCAATAGTATTTACTATTTATTTTATTTTTCTTTTTGAAATATATGGATTTAATTATTTTACGAGCTGCATGTCTGTTATAATGAAATAATATACTTACAGAGATATGACTTTGGTTTTGGATATAACCGTTTTTATGTAAAAAGATTAAAGCCAGTGAGGAAAATCGTTTTAAGTTCATGTAGTTAGTGGCATATTATATGGTAAAATATATTTAATGTCAGACCATTTTCTAGAGTTGTCCTATCATAATGATTTTGGATTAATTTTAACAAAAAATTGACAATTTTTATGATTTTTGCTTCGAGACATAAATTAGCAATAAAAAATATATTAATGTGATAAAATTAACATTGTAGATATGAGTTTTCTTATTGATTGTGATTTTTTTTCTTTTAATTTAAGTACCTATACACTTTTAAAGAATTTTAATTATGTTTTAGGTTATGTTATATTAAGTTTATTAAATCATAAATTAAAAGTACCAAAAATTTGACACCTTTATTTATTTGAAGAATTTTCTCATACAGAATAGCGAAATTGGTTAGGTTTTTAATTAAAATGTTACGGATTTAATACATAACGAATAAAATTAAGAAATGTTATTATTTTAAATGTATTTTAGAAGTTTTTTTTTTTTTTTGTAATTATTTTGGAAAGAAGTTTTCTTTAAAAATTATTGTACTACATTTTCTACTTTTTAACTTTACCTTGTAAGATTTTGAGAAAAGATTATTTACTGCGGGATCTTCGTCTTAAAATACTCTCAACTGTACCTAATGGATTTATCGGTCAAAATATGTAACTGTTAGAAAATCTATAAAATGGGATGGTGTCATAATAATTCAACAAAAAAAAAACCACAGTTAGAAAATTCCAAACAATGATGAAAAATAATTCCAAAAGAAAAAAAATTCAACAAGGAAAATGTACTATTCTATAAACAATATTAATTAATACTTAATATGAATGTAAAAAAATAATTAGAAGGCATTTTATAGGTGGTTTCAAAATCATGGTATTCCCTTTTTCGAAAATATATATTGTTTATATCAGATTTTGAAATGAGAGATTTTATAGCTGGTTACAAAATCAGGGTTCCAATAAAATGCATTTCTTTTTTGTATTATGTAAACGATATTTTGGAAATGGAGTTTTTTTTTTCGAATTTCGTACCCAACACCTATAAAATATAACATTATTATAAACCGTTTTGTTTGAATTCAGAGTAGTTTTAATAGCTCTATCCATAATAAAATTCTAAAATTTTAATGCCTATTGACTGTGTATTATAGTAACACATTATTAAAACTGGGCTTCTTCAATTTTTACCAAACAATTCTTTTTATATTACATAACATGAATTTGGGAACATAAAATTGGGAATTTCGAATACTATTATCTTATATAAGTCGCTTCTTTTCCGTTTTTCATATATATCTTTGAAATTTTGATATTTTTTTTAAAATTAAATATAATTATGTAGGTATTTAAATATTTTTAGAAATTTAAAAGCCACTATTATTTTTATATGACAAACTTTACGTTAACTTTTCTAAAATAAAACAAAAAGATTAATTTATATCTATTTCAGTTTCAATACTTGCATGGGACTAATACAAAATTTAAAAGAAAATTAGGTTTTCGATACAAGAAAGAGAAAAGTTATTCTCCTGCTTTTATCTATTTTAAAATGTCTCTAAATCATAGTGGATTTAGAATTGTATTTTTATGAAAAGGATCGCTTTTAAATGGGAACATTACATGAACTTAGAACTTAACTATATATTTTTTAAAATAATGGGAATATGGGACTAAATTAAGTTTATTATATCAAACCAGCTTTATAATTTTATACACTATTAGATTATATTCTTATATTTTTTTTTTTTGCCTTAAAAATTTATATTTTTTACATATAATATGGTAACCTTTAAAAATTATTTTGTAAGTAAGTATAGTAAAAAGTTATTTTAAAGTTAAAGTATCTAAAGAGTTTATTTTTATGGAACGAAAAAAAAAAAAAAAATTCAATGATGAAGTTTTTATTTATATCTAAAAGGATAATATATAAAAAAAAAAAGAATATATGTATATATTTACTTTAAAAAATATTTTTATGTATATGTGTAAAGTGTAATTAGAGTAAATAATGTTGATTTATCAAACTAGAGTGACTTTAAATTTTTTTTTTCTTTTTTTTTTTTTTTTTTTGAGTTGCATCTTACTTTAATACTAGTTTATTTATAATACCTACACTATAAAAAAAAAAAACTAGAAAACTACTTACTTATAATAAATTTTTCTAAGTACAATACAACATACACACAATATGCATATATTATTATGTATATGTTTGTGTATTCCTTTTTTTTTAGTATAGGATATATTCGTTTAAGTAAAAAAAATATATTCATTTATGGTGATATTTACTCTTCCATAAAATAATCCAAAAAAGAGAGAGAAAAAAAAAAAAAAGACTTATAAATTATTTTTACATATTAAAAAAAAAAAAAACTCATTTAAAAACTTTTTTCATTGTTGAGTTTTTTTTTTTTTTTTTTTACTAAGAAAAACAAAAATAAAAGATTTTAATTGCGCTTTTATTCTATTTTTTAACTAAAATTTTTAACTTTATTATTTCCATCTCTTTACATTTTAAAGAGTTGAATAATACTATGTACATATTATAATATAATATTATATGAGGAGTGTATATTAAATAAGTTATTCATTTTTAAATGTTTTGTATTATGAATAATATAATATTCTAAGGGGGTGTCCGGCTGTGAAAATTCACGAAAAAAGGATATATATAATTAATAAAACATAAAAAAAACAGTATTATAATAATTATTTCCGTTTAAATTTTTTTTTTTTTTTCTTATAACATACATATTTTCTATTTTGTCTTCTTTTACGGCTACAACAAGTTTGTGTACATATAATAATAGATACAGAGTAGTCTCATAACATGTCATAAATGACAGAAGTAAAATAAAATCTATTCCAAATTAAAAAAAAATCTTGAATGCGAAAAATTTGCAAAAAATGATTTTATCAAATTTTATTTCATGTTATTAGAACTTATTTATCCTATTTATTGTTTTGTGCTTTTATGCAAAATATTTTTTATAAACATTTTTTTTCAAGATCGAAGTCATAAGTTTAAAGAAGCGCTTTCTTTTTTTTCGCTCAGGAATGGAACCGCTACATTTATATTTTCTTTATTGTTTGAATTAAAATGGTTCTGTATCTGTTTGTATGTATTTAAAAAATAAATGTTTGATAGCGGTAGTATATTGTCATACATGAATGTAATATTTTTTTTTTTGCCGTTCTTATAAGTCATCAACTAAGTCATTTATTGGCATACACTAAGCTAACACCTAGAATGAATAGGTCGTATACACTGATAAATTTGTTTATAAATATGTTTAAAAAATTTTATAACTCTTCACCATACACTAATAAATTTTTGTTTACACAAATTTACAAACATCAGTAAGTAACAATTTTTCTACTTACCATCAAAAGACACCGTACAATGGCAGATAAAGTTATAGCTTTGACGGTATTATCAGAACTTTATAAAAAAAATGGAAAGGTTAAAGAGTATAATATACTAATAATATCTATGTTATTAAAAATAAATATTCGAATCAAGAACTCTTAAAAGAAATTTTATAATTAATAAGCCATAATTAAGATTTAGAAAATTCTTCAAAAAAATTTACCAACCTTTATTATTATTACAATTAAATTTTGGTTTATAAACTTTATCATACACACTTAAGTATACTGAAAGATTGTATATGACTCCACGAACTCAGAATCAAAAAAATTTGATTTTATTAAATCATTAAAACAAACTGTGCCGAAATCACTCCATACACGATTAAACACAGCAAGCTTATAAATATGGTTTTTAAACAAATTTTCTGGTGTACAGGCCCCATTAAATGAATGTTTTCTTTATTTATGTAATGTATAGATAATATTAAGAAACTCTATCTTTAATGAGATACATAGATAATATTATATTGTTGTTCGAATATAAATATAACAATGTAGAATGTAAACCAACGGTTTTTAAAAGCGCACATTTTCAAAAGACAATACAAACTGTTTAGAATTGTGACTTGCACAAAAATTTTAAAATTTCATGTAAATAAGAAAAATTAATGTGAAAATAGGACTTTTCTGGAATTTTGAGGGGCTGAGTGAATTCAACACAACTAAAAAAAAACCGTTAACACACGTAAAAATATCTAGTAATATATTTTAACTATAGCTTTAATTTGTATGTCTTGCCGAAGAATAATTTGTACAAGTGCATAATAACTCTTAAAGAGGGGGTGGTACAAAAAAATTTTCTAAGCAAACTTATACTAATTCTAAAAGTTCTTTCTTGTTTCAAAATTTCAGGTTCCCATCTAAAAATGTACTGGAGTTATGAAAAAAGAAATTTCATGCAAAATGTGGTTTTCACATAACGGTAAATTTAAATTGTAAATTACAAAATATTGCATAATTTTGATATTGTTTTATGGAGATAATAAAATGTTCAGTCTTCTAGCTGTTTTAGATTGTAAAATTATTACTAAGAGCCTGAGATATATACATCTGAAAATGGAGCTTTTTTGCAATTTTGAGGAACTGTAACTCTGGAACCCTATACAACTTAAAGAAACCTTTAACACACGTAAAAATATATTATCGGAGCTTATACTAATTCTAAAAGTTCTTTCCGCCCTCAGAATTTCAAGTCCCTATTTGAAAGCGTTCCGAAGTTATAAGGGTAGAAAAATTATGTTTTCACATAACGGTAAATTTGAATACTAAATTTAAAATAATTGTATAATTTTGATATTAATTTACAAAGTTAAAAAAGCACCAACTGTCGAATAATGTTTTAAAATTGAAAAAATGTTAAGCAGAACAGAGGTATATGCATTTAAAAATGGGGCTTTTTCAAAGTTTGAGGGGCTGTCAGTAGCTCCGTAATGGATAGGGCTACATGAAAAAGTTGTTCCATAAAATTAATTTTTTATGAGACCTACCCATGGTTAAATTTTTTTTTCTCTATCTTTAATGGTGTAGAAGTTTTATAAACAGGCGGGGACGAACGAACGGACGGACAGAGTGAAACTAATAAGCACATTTTTTCAAAATTTTTTTCAAAAATTTTCTAAATAATTTTTTTAATCATTAAAAAAAAAAAATGCTTATCAAATATAATATTATAGCAAAAAAAATTCTGATTGTTTTAATTTATTTTAGATTTTAAACATCGTACCACAAATTTGTCAACTAATGCCATATCTACTACACCATATTCTATTTATTTAGTTTGTAAAAATCTAAAAATTCTTCAAACAAAATAGCTATAGGTACTTATAACAGATTTTATATAATATAACATATTATCTATAATATTAAATAGACAAAAAATAATATATAATATTATATTATAGATAATATAAAAATAATATAGTTTTATAATAATATAATTTTCATAAAAATACACAAAATAAATTTAACATTTTTAATGAACTAAATATTAAAATATAAATTTTCCATCATAACTTTTATAAATTCATCTAAAATACAATTTTTATATTAAATTATATTGAATCAAAAATGCATTTATTTATTAATAATTAATTTGATTTAAAACCCTTTCGCGACGGCTTTCGAATGAACATGTTACAGTTCAATTTTCAACTAGTGTCGTTAGATATTGTGCATTTAATCTTAAATATGGTTATGAATCAAGAGCCTTACCAAAGGTCTTAGCTGGGGATGGTGGTACAACATTGTACCATTCGTCTTTTTATGTGGTACAGCATGTGTACCAAAAGTCTTTTATGAAATAAAAACAAGTTTTAAACTAAAAGTAATTCATTCAGAAAAATCATCACCACTTAATTCACTATCTTCGCTTGAATTGTGTTCTTCTAGCACGCCTTCTATCTCTTTTGAATTGAATTTTCTAAACATTATTTCCTAAAGTTGAAAATGAAATAATTAGTACATAAAATACTGTTGGTACGTATTTGTACCAATGTAATAGACGGCTGGTACATATATGTACCGCTACCGAAATTTTCCCATAATCAACTATATATACAAACATACATATATATTTTTATACTTATACTGTATTAGAAATATACAAAAATATTATAAAATTGTGTAATATTCTAAAAAATATTGTAATAACTTTGGATTCACAAGTTTTTATAACAAAAATTTAAATTATGCATTTGTTTTATTGACAATCTTATTACAAATGACCGAATGCACGTAAATGTACCAAACAAATTATGCTAAATGGAAAATTCCCTTTTATTATAAAGTAAAAACATTAAAATTTCTGTTAAAAGACGAACTCGCGCATATTTGAATCAATTTTAGTCTAATTTCAATCTTCTAGTCTTTTTTGTATTTTCGTGGTAAATATGTGTACCTATCGTCGCGAAATGGTTAAAAAAAAAATGAAATTAAAAAATTTTGTTTAAAAACATAAAAAAAATATGAAAAAGTAACATCGTCGCAGATGTATTTCGTAATTATTATTTTTTTTAAAACTATGTATTATCCTCCTAGTAATATGCAATATCATATTATAGTAATATGCAATATCATATAATTATTATTATACAAATACATTAGAGAAATTATCGAATGCATTATCGAATAAAATTTAACATTTTGCATTATAATCAAATATTAATATTTTTAATATTTTTTTTTTCTTCAAATGTTTAACTGCACATGGTGAAATTATTTTAAAATTCATACAATATTAATATTTTTATATTCAGAATAAAATAAAAACTGCAAAGTAATTTATATGAAAATTGGTAAAATTATTTTTTTTTAAAATAAACAAGCTTTTAAAGTTAAAGAAAATTTATAATTCTTAATATTTAAAATTTGTGTTTTTTATTAAGATTTAGGTAATTTATTTAAATTTCAAAAATATGAATGATATATTAATTTGCAGACAGTATTTATATACCATATTTTAGTTAAATATTTTAGGTTAATTTTTCTTCAAAATGGCTAACATCGTTTTTGAATTATCATTTATTTTTTCCTAAGAGAGGTGGGAATATTCCAAAGCAACGAAGAATATCTCATTGGCAGTGTCAGATTTTTACTGACTAAATCCATTTTCCCATTTAGTTAATATAATGAGATGAAACCGCTAACGCAGTATATTTTAACTACAAGGAGTAGGGATAAGAAAGTATTGAATATGTAATATGCGAAAACTTTGAATATTAAGAATTGGAACTGTAAGAGAAAAATGTAACCGTCTATTATTATGACTATTTTGCTATAAATAACGACGACTTCAATGGTAATAACAAGTGGTAGTACATAACACCTTCCTGCATAAAGTTTATAATTGAAGACAGCTTCATTGCAGCATATCTAATTTAGTATTTTTCAGCCACACACTTATTATGTTTCGATGTATTATAATTCCGTTTCAAGCGTTGATCAGCAAATATATATTTTTTTACCATTTTTCTTTTTTTCTATTATAAAACCTATACATAAAACCTACTAATAATAGAACATAAAGAACAAATTTCATATTAACATTAGAGTTGTATGGTACTACGCTATGATACTCGGTACGGTAGCAGTAGTATAAAACATACACAACAGAATAACAAAAAAAAAACACAAAATTTTAAAAAAGTTTTGGCTATCCTATTTTTATTCTTTGGCTATCCTTGTACGCCAAATATACGGTCTTTTTCAGATTTTAAATTTTTTACATTAAGGCAAGGTAAAACGAACAACGGCAATATTGTTACAGACAAAGTCGCCTTTAAAGTAATAATTTTCAACTGCATTTTGCTCCAAACTTTGTTTGTTCATTTTACGAATGTTTTACGGATATCTATTCCGTTTTGTACACGTACCTACCTTTAAAATATTTATTTCGAACTCGATAGATAAAATAAACATAATAGTCCTCACTCCCAATACCAAATAACCTAAATATGCGTACACCAACCCTTCTCTTTATAACTCAGGCTCTTTATACAATTTAATTGAGTTTCGGTTATTATTATTTTGAAAATTATTATTTTTTTCTTTATAATGATCTGATCAGAGTTTGAACCCAAGACCCTCTGATTGAATGGCCATCATAATAGTTGGAATTGTATTATAGATAAAAAATGAAAAATTTTGAAAATCTTACAACACAACTCTTCGATTTGTTTTATTTATTTCCATTTTTGATGCTATTTTTCATCAAAGGGTTGTCAATACTTTGAGAACTTTTAATTAAGGGTACTTTTATAATCTGTATGCCTAAACTTATTCTACTTTCCCATTCACTACTTTCTAGAGTTAATTATATTATTCAAACTTTATTTATCCTTAAAATACTAAAAGGATTTGTATAGATCCTTTACGTCTGAGGAATATTTTTAATAAAGAAAAAAAAAACATTAAATTTGATATAGTTTCTAAATAATTTTTATCGTCAATTTAATATAGATATTAATAATATTATATAGGTATCTATTAAATAATTCTCAATTTAAAAACAACTTCCTTTCATTTATTATTTTTAATTATTTTACTTTTATTTATTTCAGAACCATCAACAGAAATTATTGGCGCACCAGATTTATATATTGAAAGTGGTTCAACAATAAATCTTACATGTGTTATAATGAATTCACCTGAACCACCTGCATACATATTTTGGAATCACAATGATGCGGTAAGTTGTAATTTCAAAAATAATAATATTAAAACAAAATTGGTATGAAAATACCTAAAACAAAAAAAAGAAATATTTTTGCGTGTATGCATACTACTCGTAGTTGCCAGACTAAAAATATAGATACAAATAACAGAAATTCCATTCTCTCATTCTGCATTTTAAAAAGGGATTTGTTGGGAACTATCTATAGTAGTACTAAAATAATGTAGTTTGTATAAAAAGCTTGTATTTACTTATTACATTTTATGTGGGGATTTTGATGAAAGGATTCAAAATAATTTTATTGTATATGATATAATGGAAAAAGCGAAAACAATAATCCTTTTATAAATTTTATAATAGCCATATAATATAAAAATAGAGAAAATATGTAGAACAAATAAATTTAAAGAATTTTTTTTTCGCGTTTAAAATATTTTTAAAGTTTAATCTGTTAAAAATAAAAATTATAATACAAAGTAAATTTTCGATGTTAAGAATTTTTAAATGGAAAAGAGCAGTGTTGTAATATTAACCCTGTATTTGTACCTTACACCTCTTTTTACCCCTCATTATCAGACAACTTAACTAATATAAAATTTCGACTCAAAATCTTTTTTTAGGTTTTTTTCTGAAGCAGTTTTTACTAATTATCATTAGTTTTCCCAATTGAATTCATCTGAATTATGGAATCCACTATATAGAAGTAAATTTCATCGCACTAAAAATTATTTCTGTCAATTGACTATAATTAAAAATTAATTCATTTTCGTGAATAGCTTAGCTATATTATGCTGTTGGTCTTAAGATGCGAACACAGTAATGTCTTTAAGCCATATTTTAATTTTTCCATTAATTAACCCCTACGATATCTTTGTTTACTATTAATAATTTTATAGAATCTCTCTTGAATTCCTTAAGAAACTGGTAGGCGTAATGTAGACTCTACGTTACTTTGATTTCCAAATTTACTAGCTAAAAATAAGAATATGAAAAAAAAAATTAAAGGTTATGTAGCAAGAATAATATTACAGCTCCGTAATAACAATACTTATATCCACTATCTTTACATTCATATAAAATAAAATAATTTATATATGAAAATCATAATTATATTAAATTTTCATGTTTATTAGGGCTAGATGGACGCAGACCCAAAATTCCAAATATTGCCAAATAATAAGAGAAAAAAAGGAATTTTTTTTTTATATGATTTTGAAATATTAAAATGAAATTAACAATTTTAATTTACACCTTATTAATCACTCATATAAATAAATTATAATTTAATTATTATAAATAATAAAATAGAATTGTATCGATTGTAATTTAATCAATTCTACATGTGATAGAACATAGGTTTGATCATCTAGTAATTAAATATGAATTAATTTTGATGTTATACTATTAACAGGTTCACCGGTGAACCTCACTTAAATATTTCAGAATCCCATGCTGACTAGTAAACATAAAAATAAAGTTGCTTTAAGTCCCACATGTATCATCGAAGAACGAGAATATTGATTCTAAATGTTCTCAATATTCTGAATCAATTTTATATACTGTTTAAATATGTTCTCCGATGCTACATAAGGATGGGACTTAACGCAAGTTTATTTTCATGTTCATCGGTCCACTTTTTTAAAGGTAAAAAAACAGTAGATACATTTGAATTCGGGATTTTGAGAACATTCGACAATGTAAAAAAACGGGATATTAAAACATTTCAGTGATTTTCACTGGTCCGATGATATACGTGCGGTGATACGTCAAGTTGAGCAATTAGTAAACAAAAAAAAAGATACAATATTTTATTAATAATATCCTTTCAACATTCGATCGAGACAATAATGATTTAATTAATTGATTTAAGTTAGAATGACTAATACAAAATTAGGATACTTTCTAATTAATTCTTATAATAACAAAAGCTATTTAAATAGAGCGATTTAAATAAAGCTTTTTTTTCAATATATATTATGGGTTGAATGCATTAAACTGAGCTTTGAACTCAAAACTCACATTTTTAAAGAAATCGTACCAGCTTAAAATTTTGAGTTAAAGCTCAGTTTTATGCGTTCGACCCTATGAGTCACTAAATAAGTGTTCAGTTATATTAAATAAAAACAAGTAAATTTAACAGTAAGTCGATGCTACCAACTTATTAATACCCTACACCTGAATAATTCCAATTAAATTAAAACTCTATAAGTTTTTTGGTAGCTGCTTGAACTTCTTCCCTTCTTCAACTCAGGAACGTAAAAGAGGCATCCTTTAACCTTTTGTACAAAATTTCTTGTTTCTATCTTTATTAATTTCGAAGATATGCTTGTGAGACGTGTATCAGATATTCGAATTGCCACTCCAATTCATCAAATCCATCTCAGGGACATAAAGAAAACATGTCAGAGCCCCATTGTATTAAATTTAAAGGTTCTACTTTTGTTGGTTTTGGAGAAATGCTCGTTTACTCTTGTGCTCGTTCGGAAGCTTAAAAAATACGAACTCATGGTTCAAATTCTCTAAAATGTCAGTATCCAATTTACAGAAAAGGAAACATAACAGAACATCCTTGTACTAAAAATAAAAGTTCTATTTTTGTTGGTTATGGAGATATACTTCTTTGCTCTGCGGCTCATTCGGAAGCTTCTAAGATCCTAACCCATGAACCAAATCCTCCCAAATTTCAGAAACATAAATAAAACACGAAAGAACACAATTGTACCAAATTCAAAGGTTCTAACTTTGTTGATTTTGGAGATAATCTCGTTTGCTCTGGGACTCGTTCGGAAGCTTCCAAAATTCGAACCCATGGATTAAATTCTTTCAAATTTGAACCCATGGCCCAACTCCTCTCAAATTTCAGAGACATTAAAAAAATATGACAGAACATCCTAGTACCAAATTTAAAAGTTCTATAATTTTGCTGGTTTTGGGGATAATCTCGTTTGCTCTGAGGCTCGTTCGGAAGCTTCCAGAATCCGATTCCATGGACTCGTTTTATCCAGATTCGAGTTTAATCCTCCTTTCGTAATTAGTAACCTACTATATAAATTTCATCGAGATAGCTTTACTAGTTTTTGAGTTATCGTGCGAACGGACGGACGGACGGACCGACATTGTTAAATCGACTCAGGAGCTGATCCTGATTCATGTTCATTTCTAACTCGCTTCCTTTTGGTGGTTACAAACTCCATACCGAAGTAAATATATCCTATACTTTAGGGTATTATAAATTTTTATAAATTTGTGTCACTTTAACTCTTCATATAATATAATACAGTTAAAATAAATTTAAGAGTAAAAGAAATGTCTATATGTATTAAACATAGTTTTATTTTTATTTTTTTTTTTATCTCATTTTTATAATTTTTTAAAAATAAAATTAATTAATTTGGCACTCACTTTTAACATGAATCACTTTATTCAAAAAAAAAAAAAATAAAAATTTTTTTTAAATAAAAAGAAAACCAAATATTATTCATTTTATAAATAATTTAAAACCACGTCAAAATGTTTGAAAAATAAAAAAAAAAAAATAATAATAATAATTTAATTACGTATATCATAAACCACGAATTTTAGGTAAAAATTTTTGCTATTTAAGTTTTAGTTTTTGTTTTTTTCTTTTTTGATATTTTTATAATTATCCCGTTATTTTACCGCTTAAAAGTTAATTATGTATAAATTAAAAAAAAATTATTTTTTTTTTTGTAAATTTTAAAAAATAAATAGATTCTTATATTTAAAAAAAAAAAAAAATTTAATTTAATTATTTTTAGAGTAGGTACTTAGTATATATTAAATCTATACACATACACATACATATTATATATTATAAAATGATAATATTATCATATAGGCAATCAAACAAAAACCCTTAATAACTTTAATTAAATGTAATGGTAATTTGATAATAAATTCGTGAAGTACTTTTTCAATGTAATTTCAAAAATAATCATTTGTACAAAAAAAAAAAAAAAAATTAAATATAATTTGAATAATTAAATTTTCCTTAGAAAAAATTTTTTTTAAAAATTATATAGGTTTTGTTTGGAAATGTTATATTATAAAAATATTTATGCATAATTAATATTATTATAATAGCATATACATAATATAACATATAATTTGTAAAATAAACAGATTATTAATTTAATACAATTAATTAATAGTTAATTTAAAATAAAAAAAAAAAAAAAAAAAAAAGATTTTACTAGTTTCTACCGTTTAATACGCTTAGAAATAACTTTAAAAAAAAATTAATACCCATTTATACTTAAGTAGGTACAGCAAATTTAAATTTTTTCTAAAGGTTAAGACTTAATTTTTTTTTTTTTTGTCTTTCTAATCCTACAAGTAGCATATCGCAGCATCCATACTAAGTCATTTATTATTTACCATCAATTTCTGGAATCATTATTAGTTTTATTAAACATTCAACGGTTTATAGCTCGGCTATAGCTTATAAAATTACGAAACACAAATATAAATTTAGCAGCCTAATTAATAATTTTTATTCAATTATAACCAAACTGTTTTTATTCGTGTTTCTTTGAATTTAATTTGGAGTACCGTATTAGGCATGTAGATAGGCAGTGCCTAGATATGTGATCACTTTTATAAAATTTATTAAAACTAGTTCACCTTGACGCTATAATGATTATTTCACTGCTTTAGGATATTTTCTTTTGAACTATTTAAAAAGAATGATAATACTCTCAACAACGATTCACCGCTTCAGAGGAATTTTTCTGCAGAAGAAAAAATGTACAAACACCTGAAATTTAAAAATGACATTTAAAATATTTTAGATTTTTACTAATTTGATGAATCGTATAAACAATTTTTGAAAAAATTACCGATGAAAAAGAGTTCAGCACAAAAAATTAATTAGGTTAAAGGTTAATTTAACCTTTTTTCCGGAGAGAAAAAGAAACTTCGCAACTAAATTTGGGAAAAAACCCTCGATTACTCAGCTGTAGTAGTAGATATATCTTGTACATTATTATGAAACACAAACATTATATTTTGGGTGCCATCTTTTATCTTATAAAATAATTACTTTTTTACTTTATTTTTATATTGCGAAATTAAAGAATTACGATATAAACTATAATGATATAAAATACTAATATTGAATTTAAGTTCACCTGACCGGGAATTAAATTCAAGGCCTTTTGATTGAAAGACCAGAGACTTAATCAATGCAGCTTTAGTCAAGTAGTGGGGATTCGATGTACCTCCCATACAACTCCCAAAACCTAATACCCATATTTTCGAAATTAATAAAGATAGAAACTTAAAATTTTGTACGAGGGTGTGTTTTTCTGAATCCCTGTTATCCCCTTAATTTGAGATGAATTGAAGTGATTGTTCGGGTACCTCCCATACAAATCCCAAAACCGAACAAGCATAATATATTCGAAATTAAAAAAGATAGAAACTTCAAATTTGGCACTAGGGTGTTGTTTCCTGAATCCCTGATTTTTCCAAAATTTGAGATGAATTGGAGGAGCTGTTCGGGTACCTCCCATACAACTCCCAAAACCGAACATGCATATCTTCAAAATTAATAAAGATAGGAACTTCAAATTTGATACGATGGTGCTGTTTCCTAAATCCCTGATTTTCCTAAAATTTGAGATGAATTGGAGTGGTCGTTCGGGTACCTCCCATACAACTCCCAAAACCGAACAAGCATATCTTCGAAATTAATAAAGATAGAAACCTCAAATTTGGTACTAGGGTGTTGTTTCCTGAAAACCTGATTTGTCCAAAATTTAAGATGAATAAGAATGGTTGTTCGGGGCCACACAACTCCTAAGACCTAACAAGCATATTTTCGAATTTAATAAAGATAGAAATCTGAAATTTTGTACAAAGGTTGTAAAAGCATTTATTTTTTTAGCTTAGTTATATTAAATACCTAACTAAAATAACTTATGGATTTTTAATTTAATTTGAATTTTTTAGGTGTAGGGTATAAATAAGTCGGTTGCATCGACTTACTGTTACTTTTACTTGTTTTAAAAATCGAATGGTCGAATACATAAAACTGAGTTTGAACTCAAATTTCACATTTACAAACTATATCTGCGAGTTCAGGTGAATTCAGATGTTCAGATGATTGTTTGTTCAAGCTCAATTTTATGCTTTCGGCTCATAAAGGCATTTGCTCACAAAGGTAAATAATTTACTTCCGTCCAATTGCGATTTAAAAAAGGAAATTAAAAACCAAATAATAACAAATTTAATTTATTTAAAATTAAAACTTATTGATATATAAGTGAAATGAAAACCAATTATTTATTCATTAATATAATTTTTAACTATATATTATATATAGATAATAAATTACGATTCGCCAAGAGGAGGTGTTTCTGTTGTTACAATAAAAGGTGAAACAACAACATCATTTTTATTGATTAAAAATGCAAGGCCATCGGACTCCGGGAATTATCAATGTAACCCGTCCAATGCCAAAAGTAAAAGTGTATTTGTACATGTTCTTAATGGTAAGTTTTTATACATACAAACAGTTTTTATTTTTTAAATAAATTTAATATTTTTTATAATAAAAAAGAATAGCCCAATATTAATATGATAATAATTTATATTGCTTTTATTATTTAGGAAATTTTTTTTTTTAAGTATAGAACTTCAATTAGCTACCTGCAATACAACTTTTTATAGCATTCCCCAAAGAAAATTCAACATATCTTCATATTATATATCTATAATATAATACACAAGATGTTGGCAAGACCTTGCCAACGTGTAAAAAAAATGTAAACTATATTGGCAATGATGATATTTCTGTATATTTATTTAAGTTTTGTATTTCTGATAATAAAAGTTTAATAATTTAAAAACAATTTAATAATTTAAAATTTTATTATCAAAGACACAAATCTTCGACTAAAAGAATTATCCAAAACACAAACCTTTCTTAAAAAAGGGGGAAAAATAACATGAAAATATCATTTTAGAAGCCGAAGATTCAGAAGAAAAAGAAGATTCATAATTTTGTACTAATTTATTATTAGACCATTAAAAATATTGTTAGCCATGGAAAAAAATAAGATTTTTTAGATATCATCAGATCAGATATAGGTAGTTTTAGAAATTCCTTAGTATATGTGAATTCCGTCACGGATAAGATTTCACCACCAGAGAAAAAGTCGCGACGAATTTATAAGATTAATTAGAAAGCCTTCGAAAACGATCGTCACAAAATAGAGGGCGCCCGGAAATTTATGAAATTTCATTATCAGAGACATGAATCTTTTATTAAATATACCAAAGACCTCTTCCAAAGTACATTTAAATACAATCAATTCAGCAAATTTTTTTCAAGCAAAAAAAAATAAACGCAAAAGACTTGAAAGTAGTTTTGTTAAATCTGATTTTATAATTTTTGATATAATGTAGAAAAATTAAAATCTTTATTTTAATGTAAAATTCGGCATATTTAGATAAATATGTCATTTCGAAAACACTAAGATTGATAAAAATATTTTTGCAAAAAAAAATTAACACTAATTATTTAATAGGACGTGTCCAAGTGTCATATTCTTTTAAATTTCGTGTGAATTTCCACATGGAAAACATAAACTTTCAGCTCGAACTAAAAGGCAAAAACACATTCAGGACGGCGACCGATGGCGATGGACGAATTTCGGGTCGAAAATTTCGCAGCGAAAACAGCTGTTTTTTATTGGCATAAAAATTTTTTTTAAAACTAAAGAAAAATAGAGAGTAAAATTTTAAAAAATATTAAAATTATTTCGATTATTGGGATTGTTTTAAATGTAACAAAAAAAAATGTCGTAGCGGTTAGTGGGTGAATTCGAATTTCATAGCAAATGAACATCGGAACAAGATGATTTCTTTGAAAAGTATTATATGGAAATAAAAGAAAAGATGAAAAACATTTTTTGAAACTAACAAGAATGAATGTGTCTTCATATAATTTACTATTTTCCATATTACTTCCTCGATTAATTTTTCTTCAAATGACATATGACATATACCTTAACCAACAAATCGAATGTTCAAAAAATGCCATTAAAAATTCTTTTTCAATTTTAATGTCACAATATAACTACATTGATTTCGCCGCTAGAAAATTGTAAAATATAAATTTTTCAGCCGGGTAAAAAAATCGCCGGCATTTTTTCGTCGATATTTATTGTGCACTTTATACATGTGTTTCAAACAATTTTCGACATATCGCCACGAACTTTTGCTCTGAATGTGTTTTTAGCTTGGACAATTTTTTCTCAATGATTAAAAAACTGTCAAAAATTATAAAACTGAAAAAATTAGTAAACTGTACCTAGCTGTTTTTATTTTATGCTAGATTTGTGATTTGTGATGTTAGTTTTATGTTTAGATTTCTTTTATGTATTTTTCTATTACATCAAGTAAATGATTCCAACGTTTTTTAATTGTGCTGATCTAAAAATGAAATTTTTAGGGAGTTTATTAAAGGAGGAGGAGTATGATAACGTAAATGTTTTTGCATCTATAGATATTGTGCAATTGCACAGGAGATTTTCTAGTATTTTATATAAATTCTAAGGGTTTTATTTTAACAAATATTTTAATTGAATGAAAAAAAATGAAAAACTTAAGTTTTAAGTAAATTTTTACACTACCATTCGTTCAGATTGTTTTTTTTACAAATGACGTACATGACATTTACAAATGAGGTTTTTTTTGTATGACATACAAATATACCTTTTTTACTTTAACTGAAGAAATTTTTAATTTAAGTGAAGATACTTTTATTTTAAGTAAAGATTTTATTTTAAATGGAAATTTTTTACTTTTAGTGAAGACATTATTGTAATGCATAAAAATACATACAATGTAGATATAGATATAATATAATAAATATAGATAAAATATTTATAATAAAAGTGAAAATAGATAAAATAAAAAATATTAACATAAAGTGAAAAAGTTTTAAGTTAAAGGAAAAAAAGTATAAGATTTCCATTGTCTTTTAAAATTTTGATGGTTCTGATAATCTTCTAGGTTTTTCATTAAGTAATTCTATATTTTATGTAATGACTAATTTTGATGAATTTTATTTATAAAAAGGCTTCCTATTAAAAAAAAAATCAAAATAAATATGAAAATCAGATTTTATATTTTTAAATATAGGAGCGTCAGTGCCTAGTAGATATAAGCATATGAAATACGTTGTAAACACCGAAGGAGTGTGGGTTCGAATCTTACGACATTTACAGCCACACCTGAAAAGGAAAGGCTGTGTAATATCCTGTCCACATTTATGTGGTAAAGAAATGCACAAAAAGAAAAAAAATTTTAAATTTAATATAATCTATTTAGATCGCTGGTCTGTATCGAGTCAATCAAAATTGTTTAGTAGGCCAAGTTTTGATGTCAAGTTAACATTTTTTAATAACAAATTCATTAGATAAATATCTCTAAATCGTCACAGTAAACTGCAATAAAATAAAAAAAAATATTTTACTACAATATTTACATCTGACTTTCCTTTTAGATATTTATTAATACATATATACTTATTAATAATATTATATCAGTATTTATAGCATCTATCTATTTATATAATATTACGATCAGAATTTTTTTTTATTACGAGGTCAAAATATTATTTTTAAGAATATATTTTTTTGTCAATTATTCATTCTACATTCTTTTAGTTATAATATGTTAAATTATACCGACAATAAAAATTAATAGCACAATTTAGTTAAAAAAAAAAATAAAAAAAAAACAAATAATTTTTTTAATTTTTGCATAAATTTTATTTTTATTTTCAGATATTCAAAAAAAAAGAAGAAAAAAACAAAAATTTTTTTTATAAAGAAAAATTATAATTAATTAAATTTAATACTTAACCCTTTCAGATCTTTTTTATTTATGATACCTAGATTAATAATTTGTTTTTAATGCGTATTATCTTTTTTTTTTATGAAAAATGTTTAAGTATTTTTTTTTTTTGTAAATTACTATTAAACGTGTTTCGTCTTCAAAGTATCAAAGATTGAAAAGATCTGAAAGGTTTAAGATAAATTATTTTAGAATTTTTTTATTTATTATCGTATTACATTTTATAAAATTTAAATATACATATATATAAATTAATAAATGATGGTGTTTAAGAACAGTTAAAAAGATTAAATTAAATAGGTGTTTCTCATTCTGTTTCCAGGGGAATTCCCAGCAGCAATGCAGCGCGCGGGCCAAGCGCATCATCGGATGTCACCAAATCATTACCTTTTAGTTTATCTATCATTATTATTATCTACATTAGTATTTATAAAATGTCATCAATATTATTTTCAACCAAATCAAATTGTATCCTAACAATATTTATAAATTTATTAATAAAAAATATTTTTATTGAATTAATTATAATAAAATTAATTTTAAATTTAATTAATTCATTAAAAACTTTAATAAATATTATAAAACAACAATATAAAATATATGAATTTTTATATAAAAATCAATTAAAAATTCAATATATTATTAATCATATATCAAAAATTAATAATAATATAACCTCTAAAAATTATAATAAATATAATATTATTAATAGTGAAATTAGTAATACTAATAATATAAATTGTATTTATATGAATAGAAAAAATATAAATAAAAATTCTATAAATACAATAGAAATAATAAAAACAATAAATAGTAAAATAATAAAAACAACAACAACAACAATTAATACAAAAATAAAAAATAATTTATTAAATAATAATAATACAATATACTATATTATTTTAATCAAATTAAAAAATTTAAATACTATTCTAATAATAAAGCCTATTCAAACAACTATTCAATATTATAATACAACTATATTAAATAAAAATAATATTAATAGTATAATAAATAAGTCAATTGATAATTATACTAGTAATATAATATATAAAGACTATTATAATTATTATAGTTGTATTAATTACTTAAAAATATTTAAATCATCTAAACAAATTTATTTAAGATTGTGTGATGACTATCAAAATGGTTTGATGATTGATAATAATAATAAAAAAAATATTAAAAAATTAATATTAAAATCTAAACAGAACAACTGTAATAATTTTTATTTTAGTAATAATTATTATATTCTTATTAATATTATTATTAATAATACTAAATTATTTTTTATTAGTTATAATATATTAATTAAGTATAAATATAATATATATAATAAATTTAATAATTATAAATGGTTGAATTATAGACAATTTCTAACGAAATTCATTACAGATATAAGGTAAGAAATAATTTATTAATTTTAGTATATTAAAAAATAAAAAAAAAATTCTCTTAGTTAAGTAATTAAATTTATAATTAACAAAAATCTTTTAAGTTTAGAAAATATTTAGTTGAAAATTAAAAACAAAAAAAAACACACTAAAAAATAGAGATAAAATAATAAAATATTTCAAAGTTAATTCAATATTAATAACTATACTAAAAAAAAAAAAAAACTAGAATTAATAATATTTAAAAAAAAAAACATAATAAGTTATTCTTTTGTAAATAAGATGTAATGTATTATTAAAAATGAAAATTAAATAAAAAACCAAGCTTCAAAACTTATTAAAAAAAAAACAACAGAAGAGCCTGAAAAAAATAGAAATAAATTATTGGATTGATTTAAAATAGAAGTACATTGCGATATCTCGGAAAAATTTATCAATAGAATATAAAAGAAAACTTATATTAAACATTTTTATTTTAATTTCTCATAGTATTTTTTACATAGTATTACATTAGTATTTTTTTTTAAAAAAGGTATGTTATTTTATCTCGGTAATCCTTGTAAACTGTGTTAGTTTTACTTTAGAGGAACTATTTAACTCATTGAGTGAAATATTTTAAATAATAGTTACACGTACCTAATTGGTTTTCAATAAATAAAATGTTTTATGTTTTACAAATATGTATATTAAACTTCATATCATAATATGTCATACTTACAAAATCTTAATTGTTAGGTATCAAGATACAGTAAAAATTCATAAACGCTTAATTATTTTAACATATCACTCAGCATTTCACTCAACTTTTCACTCATTCAATTAATATTGGTTTCAAATTAATGTTCTATCTAACTAAATGTTGTTTTTAGCATACTTATGTTTTTTTTTCGAGGTATTCTTTCAGATTGAGTCCTTTCAAAAAAAAAAAAAAAAAACTGACAGCTCTTAAAATAAACAAAAAAAAAAAGAAAAAGAAAATAATATACAAAAAAAAAAAACAAAAATAGAAATTATTTATATGTATTTAAAAAAAATTTACTAAATAAATGTTATAATATTAAAAATTAAAGAAAATTAAAGAAAAATCTGAATTACATAATTTTGTAAACTGCTCTTTCACTGTAACAGAAAAACAAAAAAATAAATAAATTCAAATCACGAATTATTAATAATAATATAAAATCTAATAAAAAATTTTAATAATAATAAAAAAAAAAAATATATTTTATTTTCGAAAATAAAAAGACTAAAAAAATATTTTGTAAATATACGTATAATAATAAAAGTTTAAGTTTTGACAGATTTTTAAGTCTATTAATTGTCATTATACTTTGTTTGCATATTTTTATTTATTTTTTTTTTTATTTCGAAATTCTGGTTTAAAATTAGCTAAAAAAAATTTCCGGAGTGTAAACTAAAATATTATTATAAAAAAAATCATCGCGTTTTATTTCTAATATCAAAATTTCGGTTTCAACATTCACTTTTTAGGTTATATTCAGTTTTACTTTTCTAATTTATTAAGATTTTCACTTTCATAATGCTGACACTTAAATAAAACATAACTACAAACAAAAATTTGGCTTATATTAGGCATTTTTTTAAGAACTTTTCAAAATTTTTTGAAAAAATATTAACACTCTTAAGTTTTATAAAAACAAAAAGACTTTAAATTGATAAAAAGAAAAAGGGCAAAAGAAAAATTTAAGAACTCAAAAATATGTACCTAGATAATGCAAAATTATTTATTTATTAGGTCCTTTGAAGAGTTGAAATTAAAAAAAAAAATTCTTCGTATATAATAGGTATATAAATAATATAATATATATAATCTAATAGAATATATATATAATCGTATAGCAATTACTCTTTCACTGCTCTTATATTAGATTTTTTTTAGACTTTTATACTTTACATTTAATTTTATTTTTATAAAAACTATAAAATTCTCATACCATACGTTTTGATATAAAGATATTGAAAAAATATCTTATTATTATCTAATTATGCAAAAAAAAAAATATTTTTTTCCAATAGTAGATATAGGAGATGATAGGAGTTAAAATATCTACGCAAAAATTTTCCTTCAGATGGTTTTAATTAAAATTCTTCAACAAAAAATTATCGATCCATTTACCAACTACCCCCAACTATTCTCAATAATTACTCTTTTCTTTTTGTATAAAAAGGAACGCAAACATTGTTTAAATTTCTAGTATTGAAAGATTGATCATATTTGACCAAAGCATTTAAAAAACAAAAATTCGAAATTAATAATGAATATTGTTAAATATTATTTTCATTATGGACTAATATAATTTAGAATTAAATTATTTAAAAATCTACCGGAAATACAAAAATAATTTTTGCAATTTCAAATTTCCTTTACTTCAAAAATAGATATAATAATTTAAAAAAATATTTTCAAAATATATTTTATTTCAAAATATATAATAATCAAAGTAAAAACTTAAACATAAAAATTTTTTGATGCTATATATAAAAAAAAAAAAATTACGAACAAAAAAACGAACGTATTTATATAATTCATATTATAGTGAATGAACAATATAATTGAATCCTTAAAAGTAATCATCAGGTAATCCGGCAGCCAGACGAGACAGTATTACTATCTTGCAAGTGTGTAGTACGAAATGTCAAATTACTGTCTGTGTGACATTTTTACTATCAAGATATTTCATTTATTATCAAAATTTTTCAAGTTTTTTTATATTTTATCAAAATTTTTCAATTTTATTTTATATTTTATCAAAATATTTCATGTTTTGTTTCCATTTGTCACCAAATTTGTTTAATAATTGTTCGAAGTGTCAAATTACTATCCAATTACTAGCTAGAAAAATTTCAAGACAGTGAAGAAGATAATTGAAAAAATGTAATAGTATTGTCAAAAATGTTAATATATTTGTGCACTATCTTGCTAGTATTGTTTCGTCTGGCCACTAGGTAAAACTAAGTTAACAGTAAATTTCGTTAATTTCGTTAAAATTTCGTTAAACAGTCATTAATATTAATCATAAATTATATATATATATATATATATATATTATTTTATCTCTAGCATCAGTTTATTCCAGTTTAATGTTTTTTATCATTTTCGTAAAAGCAAACCAGTTTTTTACATGTCTTAACTTTAAAAGCAATTTTATTTATACTTTAAAAACTTTTTAGCGAAGCTAAATAATAAGTTCTGTCCAAGTCTTAAATAAAATAATTTTAAATATTCTTTCAGAAATTTCATGGTATTCAAGTCAAGTTCAGATTTGATTTTATTTTTATGTGATAATTTTTTATATGCATTTTTAATTTTTTATTTTATGATACTTACACATAATATTATTTTGTTCACTTTTTATTTCATTAATTCTTTTTGTTGTTTTTTAAACGAAACATGCTGGACGCAGACTAACAGACTTCCGTTTTTTGGATTTCTTTAGCACAATATCAAATTCTATATAACATTTTCATCTTTTGTTTAGGTTTTTGGAATGATATATATGGCTATGGCAAATAGGTATATGGAATTTTTACCACACGCAGTGACCAAAATATATTGTGTATTCAATACACCAATCAAAACTTATGTAAAAGAACATTTTACAAAAACAGATTTAGAAAAGGTATAAATCGAATAAAAAAACTTACAGTGTTGGTTTGGTATATAATTTCATTTCACTTTTTTGGGGGCCTCGGTGGCCTAATGGGTAAGAGCTGTATAATGCTGTAAAAACCGAGGGAGTGTGGGTTCGAACCCCATTCGAAATCGAAGAGTTATTCTCCCTTACCACATTTACAGCCACGCCTGAAAAGAAAAGGCTGTCTAATTTCCTGTTCACATTTATGTGGCAGAGAAATGCACTAAAAAAAAACAAAAAAAACAAAATTTCACATTTTTTCAAAATATTTCCAAATTTAATGATGTAAGTCAAAATTCCTTAAAACGTAAATAGTTTTAAACTTTATCAAAACGTATTAAAATTGTGTTAATATTTGACTAGAAAAAGTTAACGAAAAAATAAAAAAAGTAACAAAAAAAAACCAAATATTAAAGACAAGAAAATGAGAAAAATGTTAAATACACAAGAATGGCGTAAATATATATTATATGTATTATAAAGAATTCATTTAAATTAATTTATTCATATAACCAACATTTAAATTGGAAAGTTTTAAACGTTCTAAAAGCGAACGAGTTATAATTTAGATTCAGAATACCAATATATTATATTATATAAATATACTTATATTAAACTGATAATATTTTCTATTTTATATTTTTACATAATATTTTTATAAAATAATTTCATTTAAAATATACATTTATTTGAAATTTTTAATTTAAATATCTGTCAAAAAAATCATTAATAAAATTAATACTCTTTTACTTTTATATAAAAAAAAATCAAAAAAAAAAAAAAAGCAAAAACTAAAAAAAAAAAAAAAATAATAAATGCTATATAATGTTATTATATTTTAAAATCAATCATAAATAATGTACATAAATAAAATACTTTCATTGCCCCCCGCCCCCACTTTCCCACAAAATAAAAATGAAAAACACTCTATAATTGAAAATAGAAAATATTATATAGGATACATTTTTCTATGAATTTGAATTAAAAATAAAATTAAATAATCCTTTGGACGAAAAATTAAAAATTCATTTTAATGTATTATTAAATATTAAAAAATCTATAAAAACAAAAAAAAAAAAAAAATTCTGATTCAAAAATATATTTTGTATTCAAAAAATTAAAAAAAGAAAAAAACCAAAAAAAAGAAAAAAAAATATTAAAATTATTTGTTGACAAAGAAAAAAAAAAGATAAAATTAAATAATGCAAAATAAAATAAAAAAAAATAAATAATAAAATTGTAATATATAAAATAATATCTAATATATTAGAAATAAAAATTAAAAAGAAGTTATTAATAAATGAAAATATAGTTTATAAATAATTAAAATTAAATAAAAGACAAAAAAAATTGTACTTAAGAATAAATTATAAAAATAAAATGAAAAAAAAAAAAATCCCAGAAAAAAAAAATAAATTAAATAAATAAAAGAAAAACCATTAAAAATGGTTGACAAAAAAAAAAAACAAACAAAAAACTTAACTTTCTCGCTTGTATAAAAAAAAAAAAAAAAAAACAAACAAAATATAATAAATAATATATATATTATATAAAATAAAAATACCATAAAAATACATGAATATTATATATATATATATATATATATATATATATATATATATAATTTAATATAATAATTATTTATATGTATTTAAAATGAAAAATACCTATGTTTAAATATTAATATGCAAACATACATTAATATTATATATTTATATAAAAATGTTAAAAATATTTGACGTTATTTTTATTACAAAGTTTAGTGAAAGGAAAAAAGAAAAAAAAAAAACAAAAAAAACTTTACAATTATATTGTCAAAATTTATGTAAAATTATTTTATCATTGAAGAGTTGAATTTTTTATTTTTTATTTTTTTTTTTACTTTTTTCATTTTTTTAATTTTTTTTTTATTCTTTTTATGCCTAGTGCATGGGACATCTACAAAGTCATTTGTTATATATATTTTGAATTAGTTCCAGTTTCTGGAATCGTTAGTTCAATTGATTCATTGATTACTCTGCTATAACTATGATATACAACTATATACTATGAATCACAAATATTTTATTTGTGCGCCATCTATTATCTAATACAAGAATTATTTTATTTTTATTTCATTACATATTTAATTTTAATATGTTCTGATATGATATTAATTATATTTATATATATTATATATTTATATTTTACATATTTAATTATATTATTATACAATTAAAATATACTCTGTTTACCTGATTATAATTATAATTACACCTGATATCTAAGTATACTTACTTTTACTAAGATTTAGGTAAACTTTCAAACATGGATCTGAGAAGCTTTCAAAGCTTCTTCCATTAGAGTGGCATAAATATATGGAAACTTAACACCAAGTCTGGCCGAATAGTTTCTCCTATGTTTTGAAAATACACTACGAACGTAGATCCTTGTAATTACTGACGCGTTAGCTTAACTTTTATCAATAAAACGAAATTCTTAATGTCTTAACCAGTACATCAAATGGCTAGATGGTCAATTTAATAGCAAACGAAAAAATTAAAAATGTTAAATAACAAAATAAATAAATAACTTAATTATAAAAATAGGAAAGGAACAGGAAAGGCTGTAGGCCACACACATTTATGTGGCAGAGAAATGTATAAAAAGAGAATAAGAAAAAATTAATGTAAGTGTAGGGTAATATTATTATATCTACACGATTTTGAATAACCATTTTTTAAAATAACATTCTTCTGCTTCTGTAAATCTGTACCTTTAATATCAATAATCTGAAGATTCAACAAGAGTATTGTCAACACTGAGAGGAAAATATACAGTAAAATCACTATAAAAATTACCTTATTTTTTTAGTTTACTATAATTTACGTTAATTTCTTTGTTTAATTTGTTTTAAAATATTTTTTTTTATTTTCAACTCTTCAAAAAAGAAATATTTTAACTATAAAATTTAAAACAATAATAAAAACAACTTAAATTTAAAATAAATTAAACATTAAAAATACAGTTCATTAATCCCATATAATATATTATAGGTATGTAATTAATTTTAAATAAAATACAATCATTATTTGTTTTATTTTCTTTCATATTATTTAATCTCAATATTTATGTTATACTTTAACTTATCTTATTTTATTTATAAATAAATTTTAAGAAAACTTTATAATTTCCTAATTAAACTTAAAATAAAATTGACAAATTGAAGTTTAAGGGCACTATTTTATAGTAACTTTTAAAATCTTATAGTTAAAGTATATGTTTTTAGATGCATTGACTGACTCGATAAGCGACTGTGATAAACGAGCGTCTTATGGAGTTGGGATGCATAACAGACTTAGGTGTAAGAATAGTCTATCCACTCAACCAAGCAACAACAAGAACAAAGACACTGCTATTAAGAGAAAGTTTAATCTATTAACTCTTTTTAAATAACCTATCAACTAACTATGTATATATATAACTGATGACTTTATTATAAAATATTATAATAAACGACAAAATTTAACAGCGAGAACATTTTTAAATATTATATTATAAGTAGGAAAACTACGGGGCATTACATATATTTTCTTTCAAAAACTTGATAAAGCAAACAAAGACTAATTTAAAACTTCGCGAAAGGGCTAACCGTAATATCTTACTTGTTATTTTAATTTACAAGCTATTATAATATAATTCTATTATTTTTCAAGATATATGCAGCTTGGATTCAAAAGTTTTGTATGACTTCTACTTGAGGGCTTAGTTCTAATAACTTGAAACTTTGCATCAATGCTTAGATACTCTAATAACGTATGGGCCATTTTAATTTACAATCTCCTCATATTAGTCTTATTAGTTTTCAAGATATACAGTTTAGATTCGGCTATCAAAATTTCGGCTATCCAAAGGCTTGGCTCTAATAAGTTAAAACTTTATAAAAGAGCTTACCCAAATATCTAATTATATTAGTTTTAATGATAATATGCAACCTGGGCTCAAACATTTATATTGCAACTTCTCTAAGGTTTCATTCTAATAACTTGAAACTTAATCAGAACCAGGCCTGAATTCCAAAAAATGTCCCAAGATAATTTGATGGCAGCCTGATGTACCGTTTAACAGTGATTGTGTAACAAAAAAGAAAAACTCTACTTTATGTAAAAGTTACATATAGCTGTACATAGGTACTTGTAATTAAAATATAAAAATATTGTATGACGTAATGAACTCGAAGATACTTAAAAACCTACTAAATCAATACGTGCTTAAAAATTTATTTTACTTCTATCTAATTTTATGTCTCAATATTTCAATAAATAAATCAATATATTTTCAATAAAGAAATGATTTGACAATTTTTGTTTTATTACAATACTCAAAATCGGATTACAATCCAAAAGCAAAATTAAAAATAGAATATAAAAATAAAATACAAATTGCATAAAATCATTATTTTAAGTTTAAAAGTTACAATTCTCTTAAATATTACCTTGACGTTTTGTATACTTGTCAATGGTCATTAAAGTCTAAAAACTTATTTAAATTTCTATTGTATTTTGTTTTCTATTTTTTTATTTCTTACTATTTTTAATTTTTAATCTAATTTATTGTTTAATTTATACTTTTTTAAAATATTTCTTAATAGCTCAATAAATTACAAAAGAAAAAAAAAACAAAAATAACAGTAAAAACTAACAGTCAACAAAATATTTAAAAGAAAAAATCAAAGAAATTTTACGAAAAATAAATAAAATAAACCAAACCAAAATAAGAAAACAATTAGATCTAAATAATAACATTGAATTACATAAGAAATAGGTATTCAAATCTAAAATACAAATATATAAAAAAAAAAGCTAAAAAACAAAAAAAAAAAAAAAACAAGTATAAAAAAGTTAAAAAAATATTAAATTAAAAAATAAACATAAAAAAAAAAATTGTAAATGTGTAATAAAAAAAATAAAAAAATACAAAAATAAGAAAAAAAAAAAAAAATAAATGAAAATTCTGAAAGAAAATGTTGGGAAATAAAATATATTAAAAATGAAAAAAAAAATTATATATATATTAGTATAATTGAATTTTATTTTAAAATATAGGTATTTCAATTTTATTTACTTTACAGATAAAATATTTATATTTTTTGATAATATGAGATAATCCATTTATTGTACAACTACATTATTCGAAATGAAAAGAAAACAAAAGAAAGAAAAAGACGTAAATCGAGATAAAAAAAAAACCAATATAATTTTTGTAAAGTAGGTGATTTTCATATTAAAATAATTAAACAGAAAATTCACATGAATGGGTAGTTAAGAAAGGTAAAGAAGTGTTACAAAGGTAATGGTATAGCAAAAACATTGTATTGTTGTCAAAATTTAATGAGTAGAAGAAAACTCTGTCTTTTTTTAATTATCTAAATATAAACTACTATATTAGACTAAAAAAAAAACTATTAAAACTACTAAAAAATAGGTGTTAGAGTTTCTTATAAATCATTTGTGTCTATGACGTACCTATACATATCGCTCAGAAAAACAGAGGTAATATAAAAGGTTTCTATAATTTGGTAAGAAAAGTCTTGTAAAAGTGCTAGAGAGGTTGATTTTTTTTTTTTTTTTGTATTTTGTTATTCAAGAACTCAATTTAGGAACATGTTTATTTGTACTAAAAAGTAGTTGAGACTAAATTGTATGGTATACGGACGGAAAAAATGCGGATAAAGGGGAATAAGATGGTAATTGCGTCATAAATCTGTTAAGATTCGTCTTGAATTTGTGCAAATTGTAAATCAAAAAATCTTCAACTTTTGCAAATACAGAGAATGGTAATATGTTCCACATTTTTGAAGTTCTAACAACAAACATATTGCTATAATCAGTAGAGTACCATTTAAGAAGTTTCACATAGTAGGCATGAGCACTCGAGGCTGAGGCATACTAGAGTATGGTGCGGTGGAATGTTTTGAGAGGTGGCATCAGCGATTTTATCTCAACTGAACAAAAGTTGTTACCCACAATATAGATATTTTGTGAGAAAAAAGAGAAAGGGCTCCACTATTACGACGAATGCCAAGAAAAGTGAGACAAGCAGTCTCAATGCAGTCACCAGTAAGACGAATGGCGCATTTTTGAACTCAATCGAGGTAATTTAATGAAGTAAGTGAGGCGTTAGGTCATATATGGGAATCATACTCCATCTTGGGTCGTAAGTATATAAGCCTTATAGATATTTTTCAAGTTAATGTTACGTCAATTTAAAAACGACACTTCTACATCGAAAATAATAAAAAATCATTGTGTTATTGATATTCTTCGTACATTCCGTCTTGAAGATAAATATGTATATTAGAAACAAAGAAAATGTTTGTTGAGTAACAAAAATTTATTAACAAATTGTTTACATCGTAAAATTATTGTTAAGAGCCAAATTATTATCGTATGAAAAAGGTAACAATTCCAGAAAAACTGTTTAATTATCGTCTTACTAATACATCTAGGATTCTGATTCTGAAGTGCCAAGTGAAACAAAATCTGAAGTGAATCTGAATCCATTATCTATGCCAATATTTTAAAAACCAAAAATTTTGAGGGGAGTGATGAATTTTGAGGGGGAATTTCAATTATCTATAGGTAATAAAATTTTATGTAAGATTTGCTAAATGGCAGGTTAAAATCAGAGGGAAATAGAATATTAAGAAAGAGCTTTCGAAAACCAGTTTTAAAGTATTCAGAACATTCACTAACCCTCTCATGATACAATAGAGTTGTTTCAGTTAAGGTATAATTGATTTTAATTCAATAAAGTATTATTATGAGATTCTATTAATAAAAGAGTGAATTTGTTCCAATATTTCGGTTAATGGCTTAAACTCAGTTTTTTAAGATCTGAGATAAATTGGAAAAACATTATTGATCTGGGAATTGAAAAATAGCAATTTTTTTAAAACTTAAACTTTGATACCTGTGCAAATTTTTTGTGTAAAATGTTGCATTTAATATCGTTATCTGAGTAAAGAAATGTTCTTTTAACTACACATCTAAACCACATCCTGAAAAATATCATATAATAAATTTGTAATTACGTTTGTCACACCTTAAAGGAGTTGCGATATTGAAAACTATAATAGGTACATATATTATATTATTTCCCAGTTCGGATTCTAAAATATTTATCATTTAATTTTTATGAAAATAAATGCTAGTTTGGCTATTGAAATTTAATAAATTTCTAGCTGGTGTCAATTTCGTTTAAAATTTTTTAAAGATAAGTTAAATTTGCCAACCACTTCAGCAAAAGTTGATTAGTTTAACGAAACACGTTCAGATGTAACTTCTAAATTTATTTCCTCAACTTAAAAATCTAAACTTCTCAAATATTATTGAAAATGATCAAGTTTTTTAGTAAATATTTTATATAAAGTCGAGTAGTCGAGTAACTTTTATATAAAGTCCAGTAGTAGTAGTGAGTCGAGTAGCTGGCATACAACTCTAAAATTTCCATAAATATTTTTTAGTACTTAATTAAGTCTTAAATTAATAATATGGAAACAGCCTAATATATTAAGTTCGTATGGGTATCCTAGAGTTGGCACAGTATGTTGACATATTATGTTCGTTAGGGTATCCTAGACATAGAGTTGACAACTCATTCCTATTATCTAATAATGTTAAGACTATTTAGCTGAACTTTATACATTGTGATACAGATTACAGGCCTACATATTTCTTTACAAATCATATTAAATATATTATGTATTACGTATGCCTAGGTTTAAAAAAAAAATGCTGATGTATTTTATTAAGAATTTCAATTCAAAAGTTTCCGTTTAATATAAATTTAATATCATAGTTAATTTGTTATTTAATGTTATTATGTTTATTACTTAAAACCTTTTCAAAAAAAAAAAAAATTGTTTGTTTTTTTTTCCGTCATTTTTGAGCCTTAATTTAAGAATAATAAAAATTTTTATATATAAATTGTGTTATAAAAATTTATAATTTAGCATTTAATAACAAATTGGATAGAGAATAATAATAATAGATACATTAATTTTTATTTTATAAAATCATTTAATTTCTGCACACATTCTACTTTAAAAAAAAAAAATCTTTCTTTTCTTGTAATATGTTTAATGGCAACAGCCCCATTCTTAAAACAATTTAGTTTATATGATTTTAATCTATTCGTTTTTTTTTTTTTTTATGTTGGTTTTTACTTATGTACTAGTGCCTAGTGTTATAATTTTGTAGAATAACAAGATGATCCCAAAACTGGAAAATGTCAAGTCAAAAAAATATTTTTTTAAAGAATACTTGCCAAAAAAAAAAAGAAAATGAAAAAAACATAAAACAAATCGTATACACCAATGAATAAAATATAAACACATTTTTTTTTTTTTCTGAATCCTTCCCTGTTTTAAAAGTCATTTAGTTTCATATCACGTCAAATATAATTTAATTTGATAATTTTTGGTTCTTTATTTTATGTCGTATTCTTGTTCTGATCCTTTTAATACGTGGTCCAGTTAGAAAAAAGAAAAAAGAAAAAAAAAAAAAAATAGAACGTATAATCCTCTAAGGATAAGCTGACAATCTAAAGAATAAAGAATGAACGTTGAAAAAAAAATAAATATTGTTTGCTTGTCTGAAAAATTTTTTTCCGCCCGTTTTTTTATGAAAAAAAAAAAGTAAAGGAATCAAAAAAAAAAAAAAAAAAATTAAATAATAATAAAATAGAATATTTTGTATGTAAGCACATTCTTCTATATATTATTATACTTCTATCATGTTCCTCCACTTGATTAAATGATTTTCTAGAAATCGAAATAATATAAAATCGATACATTTAAGATTAGGTACTTTATTAACTTAAAATCTTTTATATTTTCATAAGGAAACGATATTAACACAATGTAAGTATATTTAATTCAATTGGATTCTGGGAAGAATTTTTTTTTTTTTTAATTTTAAATAGTTAACTAATCGATCTAAACCCATATTTTTTTTATTTATTGAAGGTTTTTTTTTTTTTGTTTCTTTAATATAAATCTTAAATTTAAAAATTCATATCATAGGGGTTGGGGGTTTATTATTGCAAAAATATCGTTTTCTGAACTTACCTACAGCATTTTCTATTTTTAATGTTCACGTACATTATTTATAGGATTACATATTTTTAATTTTATGTGACACTATAAAAATTCTTCGACTGCTTTAATTGATTCTAACTTTTAGAAAAATGCATTTCAAGGTTAAAAAAGTAAGAAATATCATTTAAGGATGTGGTGTTTAATCATTTAAAAGTAAAAGTTTGAAATAAAAATTATGGTTAAAACGCCCCAAATTTTTTTTGCCTGAATGTTGGTTTTTTGGGTCTAAGAACCTTTTTTATTTCTGCAGTCAATACAAACATCGAACAGTGCATAGTTGGAAATCTATTATATTCATAAGGACATAAGTTATGCTAATAGCAGAAAATTGAATCATCTTTTACAAAATTTTAGATGTCTAATATAATTAAATGCAAAGATAAGATAGCTAATCGAACCCATTGTTCCAAAACAAGCAAATTTTACCTCAATTTCGAATGCATAAATTAAAATTAGGTACCAAGATATGTGGATAAAAATTTCGTAGTTAGTCGAATCATTTGCCTAAAAATCAGGTTAATTTTATTTGCACAAAAATGCATCAGCAACAAAAAATAGAAAATATCTGAATCTCGACGACAACAAATTTTTGATTGGACGGCGATAGTACCAATTGTGTGAGTAACTTAAGAATGCATTTGTCAAATTTTTTAATAACCAATTTTTCGTCGATGTTCTGAATTTTGTTTCGCTTATTATATTAAAATTCATTTAATATTTTATTTAAATTTAAATATTATTTAAAAAAAAAACAATCACCATTGTCCATACTTTTCAAGAAAATAATATTTTATTTATATAAAAATCAGTAAATGTTATAGCAAAACTACGACCACATTATAAAATAGGGGGAAATATATCCCTTAAGAAAACGGCAATATCTCAGAAACGGTAATATCGATTAAGGTAAAAGATGAAACAAAAGTTTATGTACTATATTAAAGATAGTATTATGGTCTACAACATCGTTAAAAATTGGTTCCTGTATACTGTGGTAAAGGAAAAATATAACGGTTTAAGTAAATATTATACAAAATGTTAAGAAGATTTTGAAATGCATTTTCTTATATCTTATCTTTATCTTATTGTTCACTTAACCACTTAACATTTATATTTAATTTCATTTAAATTCATACATTATTTCTTTATTTAAATAAGTTTAAATTTTTAATTATTTTTCTTATTGAAAAATTCTATCAATATTCATAAATTATACCAAAAACACAACATAATGTCCTAAAATTGAAATAAGGAATTAAATAGTGAAGAATATTTAAATATAAAAATTCCTACAATATTTCATTTGCAAACGTACTAAAGAAGTACTTTATATTATGTATATTTACTTTGAGTTGATAATACATAATAATGATATTCCATTTTTATAAAGTATCAAAATAATATAAAGTACAAGTTTATTTGATTCCATCCAATAACATTTCTTTTACACTATTATAGCCTCATTTAATACAAAGTAATAGTTTTATATATTTTAATTGAAAATATACTCAATAAACTTTATATAAAGAATTTTAATTTATTTTTATGTAAAATAACATTAAAAATTAAGTATCTATTAACACTATAATATGCAAACAAAATTTAAAGTTTAACACTTAATATATAAAAACCTTTTAAACTACAATAATATTATAGAGTTTAAAACAAGACGGCTAAAAGAACATTTTAAGGATAATTATTATACTTTATTATATACAAAGTAAACACATAAAACACTGTATGTATATTTAAAACTTGTATGTTATATACAATTTTTAATGTTGGCAAATCTTTTGCATTCATAAAAGAAAACTGTATAGGTACTTTTTCTATATTTCAGGAGTCATTAAGAAGTTTCACTCAGGAGTTAGATTTTAAAGAAAAAGAAAACTTATGGAAAAATTCCAATTGACCCAAAATTTTATATAAATTATTTACACATCAGTAAGGCATTATAATTTTATTTTTATTTTTATTTATTTTTTTTGTTATTCCACTTTTCTTTCTTTCCGGAAGTACTTAGAGTGATTCTACAAAAAAAAAAAAAAAAAAAAATTTATTGATTTTTAAAATGTTGCAAAAATATATTTTTTAGACGTTTCATTGTTAAATAAGAAAGATAACCTATATATATTATAAAAAATGGTGCCGTGAATTAAGATCATGCGAAATTAAACCTTATTTTACCGAAGTGTTATCTTAATGAGATGTGTGGCATTTTTTCTGATAGGTAATTGAGAAATAAGACCCTAAAATATGAAAAATAAACCTACCGGGTGTTGTTTCTATTTCAATTTAATATAAGACTTCTTGGGAAGTTAATATGGAAGGTGTTATTAAATGTGTGATAAAATCTAGTTTTGTAATATACTAAAACCTGAAAAAAAAATTCGTTCAACAATAAAAACTTCATAGAAAACTTATTATGTTTTTTATAGAAATTGACATTTAACTAAAGTATAGGATCACAATATATGATGTTGTACAATTATATTTACTCTATAGTTACTCTAAACAGGATCTTTAATCTCCTTGTTGCATCATATATTGTGTATGTTGCCTGCGGCTGACTGCCATAAACACTCACACAGATGTAAATTCAAATTTTGCAAAAAAAAAAAAACCAAATGAATTTCCAATGAAAGCTTTTAAACAAGAGTAATATTTTATATTTTGGAGAGGTTCAGCACGATATTTTACATTTTTAGAAAAGATATTGAAGAGAACGTTTTTAGAAAATTTAACAATAAAATCTGAATACTTGTTAAGGTTTTTCCTTTTATAAACAAATAGTATTATTTATTAATTTTCTGGTACAATTGAAATGAGAAATACCACATCAAGTTTCATTTCTTAACAAATACTAGATTAAATTAAAAGAAAAAACAACCCCAGGCGTTATTCGTCATTGGTAATAAAGAAATAAAACACAAGGTATCTTATTCTTATTAAATGTGAAATAACACCCAGTGGGCTTTATTTCACAGGACCTTTACTTCACGGTGCCATAAAAAATATATTTTATTTATAGTTTGAATATATTTTATGCAGTTCAGTAAACAAAAAATATAAGTAGCTATTTGGCAAAATAATTTATTTTACTATTAAGATTTTGTCTATTTCACATTTTTTTTTTTGTAACTTAAGTTATAAATTTTTTTTTAAATACAACTTTGCTTAAAAAAGACTTTCTTTAAAAAAATCCCGAATTATTCAATTAATTCTTATAATTGAATTTTCTTTGTAAAAATATTAAGATATAGATAAAATTTAATTATAGATAAAAATAAGATATAGATAAAAAAAATTTTATTCTTAAAATTTATATTTCATAGAAATTTAAATGATCCGTGTATATATAATAAATAAATTTTGAACCTTCTCAGAAGATTAAAAAGTAAAAATTAAATTAAAAAGTAAATCATTTAATATCTATTTAAATTGTGCAAAAAAATTTTTTTTTTATTTCTTTCCGAAAAAATAGACTTTTTTTCATTATACATATACAAAACCTTATATATAGTTCTTCGATTAAATATTAAATAAAAAGTAAAATTGATTTTAAAATAAATTATTTATTTAATATAACATCACCTCCTTTCAAATAATTGTTTTCTTATACAAAAAAAAAAATGAATACTTTGTAAGAAAACATGAACCTTTAAACAATATTTTGTATGCAATTTACTTGTACAGCTACGTTTTCTAAATTTTTCTACGATGTTATATTTTCCCAAATATTTTGTTATAAAAAGCTTACGATATTATTAGGCTGCTTAATTTTAGAATATTTAAGCTGTTCCATAAGCTATCTGTAAATCTTTAGTTTAAATTAATATTTCCATTTTTTTTTCACCTAAAAAACCGATAATAAAATATTAACCGAAATAACTGTGCATTTTAATTTTTTTTTTCTTTCATCCTTTTTTTTTTCTATTTTAGCTTATTTCACATTTTGCTTAATATTTTTTCAAATTTAAAAACGCTTTACGCGACAGGACACATTTTTTTTAGCATTATATGTAAATTAATATAAAAACAATTAGTATTTACCGTTATGCGAAAACAAAATTTTTATAAGACTTCGCTTCTTTCATAACTCCGATACGGCTTTAGTTAGAAATCTTTTTTGAGAGAAGAAAGATCTCTCAGAATTAGTTTACGTAAGATTATTTTTTGTATCTACCTATTTAAGAGCTATTAGGGATGAAACATTGAAAATTAGTTATTTTTAGACATTTGCATTTAATTTCTACAATATTTTTCAAAATTAATTGAAAAAATTAAAGCTGGGGCCTCGGTGGGCTAGTAGGTAAGAGCATATAAAATACGCTGTAAACACAGAGAGAGTATGGGTTCGAATCCCACACACGTCGTAATAGTTATTCCCCCTTACGACATTTACAGTCACGCCTGAACAGGAAAGGCTGTGTAATTTCCTGTTCACATTTATGTGGCTGAGAAATGCATTAAAAAAAAATTAAAGCTTTTACATGTTCATGAAAAGCTTTTCTGAATTGTGTGGAATTTTTTTAAAATTGAAAAAAGTATCTCTTAACTTGCCACTCATTTTTCTTACATATAAAGTTCTAAGATAATTTATAAATTTTGGTGCAAATCACAATTATTCTAAACTGCTTTTATTGGTTTTTGGAAAATATCGATCTTTAAAAACCTCTGATTTTCCATGTTATCTTGTTTTTCTCGTTTTCACCACCATTATAATATAATTTCGTATTTTTCTTCCCCTTCCCCTACTTCTGATTGCAAAATTTTCCACGTAGGTATTGCGAAACATCTGTAATTTTGCATTTTTTGAATCTTAAAGTCATTTGGTAAACGTAAATTTTCCTAATTTTTTTTAGGTTCTAAATTTTTTTGTTCTTTATTCAAACCCTTTAATTTAAAAGAATTTAGACTACTGCTATAAAAAAATTTATAATATTTGTAACATGATCCTGGTTATGTTTTGTGTAATGATAAAATTCTTTTTAGCCGAAAACTATTATTATCTATGTATATTTTATAAGCAATTGTCTGATAACATATTATTATATTATAATATAATAATATTCAATGTTCATACTAATATGAAACCCTCTCAATTTACTTTCAAATCTTTGTTTTTATTTTACCTCAAGCTTATTTTTCTTCATATTGTTTTTTTTTTATTTTTTTTTTTTACTGTTTTATTGTAATTTCATTTTTAAAATCTAACATGGCATTGATCCCATATACAAAAGTAAAAATTTATCTTAAGGATAAAATATATCAAAAACAAAAAAAAAAAAACCAAAATAAAAATACACAGAAACTTCTGTCTCCCTCTAAGCAACCAACTTATATTAAGTATAAATGTAAGTTAAACGAATTCAATTTGTAAAGAGATAAAGGTAGAAAACAACAAAAATAAAAATAATAAAAAATAAAAAATGAAATAAAAAAAATGCCTTTTCATGGAAGCTCATGGTAAAGTATACCATGTTTTTTTTTCGGTAAAATTGGCATTGAATTTCAATTATGTAATGCAAATATTTTTTTTAATTTTTTTTTTTTTTTTGTTTGTTTGTTTATTATTTTTTATATTTTTGTTTTTTTTTTTTTATTGCGTTCTCAATTTACTTTAATCTAAAATTATTCAATTTTAAAAAAATATTTGTTTGTCTGTTTAAGAGTTTTAAAATTTACTTTTTTTGTAATTTAAATTAATAAAAATCTTAAGAATAAAAATAAATGGGAAAATATTGCCGGAAACGACAGTACATTTCTGACTAGAAAATGGTAAAATATACAATGGAATACCTGAAACTTTTTTATGTAGTGATAGAAAATACTTTTTCTGATGAAAATTATTTATTCAATCCATAACTTGTGAAAATAATTTTTATTTTCACGCCTTCCTAAATAGTCAAAATAACTGCAAAGAAGAATAACTGCCTTAAAAGTGTATCAGATCCTAGTGTCAATAATATAAATTTTCTATTAATCACCCAATATAACTAAATTTATATACTAACGGTTAAGATATTTCAAATAATTATAATATGTACCTACAGTGAAACCTTAAATATGAAAATAGTAGCTGCTTATTAGCTGCTGAACAACTTATGGCCTTATTATTTCCATATAAAACAATTAAATTTCAATTTAGAACAACAGCATAGGCCTTTTTTTTAGTATACGTTCCAAAACCACTTTTCGGAATCTGTTCACTTCTATGATTGAAGCCATGATATTATATAAATAAATTTATTTAAGTACGTGTATCTAATCACATTATTCTGGTTATGAAAATGGTGGTAGTTCTGGTAAATAATCATTATCGTTTTAATATTTGGAACATATTTTTAATAGTGATTGAAAAAGAAAAATTCTACAAAGATTTTCATATTTATCATACTTATCTCTTATTCTTCCTATTCTTATTAAGCAAAAACTTCTAAAGTTTTTACATCTTTTGACTAACGCAGAAATTTCTTAAATTAAGTAATACTAATTGTCTACCATAAGAGAAGAGCATCAACTTCTCAAGCTCTTACAATGTACACAGTTTTATTAAATGTCTGAGAATGAGAATAACGGTTTATAGACAATAAGTATCAAAATAATCAAAACAAAGTCCTGAATTAAATCTAAAAGAACTTAAATAAATGCTATAAATTAATAATGATCTGACCAATGACACAATAACAGGACGCCGTCAAGTGAAAATTTTCAGTTTCAAACACCGGTCTGCTCAACTTATGTAATGTAAATAAAAATGTTTAACGAAAAATAATCTCAGTCTGCTCAATATATTATAACTTCAATAACTAAAAAAAATCTTTAAAATCAAGACAGGCAGCAAACTATTTGATTGAAAAAACTATTGTATGGAAAAAAACGTCTTCAAATTTTAAGAACATAAGTCTTAAAAGAGTTTTAGTTATATACTTTAAGAAATCGTTATTAATATTTAAACAAAAAGCAAAAATTAAATTAATGCGATAATTTTAATCTTATATATTCTAAATGAACATACGTTTCTATTATAATTAACTTAATAATCACTTATTTAAGTTATCTAATAGAAACGGTTTGTCTTTTATGAAACATAGTTCATAGCATCGATTTTTCGTCAAGCCATTTTAAATTTTTTCGGGATTTTATAAATTCATACTAATTTTTATCTGACTAAATTTGCCTGACTTAGTATTAAAAAGTTTTAAGTTCAAACCAGGAGCAGATCACATCCAATATTACAAAATTATATCGCCTGTAATGTCTTATCAATAATATATGTATATCGCCTGGAATATTTTTTTGTGTGTCTAATACAAAAAAATTAAATAAATAATTCTTGTATAAGATAATAGATGGCGCACAAATTTGTATTTGTATTTCATAATCTTGTACAATAAGAAGCACAACAGATAGCAGAAAGGAGGAAACAAATTATTTTCTGTTATTAAAAGTTCTTTATACGTATATATTTTTCAATTTCATTTTGGAAATTTCAAAATACTGTTATAAAATGCAGCGTTAAAAAATTTAACTTGTTTTTTTTTTTTTTTTTTTGAAAATTTTCTTTATTTTTTTTTGTTTTTTACTGTATTTTAAATCCTAATCGATTCAAAAAGTATTATTTTACCATTACACATAAAAAAAAAAAAAAAAAAAAAACATACCAATTTGAATCTTTGTTAAAGTTTTTATTTGAATCAGGTCGATTCGGTTTGGTTTGATTATAAGAAAATGAAAATTCCATTTTTGTATCAATGACACTCTATGTTCTTATTTTTTAAATAAAAACAAAAACAAAAAAAAAAAAAAATAATAATAATAACAGATAATAAAAATATTTTCCATATAACAAAACTAGAATATTGTGAATTAAAATACCAGAACCAATTTGTATAATGTACATAATATATACATATATATATATGTATGTTTATATGTATATTTAAGTTTTTTTTTTTTTAAATAAATCGGAATGAACAGGAAATGAACAGAAACAAAACAAAAAAAAAAAAAAAAACAGCAAAAAAAAAAAAGGAAAAAACAAAATTATAAAGTTCAAAGATTGGGAAATTTAAAACCGATAATATTGAGTTAATGTTCAATTTAATTTTCATGATAAAAGAAAAATTTAAATCTCGTTAATTCTTAAAAATATTCTTATATTTTATATATAAATAATGTTTTTTATTCGTTATATTCAAAATATACATTTATTGATATTTCTAAGATAATTTTATGTTTTTTAATGGCTTCTAAAATTTCAGATGAATTTTATCCAATTCAAATAATAAAAGAACAAAATAGGTACCTACATAATAAATGAGCTGAATTATTAATTTTAAAGCTCAACATTTATTTTATTTTTTATTTTTTTTTATTGCAAAATTAATTTTAATGTGAAATCAGATTTCATTCCCATTGATCTTTTGCAAAAAAAGAAAGTAAAATAAATCATTTCACTAATAGATAGGTATTATAGCCATTGTTCTATTTGAGATGATTTATCTAAATTTTTTTTCCTGTAACATCATCATTCAATTTTCTAAAATATTATATATGAATTGTATTTTCCCTGAGTTCATTTTACTTAATTATTTTTCTCTAATCAATGAATTTTCTTGATATTACTTTGAAAATCTTATCATATTATCTGGAAATATTTTACTCAAAGGTAACTCAATTTTGTTTTAAAAGAATACTTTGAAATTTTGATAATAAGGAATTTTACTAATATCTACGAATTCACTAACAGCTAACAGCAGCTAGGAATAGTTGCCTTTTACAAAAATATAAAAATATGTTTATGAAAAAATCTTTTTTGAATAAAGTAGGATTTGTGAAGTTTTATGATTTTTTAACCTTTCCATCAATAAATAGATACATTTAAATCAATTTTCACGATTTAAAATCAACAAAATCCAATGCAAAATACAGAACCAAAAATTGTGTATGCCAAAAAATCCCAAAATTTTGTATGCTCTTTAAATAGGGAGTGGCACAAAAAAAAACAATAAATTATGGCTCTAAAAAAAACGTTAAGAGATATGAGGAAGCAAAATTATGGGAAGATGTGAAAGAAGTAAAATGATTTGTTTTTAGTTAACGGTAAATTTAAATACTAATTAATAAATTTAAAAAAAAATTGTATAATTTTGATATTATTCAGGTAAAAAACAGATTTATAAATGTAAAAAAAAAGTGTTATCGTTTGGTGTTTTTATTTTAATAAAGTATTAAGGCGGAAGCCGCGAGATATATGTATATATATGTATTAAAATAAGGTTTTTTCAAACTTTAAAAAACTGTAACTCAGTAATGGTTTGGGCTAGATAAAAAAAATTTGTCTATAATATACATTTTTTTATAAGATCTACCTATGGTTAAAATTTAATTGCTTATACCTTTAAGTTTTGTAAACAGACCAATGCAGGAACACAATTTTCAGAGTGAAATTAATAATCAAAGTTTTCAAATCTTTGTTTGGAACATCAAAAACAAGGAATAGTTGGTTGGTGTAGGTGGCTGACCATCGCCGCTCATGGCAGTTACCCAAATTAGTGCGTTAGCACGGTTTTGCTACTAACTGTGACTACAAGACTTAAAATAGGGCTATATTAGGTTTTATTTTAGATCCATTTCCAAAAACAAGGATATTGATTAACTTTATATAATTTAGTTTTGAATAGTTTCCAATTGGATAGCCAGCCGACTAAGCGAAACCAAGTTAGAAAAAGAACAAAAATCCGCCCTTAGCGTCAACACATTACATGACTTTTGTATTGTATTATTTGGCGAATTTTTATGTAGGTACTTCAGATATTTATATTTTTATTTAATTTTTTGAAGCATTCCATTAACATTATTTTAAAAGTAGTGAACAAGTGGACGTATGTAAATTATAAATGTTATATATAAAAAAGTTTTGGAAAAAAAGTGAAACCTTTAATTTTGAATGAGTGGATCAAGTACGTAGGTACTAAATTTGCTAAATCTGGCTATATGTATATAATTTTTTGGAGATTAATAGTAGTTCAAAACCAAAATACACAATTACTTCGAATAAAGAAACTGAATATAATACAGGACAAAAATTGCAGAGCCACAAATGAAAAGAGAAACAAAGTTTTTGAGAAAGGGTTGGGAAAAAGGAAGAATAATTTTGAGTATATAATGAACAGAATGAAGAAGGAAATTGCACTTTTGACGAGGATGAAAATGAAACAAGAATAATTGATCGAAATGCAAACTATATACAAAATGGAGAACAATTATCCAACTCAGTTATTATATTTTTATAATTTGAATAATTAAAATAAAAGTGACAAGTAAATTTGAAAACAAAAAAAAATTTAAATTTATTTTTACTCTATAACAAATGAGGAAAGTACCCTAAAAATTTTGAATATTATGAAAAAAATTTATAAAAAAGATTAATATATTTATTATTATAATACAAAAAAAAAAAATATAATGTACTAAGTAAGGAAAAACAATTTTCTTTTTTTTTTCTAATTTTAGAAAACACGAAATCCAAAAAAGAATAAAAATTTTACTGAGTTTATAAAAAAAGTTTTCACGAAAATCATAATAACACAATGGAAAACTTTATAATTTTTATACAATAAACTAAAATTGTTTGTTTGTTTGAAAATATTTTAACAAAAAACGCGAAAACATATACAAACATGTAATTTTTGTTTTTATTTTTTTTAAATTAAAGGAAGGTAATAAAAAGAAAAAAGAAAATAAATAAGTTAGTAATAAAATTAAGTAATTGGTAACAAAAAATTAAGGAATTCTGTAGATATTATAATATTATACATAAATTTAATATTATTATTAATGTTTTCTATCCGAAACCCGAAAAATTGAATTTCTATAGAGCACTCGTAATAATCTAATAGGTGATAAACATTTTGAGTACTTAATCAAAAGTAGCCAACATTATAACAATCAATGCTCAACAAATTGATATACTATTTAGAGATCAGAGCTGAATAAAAACCTGAACAACATAACGTTAATTCAATTTTTTTGTTGTTGTGCACAAGAACCTATAGAAACCGTTTTGAATTGAAATTTTTTTTTTGCAAAGTTTTTTTTTTGGTATCTTTTGAACAGCGTATATATTATAAATTCGACATTATAACTATAACTCCAAAACTAATGCTTAGAAGTGATAGACTGACATTTTATTAAAAAAATATTTTTATAAATTCCATTTTAAGGATAAACAAGGTAGAATGTAAACCAACGGTTTTTAAAAGCGCACATTTTCAAAACTCAATACAAACTGTTTAGAAGTGTGACTTACACAAAAATTTGAAAATTTCATGTAATAAGAAAAAATGTGAAAATAGGACATTTTTGAAATTTTGAGGGGCTATAAGTCCGGAATCCTATATAACTAAAAAAATCCGTTAACACACGTAAAAATATATTATTGTAGCTTTAATTTTTATGTCTTGCCGAAGAAAAATTTGTACAGGTGCCTAAGTTACAGGTGTCTATAAATAGCAAATTTTCAATTTTTGATGCGTAATAACTCTTAAAGAGGGGGTGTTACCAAAAAAATTTCTGAGGAAACTTATACTAATTCTAAAAGTTCTTTCTTGTCTCAAAATTTCAGGTTCCTATCTAAAGGGGTGCCGGAGTTATGAAAAAAGAAATTTCATGCAAAATGTGGTTTTCACATAACGGTAAATTTAAATGGTAAATTACAAAATATCACATCATTTTGATATTGTTTTATATAGATAATAAAATTTTCGATCTTCTGGCGGTTTTAGTTTGCAAAATTATTACGCAGAGCCCGAGATATATACATCTGAAAATGGGGCTTTTTCGCAATTTTGAAGAGCGGCAACTTTGGAACCCTTTACAATTAAAATAAACCTTTAACACACGTAAAAATATATTATTGTAGCTTGAATTTTTATATCTTGTAGAAGTAAAATGTGTACAGGTTCCTAAGTTACAGGTGTTTAAAAATAGCAAATTTTCAATTTTTAAGCCCTAATAGCTCATAAACAGGGGGTGGTCCGAAAAAATTTTCTGAGCAAACTTATACTAATTCTAAAAGTTCTTTCTTGCCTCAAAATTTCAAGCTTCTATCTAGAAGCGTGCCGGAGTTATGAAAGTAGAAAAATCATGCAAAATTTGGTTTTCACATAACGGTAAATTTAAATACTAAATTTAAAAAAATTGTATAATTTTGATATTAATTTACAAAGATAAAAGAAATACCTGTCGAATGACGTTTTCAGATTGAAAAAATCTTAGGCAGAACATAAGATATATGCATTTAAAAATAGGGCTTTTTCAAAGTTTGAGGGGCTGTAGCTCCGTAATGGGGGGGGCTACATAAAAAAGTTGTTCCACAAAATTATTTTTTTTATGAGACCTACCTATGGTTAAAATTTTTTTTCTCTATCTTTAACGGTGTAGAAGTTTTGTAAACAGACGGACGGACGGACGGACGGACAGAGTGAAACTAATAAGCACATTTTTTCAAAATTTTTTTGGAAATGTGCTAAAAAGAATAAATATAGCGATAAATTTTGAAGAAAACAAAAAAAAAAAAAAAACGAAATCAAAAAGAAAATGTCACAATGGCACCTTTCCAATCAATATAAGTAAAATAAAATATATGTAAAATATATTATGTAAAAAAAAAATCAAAATTAAATTTACTTTTGCGTGTAAAATACAAATTCATAATTTTTTTTCTCTTTTTTCGTTCTTAAATTTATTTTCTTTTTTTTTTTTGTTTTGTTTTTATTTTCCGTTATTTTTTTATTTTCTTTTATTTATTTCTCTTTTTTGTTTTGTGTGATAACGTGTAAATTTTCAAGGTTATATTCAAATAAAATAAAATTGAAAATAGTTAATTTGTGTTTCTTTTATTTCTCTATTTTTTTTTTTTTTTGTTTTTCGAATTCTTCTTTAACACATTAATGAACATTTTGTTTAACGGTTAAATGAACTTTTATTGGATTTTTCGTCTGTTAGAAATTTTAACACAAATAGATAGCAAGGTGAAAGAATAAGTAAATCTGGTTGCAAAAAAAATTAATCAAAGATAAGATTTATGAAAGAACAACTAAAAGAAAAACAACCAAATCCATATTATTATAATACTGAGAATGACAATGTCCCAAAGCAGATATTGGTCTATGAATAAAACTTAAAATTAAACATAATTACACATAAGTTATAATGAGTGATTTTAATGTTTTATAAAATAATTTGGAAATTGAACTTTTTTAAATGTATATATTAATCAGTAGCCTTGATAAATGCATTTCATCAAATTTCGACATAAAATAGATATTATACATGAGGATGCGTAATATAAAAGTACGTAACTGAAAATCAAGCGCCGAAAAATATGCAACGATTTTGTTTTAATAATTTATTTAAGCACATAGGTATGAGTAGGGGCCTCGGTTGCCTAGTGATTAAGCACGTGGCTTATTAACCGAGAATGTGCGGGATCAAAAGGTAACCATTTTTATTTATTGAAAACAAATCCCTTTTGCTACCAAATATAGCGTAAATATAAAATATATAATATAAACAAAATAAATAATATTAGTATATAATTTAATAATATACCTATAGTATTCGACCTATTAATAATGGCCTTAGTAGCCGATGGTTTTGTAATATTGCAATATCATATTATGTGATTTGTAATATTAATATAAATAAATAAATAGGTACGAGTGGCATAAAAATTGTTGCTATTAATTTAAATGTTAATGAAAAATAATGCATAAGCTGTTTTTGTAAAATTTTTTATCAGTTAAACCATTATTTTAAGATTGTAATAAAAGGGTGAAATAAAGTTTAATTACAAAAAAATAGTACGAATAGAAACCCCTAATCTAGGCATCTTAAATATTATAATGAACTCCAAGTTATAATCAGTACCATTTTTAGTACTTAAGGACATCTTAAATATAATAAATTTCAAGTTATAATCAGTTACATTTTTAGCACTTTAGCATGTTTCAAGGCTGGAGTGCTAAAAATGGATAGTTAAATCTTATTTTCTATAATTAGTTTTATCTAAAATAGCGATTTGCTTGAATTTGGTAGCAATGAATATGGAACTGGGAACAATAAATTATGGAAAATACAAATAAAATATGTAAGAAGAACAAACACGTTTTTTCTTTCTTTTCAACCGTTTATTTTTCAAATTTTAGCCCCTGGGGCCTCATCGGGCTCAATTTATTTGTTGGGAACTTTAATAGATCGATTTTCAAAAGGCAAACAGAGCACTAATGAAATGACTAAATGATGACTTTTAAAAGTCGTTTTCCTTAATTTATTTTTAAACAATTACTGAAAAATGTCACAGAAATTATCAAATTTCAGTTATCAAATTTTTTAATAGAAATTTTCAAAATACATATTATGTTTCGCAAAAGAACTACAACATTTTAAAATACCGGAAAAGGTTTTATAAAGGATTAGGTCGGTTTACATCTATCACTAGAGTACAAATTAGACCAGACATCATACACAAGGTGATATATTGATACCGTTAATATAAAAATAAAATATAGTTAGTAAAAAGATATTGATTTTAATTTAGCATACATATTATTATCTTTTTAAAAAAAAAGTCTACTGTTATTATAAAAACGTTTCAAAATATTTGTTTGTTTTCTTTTTGAGTTAAATATTTATTTTTTTCTTTTATACTTTTTAACACTTTTATGTATGTTATATTATTATTTAACAACAACTACCCTACAAAAATAAAAAGTTTTTATTATTATGTGAGTTTTATTGTTTTAAATTGTAAGATTTTTCATTATTATTTTTTTTTTTGTTTTTTTGTTTTTTGTTTTGTTTTATATTTCCTTTATTCGTCTATAAAATAATAGCTTTAATATTGGGCTTCATTTATTCTGTACATAAAAAAATAACAAAATAAGAAAAAAAAGCAAAAAACAATATAAACATAAAAAAAAAGTGTCAAAAATGAGCTTTAATATACATAGCATGTGATTGTTAGTTGACATTAGTGTCGCGTTATTTTCGAGCGATCAAAAATTATTTTTACTCTAGAACAAAACTTCAAAAAAAAAAAAATTAATTTAAACATTTGTTTTAACCACAAAATTTGATGTAGAAATTTTATTTTTAGGGTGTTTTAGTGTAAACTTTTCTTACTTTTGCTTTTCTATGTTTATGTAGAAAATATTATTTAGGTACGTTGTTTGTTAACCAATTCGAAGTTTAAATTATATATTATTATTATTTAAGGTTCATATTATTATAATTTCCAAACTTTGTTTTTAGATATACCTATCTAATATTATTATTCAGTAATTGTTTTATATTAATTTTTAATTTTTTTTTAATTATAATATTATGATTATTTTTCTTTCAAATAACGCATCTATTTATTGTTATTAATTATTATATTATTTGTGAAATTTACAATACTGTCAAAACCATTTAAGCTTAATTCAAAATGAAGAAATGTCGGAAATTTTTTTTGATTTAGTTTATTCCCCTGCCACATAAATGTGACAAGGAAATTACACAGCCTTTATAAACGTGTCTGAAAATGTCGCAAGGGGGAATTATTCTTACGAAATATGTGGGATTCGAAAACGTAGCGTATTTTATGCGCTCCTATTCACTAGGCCATATACCGACGCCCCTATCGGAAAATTAAAGTATGTTAAAAAACAAGGAAAGTCAAAAACAGTGTAATAAATAAATATTACTAAAGGATTTGGCAAAAGGTTGACGAAAATAATGTGCCATTTAGATTGCAACTCTTAAATTAAATGATTTAAATTTATTCTATATTAATTTTTTGGCATACTTTTCAAAAAATTCTTAAATTTACTTGTTGGTTTCACAATGGCGCCTTCATCCGTCCAATCGTTGTTATGTCTACAAAATTTCTTCAGCATTTAACATAGAACAATGGAGTTTTGAATAACTCTCTAAATGAATTATTATTAAACAAGTCTTTTATGTAGTCTCAGCCATCACGGTGCCACAGCCCGTAGCAAGTTTGTAAAGTCTTATTAAAATTTACCGTTTTATGAAAACTTAATTTTGTAAACTTTTCCATCCTTCATAATTGCAGAATATTTTAATTTTTAAAGAGTAAGTATAAGTTATCACAACAAATTTTGTAGCTTCCCCTGTAAGAGCTATTAAGTTTCAACATTATAGATATTGTTACAATGTGTTATCAGTTATTCTGAATTATACAAAGTTTCCTTTCAAATGAAGAAACTATGGTTCTTAATTTTCCACAATTTTTTCTTCCACATAACTTTGGTGCAAATTACAATATTCTAAACTGTTTATACCCGAACGATAGGATCGGGTATAATAAAATTACTCCTCCATTTGTAACACCTCGAAATAAACGAGCTAGATATACCTTCAAAGGTATGGATCGAATCAGAAAAAAATTCAAAGACGATTGAGCCATGTCCGTCCGTACGTCCGTCAGCACGCTAACTCAAAAATTAAGAAAGCTAGAATCTTGAAATTTACACAAAATATTCTGGGAGTAATTTGTAGATTCTCTATTTTTTTTGGTTGAGTTTGGACCAAAACTTAGGGTAGCTCTCGAACACCTAACTTTTAGATCCCCACATTTTTTTTGAAATAGAGCTATGAAATTTTAACTGCTGATAGATCTCACAGAAATATTAATTTTATTTGTAATAACTTTTTTTTGTAGCCCCACCCGTTACGGAGCTACAACTCTCCAAAGGTTCAAAAAAGCTCTATATTTAAATTGTTATAGCACAAGTTGTATAAAGTAAATCTTCATTTTGAAAACGCCAAACGATTATTACTTTTATTACCTTTAAAAGTATATATGCAATAAATATATATTTGTGGCATACGGTATCTTAATTTACCGTTATGCGAATCTCAAATTTTGCAAAATTCTTTAACCCTTCTATCTTCTAAACTCTTTAAGTTGGAAACTTGAAATTTTGACAGAAGTTTGATCTTTGAAAATAATGTGTTTTGTATCACTCCCCGTTTAGGAGCTTTAAGGGGTCAAAAACTGAAAATTTCCTATTTTTAAACACCTGTTACAATTTTTTTGAAGTAATACACAAAAATTAAAGCTTCAACATTAAACTTTTATTTTTGTTAACAACTTTTTTTAAAAATATAGGGTTACTTTATAATTGACGAAAGTGTTTTTTGATTTTTTCAAATTTTCTAACAAATTTCTTTAACGAATTTTTTGCATTTTGTTTTACTCGATAATTTGAAATTGTTGAGGATATAATGCGTAGTACATAAAAATGTAAATAAATAAACAACATAACGGTTGCTTGAAGAATTTTTATTTATATGATATTAATATATATACATACTTATATAACATCATGTTTATTTACATATCGTATATGTCACTAGTGAATGAATGATAAGAGTATAGATGTATATTATATAGCGCCGTATTTACATACATATATGTATTTTATTGTACTTATAAGAATCTATTCTGTCAATGGAATATTTAAATATAATATAATATAGTATTTAAAATTATATTTGCTATTTTGTACTAAGTAAATTTAATATACATTTACCGCTTAGTATTAAATTGTACTATAGAATATTTGAAAAAGTTTTGGATTGATAATCGTTATGTGAAAGGTTAGAATCTGCTTTTGAAGAATGTACATATAAACATATAGTTTGAATATATGTACAACCCATAGTACTAGAAATTATAAAATTCACCCAAATTATTTTAAAATACTAAAATATTAAAAAAATAATATTGTAAGCAGAGTGACAGGCTGTGAACATACTAACGGTTCGTACGGGCATCTAAGAGTTGACAAAGGCAACTGTATTCTTCCTCGTTTTTTTTTTAAATTTTAAACCATGTTCAAAACAAACAAATTAAAAACATATACCCAACAACAAAAAATAATGTTCAAAAATTTTCTTAAAAAAATCTAGAATAGAAAATTATTACTACCTCGACCAGTTTAGCACAACTTAATGAACACAACCTATATAGACATAACACTAATAAAATAAAAAAGAACACTGTTCTTATACAAATGGACACTAAAATCTTATAATTTTCTGTTCTAAAATGTTCTAAATTGATTTAGAGTCCGAAGTAAAGACACGGAAGTAATTTGTCAATTATTGACAATTGACTTTAATGTTGAGATTTCTTTTTATTTGAAAAGAAATTGATGAAAAATATTGAATAACTTTTAATGGTTATCTTTTATAAATTTTGAACATGAAGTTTATGAAGTTGGAATGAAGTTTATGAAAATAATACCTATTAATACCTATGTATCACTAAAAAATAACGATTTCTTTAAACATGACAAATTTAAATTCTAATTCCAATTGTTTTTTCAAACACTTCCACAGTTTCATATCTGATGTATCATATTAAAGTTTATGCTTTCTGTTCGAATATGCTTTAAAAATGTACAAAGGTTAAAGCTTCCAAATCAAAATAAGTATTTTTAGGTTTTCAATTTTTTGTTTGACATACACACACACAGTAGTTATTAATATATTTTCGGATGGTCAAGATGTTAAGGTAAGTATTTTCAGGCAGATTTTACTTGCAGTTTCATACCATTCTATTTTTACGATTTCATTACTATATAAAAGTTAAAAATAAATAAGTTCAGAATTAAATATAAATATTTTAGAATAAAAACTTTAAATACTTATTTAGAATTTTTCCATAATCTATAAAAATGATTACTTAGTTTCATTCTCTCTGTCGATCGCTCTATTTACAAAATTTCTACACCATTAAAGCTAATGCAATAAAATTTTAACTACAGATAGAGGTCTCGTAAAAATAACAATATCGTGGAATATTTGTTTTATATAGCCCTTACTCATTACGGAACTAGAGTTCTTCAATTAAGTTGGAAAAGTCTTGTTTTTAAATCGGTATATTTCAGATTCTTAATAACACTTTTTTAATCTAAAAACGGAAAAGAAAACAACATTTATATCTTTCGAACTCTTCTAGAAAGAATCTTTGAATTTTTGAAGTACTACAGAATTTGCATTTTTTGTACGTCCTCCTGTTTAACAGCTAAAAGGTCCAAAATTGAAAATTTTCTACTTGTTATAGGTATCTGTAGGCACCTATTTTTCGAAAGTCAAACAGAAATATTAAAGCTTCAGTATTAATAAATGTAATGTTACAACAGCTTTTCTTCATTTTATAGGGTTTTCTTAAAATTTAAGAAAGTGTCTCTGGTTTTTCACAATTTTTTCTCCATAAAAAATTATAAAAAAATTTTGATGCAAGTCACAATAATTTCAAACTGCTTTTATTATCTTTAAGAAAATGTGTGCTTTTAAAAAACTTTGGTTTTATATTCTGACTTGTTATTTTTCCAGTTTGATAAAGAAACAAATGGTTAAAATATTTGACATATATATTATGATTGTTTTGTCATTTTTTCCCAAGAAATATTTTGTTTTTTTTCTTTTTAATATTTTATGATACAGGTTACAGTAACTGTCACACCTTGTAATTGAAAACAAATTAATGTTTATTATGTGTTATGATAAAGATAGATATTATATTTAATGATATTTAAAGGAAATAGCTATTATATAATTTTTGAAATTTAATACAAAAAGAAAAAAAAAAAATTTCCTTTCTAGATAAAAAAAGATATAGGTACATAATCTGTTTTTCATTTTTAAAATAAAAATTTGAAATAAAATCGTGATTTATTTTTAATTTTTTCTGTCTTTCTACTAGGATGTAAGGATATATTTGAAAAAATAATAATAGGGATTAAGAACAAAAATTTTATAAAAATATAATATTATTTACCTACTGAAAGACTATATACCAACATTTTATTTTTTAATTGGTAGAATGTATATTTTAATTTGTTATATTTAAAATATTACACTAGTTCTAAAATTTCTTTCTTATCTCAAAATTTTTAGTTTTATCTAAAAGCATGCCGAAGTTATGAAAAAAGAAAAATCATCCAAAATTTGGTTTTTACATAACGGTAAATTTAAATACTAAATTTAAAAAAATTGTGTAATTTTGATATTGATTCATAAAGAAAACCAAAAAGTCCTGTCGTATGACGTTTTGAAATTAAAAAAATTTTAAGCAGAAGCTGAAATATACTCATATTTAAAAATAGGGCTTTTCAAAGTTTGAGAGGCTGTAGCATTGTAATGGATGTGACTACATAAAAAAGTTGTGCTATAAAATTAATTTTTTTATGAGAACTGCCCATGGTTAAAATTTCATTTCTCTATCTTTAACTGTGTAGAAGTTTTGAGAACAGTCGAACGGACGGGCGGACAGTCAAAGTGAAACAAATAGACATATTTTTTCCAAATTTTTTTGAAAATATGCTAAAAACACATTTCCTATTTGAGTGCGTACCTAGTTGTAAAATATTTACAATATTTCCAAGTACTGCTTCATAAGAGTGCTTTTATATTAGAACTGAGAATAGTGATAAAAGCATTGATATAGCGTAGTAAATAAATATATGTATAGGTACGTATTTTTAATTGAAGTGTTTATAATGGAGCATCTCTTTGATCATCGATAAACGATAAGTGCATCGAAAAAGCTTTATTCAACTTAGGCAAAACTGCAAATTACTGTGGACATGGAAATTTTAATTAGCGAGATTTTTATCAGACTTTCAATATGGTACCAAAAGTAGTAAGAATCACCATAATCGATTTATTCTTGAATTGAAGTTCTGGAATGAAGTGTTAAGTTAGAATATAACAAATAACTGATAAACAAGACAAATTTGTATTGCAAAGTGAATAAAAAGCTTATGGCATTCAATTATTTCAATATATTTAGTTAATTTCTTTTTGCGCTTAAAATTTCAGATTTTGTTATCGTAAAACTATTTTAGAATTTAGATACATATTTCTTAAACAAAAAAAAAAAATTTATGAAATTTAATATAAGATGGTATCTTTATGTATTTAATGAAGCTCTAATATAAATACCACATATTTATGCATAGTGCGGAAAAGCTATGCTCTTATCGCTGCTCTCATCGATGCTCTTATCACTTATTGCAGCTCTAATGTAAGCATACTCCAAAATCTTGATTTGAATACCCCAAAATTTTGATCATGTTAACCAAATTAGCTTTAAAGTTTAAATTTTCAAAAAAAAGGTGGGTATTCTAAATAAAGTAGGTCATCTAGATTTATTATGAAATTTACAGTTTTTTGATATCTTAAATAATTTTTATAATATGAAATTTAATTTTCATACAAAGAATTTGTATTTAATTAAAGCCTTCGTTTTACTTTTTAATTTATATTTCTTTATTTTTTTTTTTCACTTTTTTTAAAATTTTTAAGTCTTGAAAAAATAGTTCAACTATATATTTACCTTGAACCATATTAATTTGTTTTTGCATTTCAATAGCTTTTCGTCATAATTTTTACAATTTTCTATAAATTCTTTTTACTTTTTCGTACACAGAAAGAAAAGTTAAGTATTGTTTTAGTGAAAATAAATGTTATAAGATAATTTGCTTTATAATTTTTCGACAAATTTTTTATTTATCAGTTATTTGGTTTCAAGCAAGGAGCACAACCATAACTAAACATGTTTTACAGAAATTAAACCTAATTAAATAAAAAGTTAAGAATTTTATTTGTAACACATTCAGGCGTGGCTGTAAATGTCGTAAGGGGGAATTATTTTACGATGTGTGTGGGATTCGAACCCACACATCCCTCGGTATTTTTTTAGAGCGTATTTTATACGCTATTACACACCAGGCCACCGAGGGCAGAAATAATTTCTTAGAAAGCTATTTGGAAAGCTTTAAATGACCAAACCTTTTTTTATACCTTGTTTTACCCTATCTTATATGATTCTAATTTTAAAGAATAAAATTGAACAACATTAATTTGGAAATGCCAAAAAATTTTGAAACTCCATATTCTATAAGAATTGACAGTACTGACATCAATTTTTTATTGCAATGTTTTGTTTCTTTGTGACATCTCTTGTTGTACATCGAATTTATCCCAAAATACCTACCTATAAGACGAATTAATACACATAAAAGATGGTAGATATAATATATTTATTTATTCTCATTAATAGTAAATAAATTTTCAAATAATGTATAAATTGAGGAGTTCATCTGTTTCACTATGTCACTTTGCATATTTTAAGAAAATGATGAAGTCAATGGTATAATAATTTCTGTTCAATTATTTTTACTTTTTTAAACAAATAATACTTAATGGCGCCATAAAGCTATGCCATATTATATTAACTTTTTTTCAACAATTAGGTACTTAGTTCACAGTACCTACATATTATTAAAAAAAAAAAAATAGTTATACTATTTCAGAATCGATTTTTATATTTTTTTACTTCATTTATATATTTCTTGATTGAAAAACAAAAATAAAAGTAATAACAAAGTTCATAAATAAGCTTTTAAAAAATCGATTTTTAAATAGGTATCTTTTTGTTTGGTTTTGTTTTTTTTTTTTTGCTTTTTAGAAAATTAAATATCGTAAGTAGGACATTTACCTTTCAATTGTAAAGATTAAAGGGTAATATTTTATTCGATTGCATTATTTTGCAGTTTTATTTCATATTTATTTAATGCTTCAATAGTTTTCTACATTGTATTATTTTATTTTTATGATGACATTTATACATACATATATATACATTTGTACAAAAATAGTCATATTACTTTTAACATAAATTACTTGAAACACTGACCAAGTTATTAACTTTTTTTCTCTTATTTTTGTAAAGAAAAAAAAAAAAACAATCCAGTTAATATCGACTTAAAATCAAAAAGAAAAAAAAGTGAAATTGAAGGTTTTGTCACAAACTTGCTATTTATTGAAGCAAACGGCAGCTTTTTTTTAAGCTGATATTTTCTAAATATTTAATGTTATTATTTTACTTTATACTTTGGTTGATGGTTTTGAGTGGTTGATTTAAAGCATTATATTAATTACAAATTACACATACATGTAAATTAGCATAGGTATAACCCCCTGAAATTTTTCTAATAATGAATACTTAGTTTCAGTATTGTAAATAATCATTTTATGCGTACATTATATTGTATTAGAAAATTAGTTAAGACTTCCCTTTATAGTTGGTATTTTATCCAACTACTGATTTCCGTTTTCTGACAGATTGGAAGGGTTATTTACGAAAATTTAACCAGAAAATCTTTCTTTATTCACACAAAAAGTAAAAGATTGATTCTTTTTCATCTTTGCAGCTTCAACAAAAGCCAAAAGCAAAAGAGGTAAGTATTATCCTTTTACCATAATATGTACCGTTCAGACAGTATCTCGTTAAAACTCCTATTATGTTATCTGTATTTATGACCACTTAAGGATAAGGAATTTCGTTGATCGTTTAAGATGTAATATAAATCAGGGTCTGTTTTACCACAGTACAAGTATTAAGAGAAAACCGCTAACGGTTTGTAAGTGAATTGTCTTGTTGTTTAGACCAATATTTACAGATTGTAACAGGAATCCTACAGCTACACTATTTTCCTCTGAGAATTTGAAGGGTTGTGTCAATCTTAATTCCGCGAGCTAATCAGCACTGTATTTCCCTGCCTATATCTGAGTATCCAGATAAGTGATGGATATAGAAAACTTCACCCGTGTCTCATTAAAGGATGAGATGCAATTGCTGACTCCTTTTAAGCTCAGCGTACAGAATTTGAATACCTAAACCCTCAAGGTAATCATAAATAGCAGAAATTTATAAAATAAATAAAATAATATCTTACCAGAATGGTGTACAAATAGTTTGATGGAATTTGTGAAATACCCCATATATTATTAAGTATCTAATAATTAATAAAAATAATTTGCTTTTTTTCCCTTTTCCAGATTCTCTAGAAATGTTCATAAAAGTTACATAATAAATATGTTCATATAAGTTTACATAAATATCTTTATCATTTATTTTTCAAATATTCACATTTTTTTTATATATTATTTTATTTTTTCTTACACATAATGAAACTAATAAATGAAACACTAAAAATCCAATTTAATTTTTTTTTTTAAATTATTTTGCGGAGTGTTGTTAAAAAAAATCATTATTTAAATATTCGATAATTTTCTATGAAGTCAGACCGCCGTAAAAAGCTTAACATTTTTTTGTGACAAAATAATATTTTATTATCATTAAAAATCATTTGTTAGTCTAAGACAATATTATAAGACTATATCAAGAATCTAAAAATAAAATATCTTCTCGATTATGTAAGGGTGTACCTATATCAAAAAATAGTTTAAAATAATATTTCACCACTTATTCACCACTTTCTAAATCATGATGAAACAATAGAAAGTCGTATCGTTTTGAACCTTCAAATTGACTCTATTGTTCACGTGCTCTTTAATAATCTGTGCGCGCAAACTGAAGCCACACAACCAAAAATTAACTTCTTGTCGGTTCTAAACATGCGGATAAAAATTAGCTGCAATAATGCTGTAGATTTTTATTTTACCTTACCTTACCTAATTTATCCTAGTATGTATTATAATATTCAAAATGTGGAAGCAAAAATCAAAGGAAAAATAATTTTAATTTTGAAAGAGAAAATTTTATTTTATATTAAAAAAAAATTTAAATTTAACTGAAGAATAAACAAAGAGAACGTCTAAACTCTAAAGAAATTCCAATAATATGACAGAAGCATTAAAAAAGTAATGCAAAACATTATTGAAAATATTAAATTTCTTTTATAAATAAAAGGAATTCAATTTGTTTTTAGCACATTTCCAAAAAAAAAATTTTGAAAAAATGTTCTTATTAATTTCACTCTGTCCGTCCGTCTGTCTGTTTACAAAACTTCTACACCGTTAAAGATAGAGAAAACAAATTTTAACCATGTGTAGGTCTCATAAAAAAAATTATTTTGTGGAACAACTTTTTCAAGTAGCCCTATCCATTAAGTAGCCACAGCCCCTCAAACTTTGAAAAAGCCCTATTTTTTTATTGTAGGTATATATCTTATGTTCTGCTTAAGATTTTTTCAATCTAAAAAAGTCATGCGACAGGTATTTTTTTAACTTCGTAAATTAATATCAAAATTGTACAATTATTTTAAATTTAGTATTTAAATTTACCGTTATGTGCAAACCAAATTTTGCATGATTTTTCTACTTTCATAACTCCGGTACGCTTTTGATAGAGGTTTGAAATTTTGAGGGAAGAAAGAAATTTTAGAATTAGTATAAATTTGCTCAGAAAAATTTTTTGGACCACCCCCTGTTCATGAGCTATTAGAGTTCAAAAATTGAAAATTTGCTATTTTTAAACATCTGTACACATTTTACTTCGAAAAGACATAAAAATTTAAGCTACAGTAATTAGATTAAACATGAACCAGCATGTAAAAAAGAAGGAGATTGAGAGAGAAAAAAAGACAACAAAAAAAAATCTAAAAGGAATTTAAAAAATTCAAATAAATCAAAGTAATAGAAAAAATAAATAAAATGAATTCTGATCCTTTCATTGTTGTCTACATCAGTTTCTTTTTCCAAAGATGTCTAAATTTTTTTTTTTTTTTTGAAATAATAGTGAAAGAAACTTCCTGGTTTATAGAAGAATAAAAAAAATATTTTTACGTGTGTTAAAGGTTTATATTAGTTGTATAGTGTTCCAGAGTTACAGCTCTTCAAAATTGCGAAAAAGTCCCGTTTTCAAATGTATATATCTCAGGCTCTGCGTAATAGTTTTGCAATCTAAAACCGCCAGAAGACCGGAAATTTTATTATCTACATAAAAAAATATTAAAATTATGCAATATTTTGTAATTTACTATTTAAATTTACCGTTGTGTGAAAACCATTTTATTTTTCAATTTTTTGTGCAAGTCACAATATTCTAAACAGTTTGTATTGTGTTTTGGAAATGTGCGGTTTTAAAAACCGTTGCTTTACATTTTATCTTGTTGTTCAATGATTTCGATTTTAAATAAAATATAAAATTCAATGCATATATTCATAATGAAATTTTCAAGTATGCAGAGAATATGCATATAATATGCATGTATATTTAAATATATATATTTTTTTCGTTTTGGTTTTTCTTGTACTAAATTATTAAGTGATTTCAAAGAATAACAGTAACTGTGCGAAAAAGGATATCATATTTAAATACATTCAAACATATTTATATCTACATATATTTCTATAATATTAAGTTACATACAAAATTCTGCAATTTTGATTGTGGGTTCCTTTGACATTCAACTATTTGTATACTGATTTGACTGCATTAATAGTGCAGATATTCAAAAATTCAGTTTTTTTTTTTTACAAAATATATTTTTGTACTTCACTTAAATCTTTTGTTTGTTATGTTTCGAATGTTTTGTAATATAAAAGAAAAAATTGTTTTTTACGATGATGATTTAAAAAAAATATATCACTTAATTTTTTTTTTGTTTTCAAAATATTGCGCCACTGTAAGTGAATATTGCATCATGGTAATTCAATTTGCAAAAAAATAGTAGGAAAACTTTAATACTTTCCAAAAGAGTGAATTTTTGTTATATAATATCTAGGCACTGTATCTTTACTACGATAAGTCTATAACTATCTATCTGCATATTATAGTTATACGATTTAATACGATAAATTTAGTAAAAGATAGGTATAGTTACCCACTTTGCAAAATTACATATTTAAAAAATTGCTTTTTTTGTTTATTAGGAGCATAGAATCATATATGTGGTGAAATACGGAAATTTTAAGTAAATTAAGTGACAAAAAATAAAAAAAAATTACAATTTAGGTAAAAAGTGTGTAAGATTAAAATTCACTTTGTCTTTAAACTGTAAAAATTTCTTTCTGAATGAAATGTAGTTTACTTTTTGTGATATAATTAGGTAGAAGTATAATTCAATTTTTTTTTAGCTTTTACATTCAAACTTTACTTTGATAAAAGTTTAAATAGTAATCTTTTGTGTGTACAGTGTGTACTTCAGGTTTTCTTGAGTTTAGCCTTAATAATCTGATATGATATGATATTAGTGGATTATATTTTATATTAAAAAGTTGCTTCCATTTATATTTTTACATGTTTCCGCTTAGATTTAATTGTATAAAACAAAAGTTTGGAGTTCAGTATTTCCAAGGTTGAATTTTTGGGTCATTAATTTGTTATTTTAGAAGTTTTTATGTACTTATATGAATTGTTGCCAAATACGATCTTACCTTATTAAAAACCTTATCTTCTTACCTTAAAAAATTAAATTTATGTTGACAACCAGTAACAAAAGTTCATCAGTTTCAAAAATTTTTAGTATATTTATGAAGTATGCAGAATAAATTATAGTTTACTAAGAAAAATACTGCTCCGACAGATCGAAAAGGTTGTAAAGAAAATTTCTTCAGAAACTTTTTAGGGCAAAAGCAGGGCATTCACATAGCAGGTGAAAAATTAATTGTTCTTCATTTTTGTATGCAAAAATCATATAAGGAAAGTTTTAGTCTTCTGGCATGTCTGCCTAGAGGACAATTTCTCGTTAAAATCCCTATTACATTACCGATATTGTGGCGATTTGGAGATAAGATTCCGGTGGTTCGTTTAAGATCTAATGTAGGACAGGTTCGTTTGGCCACAGCTACCAACGGTTTGTGAGTGTATTGGCTTTTTGTTAAGATCAACATTTACATTTGCAGTTACAGTTTATAATGAGGAACCCCAACATTCTCCTTTTTTGGTGAATTTGAAGGTTTGTACCGCTCCTTATTTATTTAAATGAAATGAGAATTTAGGTGATTTTCTTACTTATTTCATTCACTTTAGAGAAAGAGCAGTGGCTAGCCTAGTTGAATTTTTAGCACATTTCCAAAAAAATTTTGAAAAAATGTGCTTATTAGTTTCACTCTGTCCGTCCGTCTGTTTACAAAACTTCTACACCGTTAAAGATAGAGAAAAAAAATTTTAACCATAGGTAGGTCTTATAAAAAAAATAATTTTGTGAAACAACTTTTTCATGTAGCCCCCCCCATTACGGAGCTACACCCCCTCAAACTTTGAAAAAGCCCTATTTTTAAATGCATATATCTTATGTTCTGCTTAAGAGTTTTTCAATCTGAAAACGTCATTCGACAGGTATTTCTTTTATCTTTGTAAATTAATATCAAAATTATACAATTTTTTTAAATTTAGTATTTAAATTTACCGTTATGTGAAAACCAAATTTTGCATGATTTTTCTACTTTCATAACTCCGGCACGCTTCTAGATACAAGCTTGAAATTTTGAGGCAAGAAAGAACTTTTAGAATTAGTATAAGTTTCCTCAGAAAATTTTTTCGGACCACCCCCTGTTTATGAGCTATTAGGGCTTAAAAATTGAAAATTTGCTATTTTTAAACACCTGTAACTTAGGAACCTGCACACATTTTACTTCTGCAAGATGTAAAAATTAAAGCTACCATAATATATTTTTACGTGTGTGAAAGGTTTATTTTAGTTGTAAAGGGTTCCAAAGCTGCAGCTCTTCAAAATTGTAAAAAAGCTCCATTTTCAGATGTATATATCTTGGGCTTTGCGTAATAGTTTTGCAATCTAAAACCGGTAGAAGATCGAAAATTTTATTATCTATATAAAACAATATCAAAATTATGTAATATTTTGTAATTTACGATTTAAATTTACCGTTATGTGAAAACCACATTTTGCATGAAATTTCTTTTTTCATAACTCCGGCACCCCTTTAGATAGGAACCTGAAATTTTGAGACAAGAAAGAACTTTTAGAATTAGTATAAGTTTCCTTAGAAAATTTTTTGGTAGCGCCCCCTCTTTAAGAGTTATTACGCCTCAAAAATTGAAAATTTGCTATTTTTAGACACCTGTAACTTAGGCACCTGTAAAAACTTTTCTTCGGCAAGACATAAAAATTAAAGCTTCAATAATATATTTTTACGTGTGTTAACAGCATTTCTTAGTTATATAGGATTCCGGACTTACGGCCCCTCAAAATCTCAAAAATGTCCTATTTTCAAGTTTTTTCTTATTACATGAAATTTTCAAATTTTTGTGTAAGTCACACTTCTAAACAATTTGTATTGAGTTTTGGAAATGTGCGCTTTTAAAAACCGTTGGTTTACATTCTACCTTGTTTATTTAATATGTTAAAACACAAAATGTTGTTTTTCGCTTCTACTAAATATTGCTAGTTCTTTATTCTGAATGTCTACAATCATCATCGAAAAATTTATTCTTGCGTACAGTTCTGAAGGTGTTGGTAGAAAAAGTAAGAGCATAGGCATCAAAGAAATACGTAAGGAGTCACTGTGTAAAATCAAATGTCTAGTAAAATTTTTATGTGGGAAAATTATTTCTAGTTTATCTCCAAAATGAGGTGAAGAAGAAGAATTGAATAAGTATCAAGAAGAAACCTATAGAACATTTATTAAACTCAACAGGTTGACACAAAATTTTCAAAATAAATGGAACATGTTTTCAGGAGCACACTTTTTATAATATCCAATGTATTTTAAGAGATAACTTATAGTGAAGGTTATACAAAAATTTAGTATTAAATATAAATTGAATATAAATTATAAAATAATAAAAACATATTTTTGATATTGCACTTATTTGCTCATCAGAGATTATTTTGCTCAATACGTTAATAATGACTGCTATGTTTGTGGTTTTAGAAACTTGTCCATAACAGGTTACAAATCTCGTCTTTATGATCTGCTTCAACTTCTGTGAACAACTTCACTATAATTTGTTTCGTAAAACGTTCCTAAAAATAAACCTAAAATTAGTAGGTAATGCTTTCCTCAAATAATACTTCGTATGCAAAGTAAATCAAAAGTTCCTCAAAAGCAAAATAGGAACAATAAAAAAACAAAGAAACAAAAATAATTACTCTTTAAGTAACTAAAAGTCTTTAAGTAACTTTGTACAATTTTTTTACATTTATCATCTATTAATCTTTAATTTTTGTAATATTTTATTGATATTTACATATAAAGATTTCAGTATCTGTTACATGAGTATCGACGAAGATTAAAAATAACTAAATACTAATAAGACCAAACCTTATTGAATTAGTTTTATTTTTTTAGTAGTTTTAGAATCCAATTCAGAAGATTTTATTTTTGGAAATTATATTTTGAATAATATATAAACAAAAAGAAATATATCATAATATTATTATTACGGCTCCTATAACATTTATTTGAAAATTCAATCAAAAAAGATATGACTTGTTGAAAAGTAATGATTCTGTAAGATATTTCTTAATAACCATTATCGAAATTATATCTTTTAATAACCGTTAATAACAGTTAATTATAAAGAAAATTTTTAAATATTAAATGAAAATTGTCAAATGGTTTTTTTTTTAACAAGTTCATATGCATCATATATTACGCAGCAAGTCAGAGTAGTTACGGCTTAAAAGGTTTAAAATTTCATTTTGTTTTTAGTAGGTAGATACTATCTAAAACTTTCTTTTATAATAAAATATTTTTTGTATCTCTAAGTAATTTCATATTTTTATACCCGTACGATAGGAGTGGGTATAATAAAATTACTCCTCCGTTTGTAACACCTCGAAATAAGCGAGCTAGATATACCTTCAAAGGTATATGGATCGGATCAGAAAAAAAATCTAAGACGTTTGAGCCATGTCCGTCCGTCAGCACGCTAACTCAAAAACTAAGCAAGCTAGAATCTTGAAATTTACACACAATATTTTGGGAGTAATTTGTAGGTTCCCTATTTTTTTTGGTTGAGTTTGGACCAAGCCTTAGGGTAGCTCTCGAACACCTAACTTTTAGATCTCGACATTTTTTTTGAAATAGAGCTATGAAATTTTAACTGCTGATAGATCTAACAAAAATATTAATTTTATTTTTAATAACTTTTTTTCGTAGTCCCACCCGTTACGGAGCTACAGCTCCTCAAAGGTTCAAAAAAGCTCTATATTTAAATTCTTACTAGAAAATCCCCTGTGCAATTGCACAATTTCTATAGATTCAAAAACATTTGCGGTATCATACTGACTCCCTTAATAAACTACCTAAAAATTTCATTTTTACATCAGCACCATTAAAAAAACTTTGGTATCACTTACTTACTTGATGTAATAGAAAAAAACATAAAACAAATCTGAACATATAAAATTAAAAATGTTAGGAACAGTTTATTAATTTTTTCACGCCGTTTTTTCGTGGCGGTAATTTTTGACAGTTTTTTAATCATTGAGAAAAAATGGTCCAAGCTAAAAACACATTCAGGGTAAAAGTTCGTGCCGATATCTCAAAAATTGTTTGAAACACATGTATAAAGTGCACAATAAAAACCGGCGAAAAGCCAACCAACACCAACCGCTACGACATTTTTATTTTTGTTACATTTAAAATAATCCCAATAATCGAAATAATTTTAATATTTGTTAAAATTTTACCAGACTCTCTATTTTTCTTTAGTTTAAAAAAAAAATTTTTATGTCGATAAAAACAGTTGTTTTCTTCGCGAATTACTTTAATTACCAAAACTACTTTCAAGTCTTTTGCGTTTATTTTTTTTTTTGCTTGAAAAAAATTTGCTGAATTTATTTTATTTAAATGTACTTTGGAAGAGGTCTTTAGTATATTTAATAAAAGATTCATGTCTCTGATAATGTAATTTCATAAATTTTCGGGGCCTTTTTTTTTTTTGTGGGTCGTTTTCGACAGCTTTTTAATTTAATGGTCTACTAATAAATTAGTACAAAATTATGAATCTATTTTGAGAGAAGGCATCTAAAATGATATTTCCTATGTTATTTTTTCTCTTTTTTTTAAGAAAAATATCCATTTCTAAAATATTTAGTAAGTTTCTGATTTCTGTTATGAAATATAATTAGCTAAGTCTGCCGAATTTTATATTAATAAAAAAAATTCGAATATTTTATGTTATATCAAAAATTCAGCTTAAAAAATCAAAATTCCAACCTAAATAAACAAAACTACTTTAAAGTCTGTTGCGAAACTTTTACCAGCTTTTATAATAGTGAAAACAAAATCAAGAATAAAATCGGCCTATTATTTTTTTTCTTATAAATATAAGGCTTACTATAAACTTTGCTCTTTTCACTTTCAGGTCTTTTAATTTTATTAAGAGTATTTTTATTTTTTTCAAAACAAAGAGTCATTTGAAAACTGCCAGCAGAAGATTAATAATTTATTTTTAATTTACCGCTGCGACCAGTTCATAATGGATGTGGCGGTCAAGTTTAAAAATTAAAAATTTGCTTTAAATTTTGTGTCGAAAGTACTTTTTAAAAAGTAAACATTTGTGTCTCTGATAAGACTTTTAGTCCAAGATTTGTGTCTCTGATAATAAAATTTTATATTATTAAATAAATATACAGAAATATCATCTTTGCCAGTTTAGTTTACATTCAGTGTGAGTGGTTTATTATAGAAATAAAATATTTTTTTTTTACATCTTGTGTGTCTGGTATTAATATCTATATGATATTTAATATCTTGTGTGAATTGGTATTATCAGAGACTACATAGAGATGTACAAATTCATACAAAAATTTGTACTAATTTTTTTTTCAAACGGGCCAGCTAAAACTGGCTAGTTTTAAAAATTTTAAAGCACAGAAATATTTGATTTGTGTCATAGCTAAAAGAATTTAGTGAAAACCAGAATCTTCTGTAAAATCTGGTGTAAAATGTAAAAATTATCATTCATATATTTTATGCATTTACAAAATTTTTTTATCTTTGTGAATTAAACCATAATCATTATATTGTGTATATTATCAGAAATTCAATCATTAATTTCAGGTATTATATTATCTGATCTGATTAACAAATCTTATTTTTTTCCATGGCTAACAATATTATTAATGGTCTAATAATAAATTAGTACAAAATTATGAATCTTTTGTGAGAGAAGGCGTCTAAAATGACATTTTCTATGTAATTTTTTTCTTTTTTTTTTTAAGAAAAATATCCGTTTTTATAATATTTAGTAAGTTTCTGACTTCTGTTATGAAATATAATTATTTAAGTCTGCCTAATTTTATATTAATAAAAAAATTTCGAATATTTTATGTTATACCAGTTCTACCGAAAATTTAGCTTAAAAATCTAAATTTCAACCTAAATAAACAAAACTATTTTAAAGTCTTTTACGAAGCACCAGCTTTTATACTAATGAAAACAAAATCAAGAATAAAATCGGCCTATTATTTTTTTCTAATAAATATGAGGTTTACTATAAACTTTGCTCACTCTCACTTTTTCACTTTCAGGCGCTTTAATTTTATTAAGAGTACCTATTTTTATTTTTTTTTTTTCAAAACAAAGATTGAAAACGCCAACAGAAGATTAATAATTTATTTTTAATTTACCGCTGCGACCAGTTCATAATGGACGTAGCGGTCAAATTTAAAAATTAAAAATTTGCTGAATTTATTTTGATTGAAAATGTGTTTTTTAAGTATGTATGTACTTTTCCTTTTTTGACTGTACTCACTTTTAATGAACGGTTTGTGTCTCTGACAATAATTCTAGTGGAAAATTTAGTCTCTGGTAATAATATTTACTAAATTTATTTATATTTTTAATTAACGGTTTGCGTCTCTTGATAATACTTTGAGTTAAAGATTCGTATCTCTGGTAATAAAACTTTAAATTATTAAATAAATAGTAAAAAAGCCTTATTAAAGGGTATAAGTAGAAAAATAAAGCTTTTGTGAAAGTTTCCTCAGTTTTATGAACAATTTAATTTTAGTAAATTTATTCAAATACTTATATGTATTATATTTAGATATTGATAAATGTAAAATTTATTGCTAAAGTGTTTTAAATAATGAAAAACCTCAATGATGCTGTGAAGTAGTTTCTTTCAAAAATGTAATAAAAATGATTATTTAATAAATCTCATCTCTTGTAAATTTCTTTGTCAAGCTTTGGATTAAAAAACCAAAGGTTGGATTAAAAACCAATGGTAAATAAATTTTTGCCAATAGTATCAAAAATTTTCGCTTCGAAAAAATACAGTATCAAACTTTATAATTTTGAAACTAAACTACACTGATCTGATGCATTTGCCTAATTATAATATATAGTACACTTGTTATATTTTTCTATGGTTGCCATAGCAAATGCTTCAAAACTTTCTTTGTTATATTTTTCAAACAAATTTTTACTCTATCCGTAATAATATTCTGTCTCTTTATCTATCGCTTTCTCTACAAAATCTTCACACCGTAAGTTTTACGCACCTTTTATGTAAAACAATAAAAATTGGCTGTGCATATAATGTTGAAGTTTTAGAAAATAAAAATCATAAAAGAAGCATAAAATTAAGAAAATGTTACACATTCAAAATTTAATTGAAAATTGTGATTTTATAATTTAAATTGCGCTCCTTTAAAAGCTTTGGTTTTACGCACCGCTTTATTTTTTTATAATTTCTACTTAAAAATGCAACTCTTTAAAAACTTTGATTTATGCACTGTCTTGTTTTTTCATTCTTTTTATAGCATAACATTTTAATTCTTTTTTTCTATCTGTTATGTACCTAAATATCAGATGTACGTTTCTTTCTTTTCATAGCATAGCATTTAATATTTCTTTTTCTATCTGTTATGTACGTAAATATCAGAGGTATGTTTTTTTCATTTAAAATCATAACATTTTAATAGTTCTTTTTTTCTTTAAAAATATTTAAAAACAGTCAAAGTAACATTTTTTGTTCTCTTTTTTTTCTATTCGTTTTTATTTTTCTTCGCAGTATTACATTTTTTTTTTTTTTGTTTTCTGTTATTTACGTACGCTAAGTATTTCTTTTATTTTTTTTAAATATTAAATTTATACATACAGTCTATTTAAAAAATATAAATTATAACCTATAGAACATTTTGAATTTTTTTTTGTTCGTTTATGTTTACCGTCCATTCATTCATATTAATAACTGTTGCCTATACAAAAAATAATAAATCTATAATAAATCTAATATATGTATACCCATATTTTTATTTATATATCTATATTATGGGCTAAACTTCTGATTCTAAAATTGTACTATATTATGGCAAAATTTTAAAAAAATTAAGAAAATATTACTTAGCAAAATTTAAATAAAAATATTATTGCAATTTTATAATATTCTACTTAAAAATCTGAACCTTTAAAAACTTTGATTTATACACTGCCTTGTTTTTTCTTTCTTTTCATAGCATAACATTTTGATATTTCTTTTTTTCTATCTGTTATGTACCTCAATATCAGATGGACTTTTCGTTCTTTTCAAAGCATAACATTTTTTTTTTCCTTTTTCTATCTGTTATGTAGGTACGTAAATATCAGACGTATGTTTTTTTCTTTTAAAATCATAACATTTTAATAGTTCTTTTTTTCTTTAAAAATATTTAAAAACAGTCAAAGTAACATTTTTTGTTCTCTTTTTTTTCTATTCGTTTTTATTTTTCTTCGCAGTATTACATTTTACTTTTTTTTTTGTTTTCTGTTCTTTTTTTTAAGTATTAAATTTATACATCAGTCTATTTAAAAAATATAAATTATAACCTATAGAACATTCTGAATTTTTTTTTGTGTTCGTTTATGTTTACCGTCCATTCATTCATATAAATTACTGTTGCCTATGTAAAAAATAATAAATCTATAATAAATCTAATATATGTATACCCATATTTTTATTCATATATCTCTATATTATGGGCTAAACTTCTGATTCTAAAATTGTACTATATTATGGCAAAATTTTTAAAAAATTAAGAAAATGTTACTTAGCAAAATTTAAATAAAAATATTATTGCAATTTTATAATGTTCTACTTAAAAATACGACCCTCTAAAAACTTTGATTTATACACTGCCTTGTTTTTTCTTTCATTTCATAGCATAACATTATAATATTTATTGTTTTCTATCTTTTATATGGGTAAATATCAGATGTACGTTTCTTTCTTTTCATAGTATAACATTTGTTAAATTAACATTTAACATAACAGGAGGGCACGCTACTCAGCAGCAGCAACTTGTCTTTTATTATATTTAGATATACAGAAATATCATCATTGCCAGTTTAGTTTACATTCAGTGTGAGTGTTTTATTATAGATATAAAATATTTTTTTTTACATGTTGGCAAGGTCTCGCCAACATCTTGTGTATTATATTATAGATAGCACAAGTTATATAAGGTATATCTTCATTTTGAAAACGGCACACAATTACTGCTTTTATTAGCTTTAAAAGTATATATGCAATATATATATATTTGTAGTATACGGTCTCTTAATTTACCGTTATGCGAAACTCAAATTTTGCAAAATCCTTTAACCCTTCTATCTTCTAAACGGTTTAAGATGAAAACTTGAAATTTTGACAGAAGATAAGTATGAGTCATTTCAGAAATTTTTTTTGTATCACTCCCCGTTTAGGAGCTGTAAGGGGTCAAAAACTGAAAATTTCCTATTTTTAAACACCTGTAACTTGAACACCTGTTAAAATTTTTTTGAAGTAATACACAAAAATTAAAGCTTCAACATTATACTCTTATTTCTGTTAACAACTTTTTTTAATAATATAGGGTTACTTTATAATTGACGATAGTGTTACTTGATTTTTTCAAATTTTCTAACAAATTTCTTTAACGATTTTTTTTTGCGATTATACATTTACCGCTTAGTGTTAAATGGTACTATAGAATATTTGAAAAAGTTTTGGATTGATAATCGTTATGTGGAAGGTTAGAATCTGCTTTAGAAGAATGTACATATAAACATATAGTTTGAATATATGTACAACCCATAGTGCTAGAAATTATAAATTTCACCCAAATTATTTTAAAATACTAAAATATTAAAAAAATAATATTGTAAGCAGAGTGACAGGCTGTGAACATACTAACGGTTCGTACGGGTATCTAAGAGTTGACAAAGGCAACTGTATTCTTCCTCGTTTTTTATAAAACATATTTTATTTCAATCTAAACAGATTTTCATCCTTTAATTTATTAATTTATTCATTATTTTTATCTTCTATGCTGCATTATACAACTCTTTATTCTTTTCCTTCTTTGAAACCTTTTCGAATATTTGTGTAAGTAAACATATCTACATACATGTTACTAAAAATCAACGCTTCTACGCTTACTAAACAAATTTATACGGAGAAAAATTTTAAGATTACAAAGTGGAAATAATTGGTGCAGAAAAAAACCAAAAAAAAAATTAAAATTTGACGGAATTCATTTTAAATGTAACGGATATGTAATTTATTATTTATTTGTTTTTTTTTGTTATTGTGTTTTTTTTTGCCCCCTGCTCAAAAAAAAGACCAAAAAGGTAGTTTTTCTTTAGTTCGGTAAAAGAAAAATTCAGAATATTGCTGAAGAACGAAAAAATGATTTTTTTTTTTTTTTTTTTTGAAAAAATAAAAAAAGAAACACATCAAAAAGTCACGGTGGTTGCAAATTAATTTTGATACTATCAGATGAAATCTTTTGATTGAATACAATAATAGGGAGTACTTTTATGTTGAGTATAGTGGTATTTTGTTAAAAGTTTTAAGAAACAAAAAATTTTTTGTTCTGATCTTATTAATTTCAAGTGTAATTGCAAATATGAGTTAAGATCTTAATTCTAGGTGTAGGACTCTTGTTAATTTCTTGTTAGAAGTTAAAGCAATTCATCAAAGAGATTTCGTGTAGGTCAAAGATAAACAGTCATTCAATTCATTATAGATAATATCTTTTTGGAATCATTCCATTTTGTCATAATATCTTCAGATGATTTGTTTCACAGCTGAGAACATTTACTGTTATGTTTTGATTAATAAATTTTTTATCTATTCGAGTTTTAAATTTTTTTTGAAAAATATATTTCCATTTCACTACTGAAAATAGCAAATGCCATATTTAAAATAATTGACACTACATTAAATCTCCTAAAGAAAAATGTCAAAAGTATTATAACAGTTTTTACAAAAAAATTTAGGAATTATAAAATTGTAACGTTATTTCTAAAATATATGTATGCGATCGAATATGTAGAATCGATTTTATACATTTTTATGCATTCTATTTTGTTTTATTGATTTTCGCACTCAACAAAAAATATGAAAGAGTGGAAAAAGAGATATCTGAGGTATGAAATAAGTACCAGATTTAATAGATTTGTTGTAAAAATTGCCAAATTTTACATTTTAATTCTTGCTATTAATAAAATAAAATTTTGAAAAATTTGACTAAACTTCTAACATAAAATAATGACAGAACTCCTAACATTTGTATCACCTAGCATTAAATGTAATATGTATATTATAACTATATTGAAAAAAGTGTACATAATATAATTCTAATTTTGATATTGATCGTTAACTCACCTGTCTTGTTCTTACTATACATTAATGAATTATTAGAAATCTTAAACTCACTCAAAGCCTAAAATTACTCTTTGGCTTTCGCTGATGACATAATAATATACTTAAGTAGTAACAAAATAAAAAGAATTAATCAGTATGCACAAAAAATTTTCAACGTCATAGTCGACTATTGCAAAGTCTGGCAATTAAAAATAAATTATAATAAGTGCAAAATCATCTTTTTTTTCGAAATACATACAAAAATCTCCACTATAACTTAAAAAATCAACGGAGAACTTGATTGATAAAAGCTCTGTCAAATATCTAGGAGTATATCTAAAATATAATATGAACTATACACATAACAAGTTAAAAAGCCATCTCTAAAGGAAACAAGGCCCTCATGGCTTGCAAAAAATTATTTTTTATTAGAATAATGAACACGAGGATTAAGGTTATTTGTTACCAATCCTTGATCGCGCTGGTGATTTCAAGAAGCAATGAATACTCCTGAAAATGGTTTAATTATAATTAATTCAAATATATAATTCATTAAGGTCATGCAAATTTGAAGTTGGACATGTGATTTGAAGTGATACTTTTTTTTCTGTCAAATCATTTTTCTGTCATTTTCAACTAGTCCTATACCTGTAGGTACTTTTTATTTAAAAGAAATTTTGTAGTAGGCAGGTTGAAAATTGTTAAAGAGGAATTCCTTTTAAGAATTTTACAAATCGTAAAGTTGTAAAAGTAAAAAAATTTTCTAGTTCTAGTCTAATAAAAAATTTCTTTTTTTGACAATATTGGTTAAATTTATATGTATTTTTTTAAAAACTTTATATTCTTTTTGGAGAAAGTATAAAGTACAGTTAAGCTGGTTGGTATGTTTTTACCTTTAGTGTATGTTGGAGCAAGAGAGAACTTATGCTAAGGAATGCGGATATCAATGCGCATCAATAATGTTGAGCCAATATAGGGCATAATATTGAAATGAAATATTAGGTAAAAGTTACGAAAATATTTTTAAAAATTAATTCTAAAATTTTATCTCAATTAGTGCGTGATTATTATTGTGCTATATTATTGCGCCATGTTGAGAGCGTCATGCACACAACACAGTACAAATATCACTATTTTACAAGAAATGTAATGTAAAATGCAGACTTCTAAAGAAAATAAGTGAATATTGTCTCAAATGTTTTGGTTTCATTGCCAGACGATCAAATAAAATACGGAAACTAGTAGTGGAAGAAAGAATAAACGGCAAAACAGCGACGGACCTATCTTCTGCACGTTGATCAGTTTAACTACAGATAACATATGTTAAAACACTAACAGAAGCAACTAATATGGCACAAATGACAAATATATGGCAGCAGCACTTAAAGAATTTCATTATGATAATGTTACTATGCCTAACAAAATCAGATAAAGAAAATTTTCATTTTTATTGAAATTTGAAAATGAACCTCCCAAAAAAAAGATCTTTAAATGCTATGCCAGCTAACAGTTGGCATTTTAATTTAAGAAATACAACACAATTCACTTGAAAAAATAAAATAAAAAATAAACTAAAGAATAAAATTTAAGTATAACAAATAGATTCTTTTATATAACCTCATATTATTATATATAAAATGTAAATATATATACATATAATGTGTGTAGATATATATGTTTGCAAAAAAAGGAATAAAATAGTTTTTATTCTATAATTCAATAAAAAGTTTAAAAAAAAATTTAAACAAAATACTTTTTTTTTTTTTTATATAAAATAAAAGGTTGTGAGAATTTTTCTAATGTGACAATTTCTAAAGTTTAATTTGTTTCATAAAAAATAATATTCATAAAAAATAAATAAAAATAAAAAAATCTACCGTCAAATATTATGTAGTGGGAGTATAAAAATTAAAAACAAATTTTTAAAAATAAATTTTTAATGTAAAATACTTCCAGTAACAAAACTTCTAATTTTAAAATTATCAAACCATTCATATCCTTTTTTTTTTTAAAGTACGGATGGTAATAACAGTTGAGGTACTGTATCCTAAATAGAACTCTTCTCTAACAGCAACCAATCATGTATCCTATTTGTATGTTTCAACTTTGATTTTTTTAATATTTAAATTCAAGTGATTCACCAAACTGTTAGAACTGTACTTTTTATACAAAACAAAATATTTTAATTACCAAAAAAGCAGATTTCTAACACAAAACATCGAAAAAAAAGGATCAAGGACATAGCTTAGAACAATAAAAAGAGTTTTACAATTTCAATTTGATTATTTTTGAGTCAAAGCTTTATTTTTTTTTTGCTTCAAAACTATCATGAAATAATTTTATGCACTTGGTCTTGTTCACTAGAAGATTAATAATTATGAAATTGTCAAACATCAGACAGCAGCCATAGCCAAACATCAGACAACAACCATCAGACAGCAGCTTTTTCTTTTACAAATATTCTTTTCTTCCTCAAATTAATTTTATTTTTATTCTGAAATTAGCTCTGAGCCCGAACAACATCATTGATATAGTAAGAAAAATACATAGCCTTTCTTTGAAGTGTCATCCTAAATAATATCGATTTATATTGTCGAATTCAAAACAATATATTTTTAGGTACCTACTTGTGTATTTTTCAATTTGATTTGAAGGGGTGAAGTGCAGTAACGGGTGAAGTGCAGGGGTGAAGTAACGAGTGAAGTGCGAAAACGGGTGAAGTGCAGGGGTGAAGTAATGAGTGAAGTGCGGTAACGGGTGAAGTGCAGGGGTGAAGTGCAGAAGGGATGAAGTGGTTAACAAAGATGAGATGATTATAAAATGAAAGCTAATTGGGTTTGACAATATGGAATTATCCTATTGTGAATGAAGTTGTTATATATCTTGTCAGCAAATAATCATCCTAACTTTTGCAGCCATTAAATTAATTATTTATCTACACACACACACATTTCCTGTAGAATATATACGTATATTTTGTATATGTGAATTACTAATCTATAACACAAAAATATCAACAAACAAAAAAAAAAAACAAATTTAAATGTGGTTTTAATATTTTCCTATAGTGAAAGTACTTTTGAGAACAAAACAAAACAAAAAAACCAATGACACGAGGAAAAGTTTGTAACCATGAGGTCTCTGCGGGTAAATTTATTTTACAAAATTTTCTAAAAAACTAAAAATTATCAAAAAAAAAAAAATTGAAAAGCAAAATATTTCATGAGTTATTTTATAGAATCATTTTGATAGTCCTGTTGGATTGGTTATAACTATCAGTTTTTTTTTTTTCTTTAAATACCGAAAATGGTTTTTGAAAGTTTAATTTTTATGATGTTGTTGAGTTAAAAATATAAAAATATCAAAATAGAGATTAGAAAATTGTTTATTAACTCTGTATATTTTAAGGTTAATATCTACAGAATAATAGAAAATTGCAAGAAGATTAAATTTAATTCTTTTTTTTTTTTTTTGTTTTTGTTCAAATGTTTATTATTCATTGTCGGTTGAAGTCTTTTATTGTGGGACTAGGTGACTAGGTTTTACATTTAAAGTTATATAAGAAAATAAGTTCCGTTTTTATTATCCTCAACATCAAAATCTTAGCCAGATTAAACAATATTGTGATTTGTAATCTAGAAATAGTATAGGTAATAGCAATATAAATTGTTACCTAGTCATATTGATATCAATGGACCTAAATTGTTGTGGATTAAAAGTAAATTGTTGTATTAATGACGTCATCAAATTTTTTTTCTGCCTAGTTGAATAGCTAATTATTTATTTAAACTAAAATAGTTTTTTTCTGATACTGGATACGAGTATTTGTAGTAGATTCAAACATTATTGTTTTTAATTTTATTCAATAAAGTTTAGTTTAGATAATATTATTTTGTCAGCACCATTAAGTAGCGTCATTAGTTTGGCTAAGCCATTGATAATAATCATTAACAAAATATCCGACCCATAGTCATAGACTTAGATATTTCATTTGTTATTATATTATCCTGGAAGAGCAATTACTAATCTAGCCTATTCTTAATTGGTAAAGGTTATTACTTAAGGTTAAACGTTTCCTTTTATAGGATGAATTTACCATATTAATATTTCAAAATGACAAGGAGGTAATTATTTTTTTTCTTTTATTTTTGTAAAATATCATTATGAACCATTTAAACAATTCAGAATCATATTTATAAAATCATTTAATAAAAAAAAATAAAATTTTCATAAGAGTAATTCATAAATATGCTGCAAGCAAACTAATTTTGTTTTGTGGTTTTTTTTCTCCCACACTCACTTTTGTACATAACAAAAAAGAAAAAGGACAAACAAAAAAACAAAAAGGACAAATACTGTGTAAAATAATAGAAAAAGTTTGTACACAAAAATAAAAATCAATTTTTTCATAGGTTATAGGTTAAAAAAGTAACAACAGTCGGTCTATTCGAATAAAGAAAAGGTAGACTTAGTTAGTTTTAATTTTTGTTTTTCTTATTTTTATGGATGTTATAAAAAATCTATTATAGGTAAAAAAAAAAATTGGAAAAAAGATGAGATAATTTATTTATTACACAACTTATTTTGATTTGTCGTTTATTCAACATATTCAACTAAGACTGTAACTACCTCATAAATTAAAAAATTCTCTAATGCTGCTTGGTATAAAGAGTTGAAGCACTTCCTTAAATTTTCTTCATCTTCATATATTCTGCACAAATCTATTGACATAATTCCCAGCTTTTAACTAATATGATACCCAAGTTTCACTCTTGCAAAAAAGTGATTGGATTTATTGTTGAAGTGTAATATACAATAATATTAATCTTTTCTTTTCGTCCATAATCTCAAATTCTTGTCCTTTTTGTTTCGTTGTGAATTAGTAAAAGTTACTCTAGGTATAACCAAATGAAAATTACTTATACATTAATATGTGATATCTGAACTAAATTGTAGGTATATTTGTTTTGCTTCGATTTTATTATTGTAAAAACCAATTATAATATTTTAGTTACACTAGAGGTTGCAATCTTAGTCTATCGAATGGAATTTTAGTTTTCTTCTATCTACTGTCAGTTTTTCTTTTAAAATTTCGTAATGACTTATTATTGCATCAATAGAAATCTTAAATGACTGTTCTACTGTAACAAAACTAATATCGTACATTTAAATGTAACACTAGGAGCCTCGGCCGCCTAGTGGGTAAGATCGGTAAGATCGGTCCCCTAGTGGGTAAGATCCTTACAGCCATTTACAGCCACGACTAAAAAGGAAAGGCTGTGTAATATCCTTATCATATTTATGACAGGGGAATACACTAAAAAATGTAACCCAGTTCAAGATAGTTTAAGCAATTAAATTTAATCCTTCCTCATCTTTCCTCTTATATATTATATTCCCAATATTCTTTGGGATATTATTTCTACGAAATTCATTTATTGAACTCTAATTTTTATAATCACCTCTAATTGATTTAGGCCTAAAATTTAAAATTATTTTTTGTCAATTAAGTAAACGAATCGATCTTCAACACTACAGAATGGTTTATGTAATGTAGGTACCAAACTAAAAAATAAATTATTAAAACTAAAAAATAAATTTATTGTTTTTTGTTTTTTTATTCTGAATAAAACAGAAAAAAAAAAAAAAACTAGTGTACGATGTAAATTCGTCCTTTGAGAGATCCATGTGAAAATTATTTAATTTAATTATTATATTTCTGTTGTTTTCTATCTAAATTTTTTTTTTTCTTTTTTTGCTTTTATTTATTTTATTTTAGTTAGTATTTATTTGGTTGTTGTTGAATTTTCCCATAAGCGACAAAATAAAAACTAAATATAAAACCCATTGTACAACTCTTGTTCATTATATTGACAAAAAAAAAAAACAAAAATTTCAAAGCATTTTCTACGTGGGACTTTTAAAAATTTTGATATTGTGAGTGAAATGAGTGTGAAAAAAATAAAAACAAAAAAATTAAAGAAAAAACTAAAACAAGGAAATTAAATAAAAAAAAAAAGAAAAAACTTATTTTATGGCAATGTAAAAACTTTTATATTCAATCTTTTTTAACCATTTTTATATAATTATCCTGGGAATTGAATTTATTTTATTAGTTTATCTCAGAATTAAATAATAAAATAAATTTTAAGGATATTTAAATCTGGTATATAAAATATATATATTATCATCTTTATATTTTTATTTAGAATTTTGAATTTTTCTAAAAAAAAATTTTATTTTATAACAGCAGCTATTAATTTACTACCTACAACAATTTAATACTTAATTATATTTTAGATATTAAATATATCTTTTTAACTTCCAAACTAAAATTTAATTTTAGTTTCTGATAAAATATAATTAATTAATTATATTTTACTTGAATAATTTTGTCCAAGATAAAGAATTACTAAATTTTTTTTTAAAAGTTAGGTATAGGTAATATCAAATGCAACCTAATTTCGAAATACTTTAATGAAGAGAGAAATAGAGTTATGTACAGCTGGGATTAAATAAGGAATCAAATAGTATCACCTATTATATAAGTACCTAACTGAAAAAGTTAATGTTATTAGAAGTTTATATTTTCTTACAATTTACTGACTCGCTGAATTAGATCAAAATAGCGGTCACAAAAGAAAGAAAAGTGTATATCTCATGTTCTGCTTAACATTATTTCAATCTAAATCTATCTCTAACGCCATTCGACAGAAATTTTCTTTATCTTTATAAATCAATATAAAAATTATGCAATTTACTTTAATGTACCGTTATATGCAGACAACATTTTGCAAAATTTTTCTTCCTTCATAACTTCGACACGCTTTTAGTTAGAATGTAAAAATTTTAAGAGCAGAAAGATCTTTTGGAATTAATGTAAGTTTCCTCAGAAAGTTTTTTTGTACCACCTCCCGTTTGAGAGCTTTACAACTAAACAATTTTTCAAAATAAAAAGGAAAAATTAAAGCTTCAACTTTATAATTTTACAAGTAGTTTATGGATTTTCTGAGTTATGTACAGTTACTTTAAAATTCAAGAAAAATGTCTCTTTACTTTTTACATTTATTCTTATTAGGTACATGAAGAGTTACAATTCCAAACAATTTGTATTGTCTTTCGAAATGTGCGCCGTTAAAAATCGTTAGCTTAGATTCTGCCTTGTTTATTCTTGGATTCGGAAACCTGTTCCTGAACCAGAGATCTTTGAGTGTTTTTCGATTTTTTGTTGTTCTATCTATAGTATGTTCCACCGGTTGAGCTCTAAATTTGTAGAAACGTAGTAGTCTATCAAAGCAGTTCGTTGAAGATCAGAATCCATTGTGTTCCGTTACACAGAATCTATCAAAAAGATAAATATTCACGAATCGTGCCTATTTTATCACAGTTCTTTAATAGCTTTCAAGAATAAATTTAACAAATTTTGGGAAGATTCTGATGACCGGTTTCGGCGCTATCACACTTTAAGGAAATTTTCGTCTTTTTATCATCATGCCTATATTGTTCAACCGATTTAGTTCACAGTTTGTGAAAACGTAGTTCTTACCAAAGGATTTGGCTGAATAAGGTTAAGTTTATCTATTAAAAGGAAAATCTTTTTGAATCGTGTCAAATTTAAATTCGTGGCTTTAAAGTACAAATTTGACAAATTTTTTGTATGATGCCGTTAATCCGTTCCAGCACTAAATTTTAAAGATATTTTCATCTTTTCATCATCATAATCTATACCGGTTGACCAAGTGCCATTGTGACATGAGGATATTTTAAAGAAATTTTTGTCTTTCATGATTATCTCTATACAGTTCGACTATTTCATTTAAAAATTTGCCAAAAAGTAATTCCTTGTTAAGAATGCCCTCTGAATTAATTTTGATACGATCCAGTAGCTCTTTTTGGGAGCTAATTTCTAACGGAATAGTGTCCAATTTTTCAGGTTGCTTTAAAGACTTTTGTTCTTTTCTAAGCTCTATTAACCTTATTGCAGCACTACGACAATTTAAAGAAACATTTGTCTTATTATTGTCGTAACTTGATTGCAGAATTTGCAAAAAGCTAAACTACTTAAAATAGCATTTCGGTTGATTCTTTTAGTTATGATTTGTTAGCACGGTCCGGCACGTTGATCTATATAAACAAACTTCTAACCGAATAGTTTTTAATATTATCGAAAAGTTTCATAATTAAATTTTCATATATTTATTATCCTACAATGTGGTTCGACTGTTTAACTTTAAAGTTTCCAGAAATATTGTTCCTTACTAAAAAAAATTTTCCTGGATCAAGTTAACTAATAGTGCGAAAAATTGCAATTTTTTAAAAGTTTCTGTAACTTTAAAGTTATAAGATATTTCTGTTATAATATCCGTTATTTTATATTATCTACTTAATATCTGTAAGCAAAAAAATGCTTTTTTTGAAAAAAATGTTTAAGTTGAATAAAAATAATTTACTTTGTATTCACTAAAAAATGGGTAAATGACTTAATGTGGATAAACTGAGTCATTAACAATCGAATTTATCACTTAGCATTAAAATTGTTTTGTTGTCTCTTGACTTTCTTTTTACTGCTTTTGGATAATATAATAGACACTTTGGTGTCTATTATTAGTAAATCCTGCGTTTCTTTATCATCCAATAATTGAATAAATTAAATTTAAAATTAAAAATCATATTAAAATATTTTTGAAAATTTTATAATAGTACCTATTCGAAAAAAAACTATTTTGGACATACAAACGTTTCTTTGGGGATAAACATTCTTATATATATAATACTTACAATTCTAACCCATAACTAAAATTCATAAAAACAATTTATTACAATTTACCAACTGATTAAATAAAATAAAATATGAAAAAACTCGATGAAATTTATTTCAGTATCATAATCTTCTCAAAGTCAAAAAACACGTGATTCACTTGATTTTTACTATATTTTGTCTATATTATCCTTTTAGTGTTTATTTATGTAAGATTTATTTTGGGTATCACAAAATAATTTTCTGTACCCGATGAATTTCAAAAACATTTTGAAAAGATTTATTGTTACAAATAAAATATAAATTTTTATTTAAAGTTTTTGAATTGTCCAAATATAATATCTCAACTTGTATCTAAACAATACTTCATTAGACGAAACATACAAAAAAAAGTAACACAACGTCTGATCGAACGTTGAGAGAACAATAAAAAACGTTTTTTTTCTTTGTGTTCTTCTACTTTTTAAAATTTGAAATTTGTTACGAAGTATTTGTTAATTTGTTATGAAGTAGATAGTTTTTTTCTAGTATTAACAATAAAAGCTTTCTTTATTTTTACTAATTGTAAAAACTCTTCAAATAAACCCAAATATATCCGCAACAACAAAAGATTACAAAAATTTAAATAGCGTAAAATTAGTAAGAAAATATTTCAATGTTTTATAAAAAGCATATTTCAAAAATTAAATTTTCGTATATATTTCAAATTTCTGTAAATGTCATAAGGGGGAAAAACTCTTGTGTGAGATTCGAACCCACACTCGCTCGGTATTTCCGTATTTTTATACGCTTTTACCCATTACGCCACCGAGACCCCAATAAAATTTAATCAATGCTTAATGAATTTGCAAAAAAAAAAATTTTAATTTGATGCTAGCATTACCCATTTACATGCAAAACGTATATATGTAGGTTTAAACATAATTTTCTATCGTAGGCCTTCTATGAATTTTGAACTAACGTAAAACCTACAGAATGGCTTTTAGTTTCGTTCAAAAGGGGGTCTTTAAAATTTCATCTTTTTTATTTCTATTTTTCATGCCTTGAATATTATGCATTTGAAAAAATATCTTGTAACTATTTTTCCACTAAAAAAGATTTGTTTCTTTTAATTGGTTTTTTTAGGATATTTTTCAAAAAAACGTTGAAAAATTATTATTATTTTCACTCAGTCCGTTCGTTCCTCTTTGTACAAAACTTATACATCATTAAAGATAGAGTAATAAAATTGAACCATGAACTTGAACCATAAAAAAATTAATTTAGTATAAAAACTATTTTAAGTAGCCCCTCCAATTATATAATCCTTCAAAGAAGAAGCCCTATTTTCATGTGCATATCTCAAGTTTTACTTAATATTTTTTCAAGGGGAACATGCCCGAATTTTTTTATAGCTTTATAAATCATAATCAAAATAAAATAAGTTTTTGTAATTTAATATTTAAAATTACCGTTATGTCAAAAAATTTTGCAAAATTTGATTTTCTTCATATTATCTTCGCAAATATTTTAAAAAGAATCTTGAAATTTTGAGGGCAGAAAGAATTATTCTAATTATCTTGGAAGATTTTTTTGTACCTCTACTTAATTGTTTAGGAGCTATTTAAGTTTACTATTTTTAGATACCTGTGAAAAGCACTTTTCAAAAGTAAAATTCAAAAATTAAATTTCTAAAATATTCTTTTCTATATTTTATGTGGTCGATACCATTAAAATTGTTGTCCTATAACGAAATATTGCACACTTTTTTATTCGTAAATATTTATTTAAAAATGTTTTGCAGGTTTTATTATTGTGTGTTTTTACTCCGAAATTTTGATAGTTTTTTTATAAAGACATTTCACAAAAAGAGTAATTTTACGTGTTTGCTACTTTGTTAACATTGTTTGCCTATAAGAGTAGACAGCAATTCATATTAAAATAGTAATTTAGATGCGAAAATTTTGTGAAAATGTATAGTAGTTCGTCTTTATTATTATATGCATGCAGTATTGCTATGTCCTCTTTCCTGATCTTATAAAAATAATATTATATACTTTCTATAACATTATTATATGCTTATACTTTTTTAAATCTTCTATAAATAAATAAGTTATTAGCTGTTTCTATCAATGATACTAATAAATTGTATCATTAATAGAAGCAGTTAAATAATACACATCGCATTATATTTCACTTATAATTTATAGCTGTTTCACTCCTTTTTACTGTAATGTTTACACGGCTTAATTATTATCACGATATGTCGATTTTTAAATAATTATTAAAAAATATTTAGATAATAATTAAGAACTCACTAGATTTTTTTTTTTAAAACCTTTTGAAGTTGATAAATGTGGATTATGATTATGATGAATGTGAATTATTCAGACCTGCATAGTTCAATCAGTAACACCATATTATAATGTTTGTTTTGTTAAACATCACCAAAAATAATGATCTACAAAATATTATTATGAAAACTTTATTCTTTTTAGTATAGTATCTACAGATTTATTTATTTCGTTTTAGATATAATAATATTTATATGTTGTTAGAAGAGGGTTGATATGCTAGAAAAATTAAAGTAGGATGGATAATGTAGGGAAAGGAATATAAATAAATTCTTATCTATTATTAGCATTAATCTATTCACATTCCTTTATGTCTTAAGCAGCACTTAGTTTAAGTCACATGAAGAATTTCTTAAATTTACAATCGATACACTCCTAGTTATTTATACTTTCTTATAACATTAGAATATATTATAAGATGCATTGAATAATTGTTTGTTTTAAATTCGAATATTTGAGTATATTTTGTTTGTTTACATTATGATTTTTGGATATTGGGGCCTCGGTGGCCTAGTGGGTAAGAGCGTATAAAATACGCTGTCAACATCGAGGGAGTGTGGGTTCGAATCCCACACATGTCGTAAGAGTTATTTCCCCCTTACGACATTTACGGTCAAGCCTGAACAGGAAAGACTGTGTAATTTCCTGTCCACGTTTATGTGGCAGAGAAATGCATTAAAAAAAAGAAAATAAAAATGTTTAGATATCTTTCAATTATACGGTATAAATTAAAATTGTTTACTTATTATTTGACGCTTCTTTTTTTTTTATTACATTATGATTATATTGTTCTGTCATTAAAAAAACATTTAATATTTAAGTTTGAATATTAATGTTTACCATTTAATTTGAAACTAATGATAAAATGGTAAGAGAAGAAGGTTGGAAGCAGATAAACCAGATATTAGTCTTCCATTTTTACTATAGGATTCGAAACTGGGCCATCCGAATTAGAAGTTGTTAAATCTAACCACTGCTCCATACTACCGTAGGACAAACATTATTACCAAACAAATGTATTGCATCTAATGTTCGGGCTAATTCTAAAATATAAATTTATTACTATTAGTTTATTACTTTTTTTTAAGAGAAAACTTGAACTAAAACTAGGGTAAACCCTTTATTCAATGTAAACATTTTTTTTTTTTTGCTTAAATTGAGCTTAAAAAAAAAATGTCCTTGTCATTTGGATATCATTTGACTTATTTTTCAGTTTTTTTTTTTTTTTTTTTTTTGTTTTTTTGTTAGATATATATTTTTTTTTTATTGTTTTCTATTTCTGTCAACCTAAAACATAAAACCTTTCAAGTTAATTTTTTTTTTCGTTCTAATCTTTCGTCATGTGCTTTAAACAGTGTTTTTTTTTTTATTTTTTTGATATTAATGTAAGTGTATACAATAATATATACAATAGTGTAATCCTTTTCATAGTATATATTATGATAATATAGAAGGACAATGTGATTTTCATTTATCTTCATAAAATATTATAATATACATAATATATGTTTATGTGGATGTGGAAAATTATTTATGTTTAATACTAAGAACATGAATTTGAAGGATATGGAAATAGGATATAATATTGTGTAGCCAAAATAATATTTTTTATGTATATAATATATACTGTATACATATACTAATATAGTGATTTTTAAACATAGTACATAAAGTATAATAAATGTAAGTAAATACACAATATTATATGTATATGAAAATATATTATATACACATGTGTATATTATATACACATGTACTATTAAATATTTTCTTATTGTTTTATTGTTTTTATTTCTTTTCTGTTTTTTTTTTTTTCTTCTTTTCGGTACTCCCTGGTGTGATATGCTGAGTTTTCATTTTATTTAAAACAATGACCGTGGTTAAATTTCATTCTGCTGGGCTGTTTGTGTGGTGATGTGGTGAACAAATTTTTTTTTTTTTTTTAATTTTATACAAAAAACAAAATTGTTTTATCTTTTTTTTTGTTTTATTAAGTGTGTTTTTGTTTTTTTTTAATTCGTTTTTTAATTTTTAATTTTTTACTTTTTCGTTTTTCTTAATAAAAAACAAAAGGTTCAAAAAATTAAATTTAAGATAACAGGACCGAGGCAGACATTTTTGTATATTTAGTAGGTATATATAGTATTAAAATTCATTAGAATAGATTCTATAGATATGTGGGAATGAATATAAATATGTGGGGTGGTCGAAAATTACCTAAATTTTATTTTTAATGAATAAAATGAAATACCCAGAAAATGTAATGTGTAAACAACGTTTTAACCCTTCCGACAATGAAGAGGGATGGTCATAGATACCTTTCATATATTTATATAGAAATTTGACTAAATTTGAACAAGAAAAAAATATAAAATTAATTTTTGTCATTAATTACCAAAACATTTATTATTATTTTTTCCTTTTTTTTTATATTTTTATTAATTTTATTTTTCTACATTAATACATTTTGTAGCATATAATGTTAGGTAGTGGTTTTTCGGCGTCTGTTGTAAGCAAACTGGATCTTTAAAAATATGTATGTAATGCACAAAAATTTGATCCTTTTTTGAATTTTTTCATCAAAGTGGCAAAATATGGAAAAATTTCTTATACTGTGTTGCGGGATCTTATGTTGGAGAGATTTCCCTTTCGGTCGAATATTTCCATACTACAAGTATTATTAAGGGCCAGAATGATAATTTTATCATATTAAAAGATTATGTTACAGTTGTAGAATCAAAATTTAAATATGAAGAAATGTTTTTGCATTCTATAATAAAGGCTCCATTATAGTTAAATAATAATTACTCACAACGAGCTTCTTTGGTCAACTGGGTAAAATTGTATAAAATACGCTTAAATACCAAGGATATTTACGCGTAAACACCGAGGTTCGAATATTATACACGTCGTAAGAATAATTCTTGCTTACGGCATTTACAGTCACACCTCTAAAGGTAAGGCTATATAATTTTCTTGCCACATTTATGTGTCATAGGAATAAACTAAAGAAATTCAATTTAAATCATTTAATAATTTAATTTCAACTGAACTTCGGTAATGTTTGTTATAAAATTACTTAAAAAAAAATTTTAAACTAAAAAAAACAGCAGATTTGTTTTTTAACTAAAACTTTCACAATAATATACCATAAATTGTTTAAATACCCTATGTATGATTCTATTAGTATATTTTTAGCTATTTTTCTTAGGTGAACTTGTTCTATTATAATATGTGAAATATATAACGGCTTTTAATTTTTACTTTTCTCATTTTTTAGGATATAACTAAAAAAACAGATATTTTCTACTTTTGCATAATATTATGTACAAGTATATACATACATACGGTTTATACATATACATATATATATACATTAAGTATATGTGTTTTTTTAATAAATGTTGTACTAAAACATTTAAAAGGGGGGGGGGGGAAGGGACATGATGCTGGCGACACTTTTTCGCTACTAAATACTTTTAACGGAAATTCTGTACAAATTTTTTTATTGTTGTTTTTAATTTTTTTTAAATATTTTTTATGTCATTTCGTTATGTTTTTGTTGCAGGTTTTAATTTTCCACCACACTTTAATTTTAATATTTTGCTAATGTTTTAAATTTTTTTGTTAAAGCTTTAATCGATGAAAATTATTATATTAAATAAATAGTTAATTAAACTAGGTATGATTTTTTTTTAAAAAAAAAAGAAGTGAAAAACCAGAACGTACCTATTTAATATACCTATGTACATTATGTATATTAGTATATTATTTTATGAAGTATCTATAAAAAAAAATGCCATATTAAAATTTAATCGATTATTATGTGCATTTAAATTTTTTTTACAATATTCTTTAATAACCATACAACATATTTAATTATCCTTCATTAAAATTTTCATTAAATTTTCATTTAACTTCCGGAAAAGTGTTTCATAAAAAAATCAGTTTATTTAATTTTATCAAAAAAATTATCTGAATATTATTCAGTTATGCGAAGTTTTAGAAATAATTGAACTTATTTAAACTTCCCATAAGTTTTCCTGTTTTATATTCTGTTATATAATTTTTGGAAGTTTGAAAGTAATGTTAATTTGAACATTACCAAATAAAGCAAACTTAAGTACCATGGAAAAACTGGTACCTTAGTTTTTATTTGCAGCCTAATTTTAATTGTGCTTCATATTATAAGAACAATTAATATAAAAGAGGCTTGTAAGGCTTTAATAATATCTTCAAAGTCAATTAACCTATATGCAAAATATAATTTAACTTAACGGCAAAGTCATTTGTTGATTAATTTATAGGACATTTAAAAGGAAATAATCTCTTAGAATATTTCTTCGAAAATGAACAGCACAGTGATGTAACATGATTTTCACTCTTCTATATTAGAAATTTTTTCGAATCCTTAGAAGAGCAAAATACATTTAAAATAGTGGAAATATTATTCCAATTTATTTATTTAATTACAATATTAGTTTATCAGTTAAAAAGGCTTGTTACATATACAAATTATAATATAAATTTATTAGTAACTAATATAAAGCAGATAGATTGTCTATTTATTTTTTTGCTTGTAATTTAAGAACACTCTCTGGCGAGTGAAAGAAATTTTTTAATAGAGTTCCCTCCATTAATTTGGTTCTGATTTATTAAGAATTTACACATCACTCTGACTTCAAAAATATTGATGCAAAAGGATTGTTTCCAATTTTCAGAGCCCTTTTGTAAAATAGTTATTTTTTTGGTTATCCTAGTTATTGTTATTCTGCCCAAGCGATTTGACCGATTGAGTTTAAAATTTCAACAAGTTAACTAAATTTTTTGGGAAATAAATTTAATAAATTTATTTTGTTTTAACTTAATTTTGTCTGATGAACTGCCAAAAATTTGTTTGTTTGTGATTTGTGTTGAATTTTGCGAAATAGGACGACTTTATGGCCAACTTTTTTAAATTTTTAACTATACCGCTTTCATGATTAACAGGTCAAATTTTTGAAAATGCCAGTATGCATTTTAACAGAAATTATTAACACATTAACAGAAATTATGAAAATGCCAGTATGCAAAAAAAAAAAAAAACTTATCATCTTTAACAAAATTGTTGTTTGCAACTTAATTAAGTGCGAAAGTATTCATAAGGATATGAATTTCACAGCCAGCCGAACTCGTTGCATTAAATTAAACAAAATTTTATACAAGTCACTGGTATAAAACTTAACTTCCCTTCACAAAATATCAGACAGCTACCTTTAATAGACACTAATAAGTTATTTTCATTTAAAAAAAAAATGAATTGTATGGCAGCTCTTGAACAACTAAATTTTGCAGGAGTTTTGATATAAAACTTAACTTCTTAATAAAATTTTAAATACCCAGTTTCAATAGACACTAAGTTATTTTCATTTAAAAAAAACAAGCTGTATGACAACTACTCGAATCCTCTGGTCGAACTTAGCTTATTTTCCATATTGAAACTAACAATTTTATAAAGATGAAATGGTAAAAACCCTACTCTACCCTACCTTATCAGAACTCTATCTTAATTATTTTTTGAGTTATTGCGCAAACGGACGTATAGTTTATTAGATCCAATCCAGAGCAAGAATATAAACATTTTCCATATCTAGCTCATCTCCTTTAAAATGGCACAAAAGTAATAACAGATTTATTGTATCCGGGGGTATGTCAGATGAGGCTTTTTTGTAGAAGAATAATATATAGAAGTAGACTATCGATTATAACTATATTTTAATACCAACTAAAAATTTAAAAAAATGGTTTATAAAGACCGGCTGATATTTTCATTTTTATAACAGTTTTTGGCTAAATCATTTCCTTTAAATGTTGTTGATACTCAGTTCATATTCTAGTACAAGGATTAAAATAACAAAATATATTATTATAGGTAAGTCCAATTTATAAATAATTTTCATGTTCCAAGCATGAAGGTTTCCTAATCCCTTTGAAAGATAATTTTACTTTTTAAATTAAAATCAGTTTGTTGTTTTTTTGTGAAGAAGATTTTTTAAATTAAATACCCACCTTTTCAGCTAAAAACTTACTAATTTCATTTTGAACAAAATGTTATGAACACTGAAGCATCTAATGCATTATTTGACTCAAAACTCAGAAATCGTAATAAAGTCATCGTTAATATTTAATTCAATTTCTATACACCCAATTTATTTTTAAAGTTGGTATCTATTATTATAACACATTGGATCTTACATTTATTTAATTAATCTTAATTTAGTCATTTTATAAAGATGAACTGAACAAAAATTACAAATATTTTTTAAAAAATTTTAAACAAGAAATCCCTTTCCTCCAGAAATCGTAAAATATGTGGCACATAGTATATAATATGTAATATTATAAAATGAATGAAAAATAGTCTTAATACATTATTAATGTTGAACTTCTATCTAACATTTAAAAATATTTAAACCATGACAAAGTAAGTATCTTTTGTTTTATTCACAAAAAAAGAAAATATTTTTGTTTTTGTTTTTAATATTGTCCACCTACAATTTCACGATTTACTTTGCACTTAAACTTTCATGCAAACAATTTTCTTTCAAATTAATTCAATCCATAAACATTTTATTCTTATTTGTATACAACCATACATATATTGTATAATATATGTATGGTTCCAAACATGAATAACATAATACATATTGTATATCTACAAGAATCAGGATAATATAAAAAAAATAAAAAGAAAAACTAAAAGGAAACAGAAAATGATTTTTCAATGTATTGTACAATGGTTCTGCACTACAATAGTTTATTCGTGATCTGAATTTTAATCTGAAAATAATTTAAACCGACAAAAAAAAAAAAAATAAAAAATTGTATAGAATTAAATATAGGGAAAGATCATATACCGTAGTTTTAACATATATATATAATAATTTTAGCTTATTTTTATAAATAATAAGTATAAGGATAATTTTATTTTCGACTATCCTTTGGTTTGTTTTTTTTCCATCAAATCTTTTAAAGTCAATTTTTTTACTTTCTTTAAGATAAAGTTCCAATGTTTGCATCGCTCCTAGAGCATTCTTATGACAAGAATTAATTAGAATACATGATTTTATATTGGGACTTGTTTATGTGGAACTAAGCTTAAAGCGCCGCGAGATGATGACGCAGGAGGGGAATTTGTTATTTTATATTTTAAATGAATTAAAAACTAATTATCCATATTTATTCTAAATAACGCATTTTATTACGGTAGTATTGTAACATCATCTTCTTTTATATGAACTAGAAGGAACCGGATGTTGCGCTTCATAAAAAAAAAGCTTAATTGTTTAACTAAAATTTCGGTCATTAATTTGGTTTGGTTTTCATTGCATGAAAAATCCATATTATTTTATATACCTAACTTTAAAGTATCTAACTGTTACACTGCTTCGCAAGTATTGCTTTTAGAGTATTATCCGGATATAACTTAAGAGCGTATATAAATATTGATTTTAATAATGATTTTTAGTTTTAGAAAGGATATTTTTTTAACTTCGGATCAAACTTTTACAATCTAATTATCGTAATTAGTGGCTTTCTGGCAACAAATTAAGCAAAAGATATATGAAATAGTCTAAAAAAAAAACAACAATTATAATATTATCATTTAAATAAAATCTTAAGTTAATATAGTTCAGATACTTTGTATTTTTTATTTAAAACTTAAGACTGTAGTAAAATTATGTTCCAATCATAAAGCAAATTAAAAATAAACAGGAAAATGTTCTCTTTTTAAGTTGATCATATGTTCTTCATGCGTATTTATAGGAAAATGAGTTGATCTGTAAGCATTGTATATTTTATAAAGTCCAAACCTTAGATACTAAAAATGTGAAGAAGCTTACTGCTGCGTTATTCGCGGCTTAATGTTAAAACACCTTAACATGAACATTTAACTATTAATTTAATGGAAGAAATAATTAATAACTGAATGTTAATTATTTTAACTATCAACTTTTTTATCTTTATTTTATATTTGAGATGACACAATACCAATTATCAGCTTCAACATTTTACAGAAAACAAATTTCTTGAAGTACGTATACCAATTTTTATTCATCCAGGTTAAATTGATATCAGATTATCAAACTAGGAATGAGAAAATATATACACTACACACAAATATGTTCAATTTCCTCCACGTTTCCATCTTTTTAGTATGTACAAAAAAAATAAAATAAAACTTGTGGTTGTAAATAAATATTTGCGTTTTTAAGTACAGGTTAAATTGAGTAAGTAATAGAGTAGATTCAAAAACAGTATTTAAATGGAAAACTACCATTTTGTTATTTATAACAGTTATCTCTATTTTATTTAACGAATAAAATACTGTCCAATCTATAACGGTGAAAATTTCGATTTTTAATAATATTCTTTTGAGTTTTTATATTTCATCACAATATTGAACAAAATACAGTTATATTAATCAAAATATAGCAATTTCTACACTAATTTTTAAACTCACTTCAAGATTACGAAAATATTTATAATGTACAAATAATTTTGATTCATACCTTATAACTCACTCACGTAGAAATTAAAATTGTAATAAATATTCAAAAATAATTATTTAAGGGGAAAATTCTTGAAATTAATTCTATAAAATTGGGCCTCGGTGGTCTAGTGGGTAAAATACGCTCTAAACACCGAGATAGTGTGGGTTCGAATCCCATACACGTCGTAAGAGTTATTCCCCCCTTACGACATTTACAGTCACGCCTGAACAACAAAGACTGTATAATTTTCTGTCCACATTTATGTGGCAGAAAAATGCATTAAAAAAAAAAATTAAAGACTGTTATTCTGTCAAAACTTATACTTATTGAAAAGTATAAATTTAAAATGAATTTTCAAAATTTATTTTTTTAATAACTATAGTTATTAGTTCCAGAATACGAAAAAGAAAAAAATTAATATATTGTAAAATACGAAAAAATATACATAATCCTATCATGATCCTATCACACCCAAATGTGTTTATCTAAATTGAACTGACTGTATGCAATTTTGTATTATAATGTTCATAAAAAATATACATATTTAATGTATATATATATCATAATATCCAATTTAATATATTGGATAATACAAACTATTTAAAAATAAATCGAGATTGTTTTACTATTGACTTTTTTGTACGAGTATACTTAAATAGTTGAATCTGAAAACAGAAAAAAAAATATATATAAGCTAAAAAATCTTAAAAAAGAAACTTATGGATGCCATAAGTAGTTTAAAGTTTTTTATTTGCATTTTATTTTTCGAAATAGAAAATTTGTTTCGAAATTGAGAAAACAGAAACATTTTATTAAGAAATGGGTATCTAGATCTTGATCAAAATATTTTTATTACGGTTATTGATATTTTTAAAGAGTAGCCCTCGCCATTGATGTTCGATTTAATTAAAATTAGATCGTTATAAGAGGATGAGACAGTTACTTATATTTTAAAAAGTAGCTGACATAAACCGATTTTTTTTCTAATCCAACATCTTCTTTTGTTTATAAATAGGTACATTATATTCCAGTTTTGTTATGATCGTGACGGCGTAAACATCATTCTGTTGTGTACGTAAAAAAAATTACGGAAATGTTTTTTTTTTATTCGTTTTTCTTGAGTGATTTTTTATATGTAATCTAATACGTAAGTGTACCTATATACTAAATAATGTAATAATTAGAACAAAAAGATAATTCTGAAAATTGTATTTTCAAGCTTAAGTATTTCACAAAAATGTTGATATTGATTTGAATTTATAGATCGAAAATTTTAACAACTACGCAATACTTTCTCTTAACTGCATCTGTTATATATGCGTGAAAGTAAAAACATATAAAAGCGACTTTTTATAAAAATGTGCATACATGTGCGTACATTCACTATTGTTCTTTATTATGAGATGTTCTACATAGCAAAGCATAAAGAATTCAATGATTTGTTTCTGTTATTTTCGTGTCTCTCATATACTACATAAAAAAAAAATAAGAAAAAAAAAAAAATAACAAAAGTGGACAAAAATGTTTTCAGGATAATTTTAATACTATGTACTAAATCCTTATTGTATATCCGAACAATATTAAAAAAACAAAACAACTGAATTAAAAAAAAAAAGAAAAGAAAAGTGGAAAAAAAAAACATGAGGAATATAATGAAAGCAAAAACGACTATGACATCCAATCTATGATATCATTTGTAATATTCGATAGAAATATTCAAATATCATTTTTTAGATAGGAAATTGGTTCCCATATTCTTGTTTGTTTGTTTTTTTTTGATTATTTTATTTTTTTTTTTTTTGTTACAGATAATCCGTCCTATAATGTTTGTTAAATATGTATTAAGCTACATCCATATATGAATATATAGAATACAAACTATATAAGAATATTATAGGTTTTTTTTTTTTTTCAAAAAACCTTTTAATCCGAAATAGCTTTCAAATTTCATATAAAACTGTGAATTTTTCTTGTTTGTTTTTTTTTTTTTTTTTTTTACTTTTCTGTAAATAAAGGATATGCTATCAACATTTGATGGCACACTTCATTTGACCTTTTCAGAAATTACTAAATTACTGGAAAAAAAAAAAAACTGTATAAGTTCAGTTTTGATTATAGCCTATAATTTTTTGATTTGATTACACAATATTATGTACATAATATGTATATGTACACACAAATCGTTGTTTTTTTTTTTTATATGTACGCGTGCTTGTTTAAAAATGGTAAAAAGTTTAATTTATTTTTTTTTGTGATTTTCATTTTTTAATTTCAGGATATTGGCATAAATGAAAATTGTAAATAGAATTTTTTGTAAAATTAATTTAATTTCAATATGATCTGTAAAAAATAAAAAATTTTTTGTTTGAAAATAATATTATGAACAACTTACTGATCGTTTTAGAATAATGGTGTATTACTCTACTAAATACTATATTAAATTTGTGTAATGTATAATTGACTTTTGAAAAGGATATAAATTAATTTGAAGAATTTTAAGAAATTCTTTGTTATTATTTCGGTGAGATAGATAATGAGAAGAAAAATAAAACTGTTCAAAGGGTTACTCTTTATCACTATGTCATCTAGAATGTTTTAGGCTTATTGTGCTAACCAACTCAAAAAATTTCAATGGTAGGTATTGGAAATAGCTAGTATAATTTAATACGTTGAGCCCCACATTCACAGATCAACATATATTAAAACTTATGCTAAGTCTCATATGTGTACATCACTCAAAGGTTTCAAAATCCCATGCTCACTTGTGAACATAAAACCAAAACTTGGGTTAAGTCCCAATATATTAAACACCAATGAAACATTTTTTTAACAGTAAAAAAAGTACATTAAATTGATTTTGGATTTTGAAAAAAATTCAGCAATGCCGATAGTACACATAGGACTTAACACACGTTTGATTTTATGTTCACAAGTGAGTGCGAGATTTTGAAACCTTTGAGGGACTTACACAATATTTATACCACATGTGATAAGCACAGTACCTATTTTGAAATTCTCGAGTGATGTTCACCGGTGATATACGTGGGACTTAACGTGTTAAAAGTATTTTAATGATTTCCGCAAAATACCGATGTTGATTGATCAGCTGATTACTGCAATAAAGTTTGTATTGTAACCATGTAACTATATTATATATCTAATTTATTTTCCCCTTTATCAAGAAATAATATCTAAGGTCGTCCTTATTTTATTTTTTGGTTTGTTTTTTTTTTTTTAAACAATAAAAATTTTGCATTAAACTTGATTCCGAACTCTTGAACGATAAAAGCTTTGTACATAAAATTGTAAAATTTTAAATACTAATACTAATAATTTTCAATCAATGATATTTTATGATTATTAAAAACAAAAAACTTGAAAAAGAATATTAAACTGTATACGAGATAAGTGGAAACTTAAAAGAAAAGATCTAATCTCTGAAGCAATCAAACAAACAATTAACAAAAAAACAACAACAAAACTTTACTATTACACATACTATAAAAATATTTGAAGGACAAAATTAACAGTTATCTTGTTATATTGCACCATATGCGCATCTTATATTATTATGTATGTACAATATGTATTGTAATATTGTATAAGTCAATGTAAAATACTAAAAATACACAAATCGAACATTAGAGATTTAAAGAATATTCTTGAAAAACTTAAAACATTTATTTTGGATCATAAAATCAATGATGATAGCCATAATGATACTGATAATGTTGATAATGATGTTAAAAATAATGATGATAAGTTGTTAAATTTTTTGAATTTGAGATTTTTATATACCTAATACAAGTATTATGTATATATGGATGTCAATTGTTAAAGTAAATATCCTAAATTTAAACAATATTTAAAGTTTAACAATATTCCTTTATTTATTTTAAAGATACAGTTTTTTTTCTGTATTTCTAGATTTTTATTTCAGTTCAAGTATTGTTTTAGTATAAGATTTAGTATGTTGCGATATGCAACTTTATTCAACAATTCAGAACCCCACGTAAAGGCATGGACAAATATTAACCTAAAGTCAATATACTTTTTATGTTTATGCTTTTTTTTGTGTACTTCCTTAATATGAAGGGCTAGGTTCAACAGATTCAACTTCTATATGTCTTTATAAGGGAATAAATATTATTCACGTTATACTTCGTCAATTTATTACTTATAGCTACGAAAACCATTTAAGACTACTTTACATTATTTTGTATTATCATATTACCTACTTGGAATGTGTATTGCACAAATTTCATAAAATGAAAGGAGTCATATAGCTTGAACGTAAAAAAAATTGTCATTTGACATCCTTATAATATAATGTACTGACATTTTTAATTTTACTGATCGTTTCGAAAACCATTTGTGTATAGTTAAAAGGCAAGTCAAAGTAAAAAGAAAAAATTTAAATATTCAATTTTATTATTTACTTTATGTTATAAATATTTAAAATCTTTAAAACCGAAATATTTAAAAAAACTTAATTTTACATCTTTATAACTATTTATTTTATAGATAATATCTTGTAGGTAATGACACTATTGTTTTGTTCAATTAAAATCAAAAATTCCTACCAATTCCTACAAAAAATTTCAACGTAACCTAAGGAGGCTTTAAGTACTCATTTCTACACTGTGGAAATCGCTTGATGATTTAAAACTTCTAATGAAAACTCATTTATTATGAGAAATTCTCTAATTTACCTTCCAATTCTCCTCCTTCATCCTATTTACCTTAAAATTTTCTTCTCATTATCCAAACCTACAATAATGTATAAAGGAATCCGTTTCTAGTATTTGGATAAAAAAATGCATTCCAAAAAATGACATAAATTATATTAATCTTTTACTTAATTTAAAAAATTTGAAAATAAAATAATGGATGCATGTTTTTTTAACTTTTACTGTGACATACCTATAAATGTAGGTACCTAATACGAGTGTAACAAAAATATGCAATTAAAAAAAAAACAGTTTATGGTTATTGTTTTGATAATATAAAGGGAAATAAATACCTTAAGCGTTTTTAGGTACATCTTTGTATTAGATATAAATAGTTACATATTTTTCATATACACATACATAATAAAACATTCTATTCATTGTTAGTACCCTTCATAATAAGTATATTATACATGAATACAGAAAATTTTAATTACATTTGTCCATCTTGGTTCTAAAAAAATCCCAACTCAATTAACGAAAATCGTTTCCGGAGAGATTTTTTTTTTGGGTAATAAAATAAAAAAAACACTAATATTTAATTTGTTAGAGAGAGGGGTGGGTAGTATGGTGACTAAATTGGAATATAAAAGAAAAAGTTTATTGTTTTCCTTTTTCTGTTACCAAAAAGATTGGTTACTTGTTTTTGCTTATATTAGCTGTTTTTTGCCCATTGTACAATAAATTTATTTTTTCACTTTACCACTTAATAGTTTTAGTATTTGTAGGAACAAAAATAGATAGTGTATTGTAATTTAAAATAATTCTATCAATGTTGCCGAAATCGATTAAATTAACTTTTAACCGGATTCAACCATCAATCGTTGTTCAAATCTATTAATTGAAAACCTGTAGTTTTAAATAAAATAACAAGGAAAATTGATCTTATAATATTATGTTAGGTCATAACTATATTATAAGTAAATTAATATAATGGATATCGAATTATCCTTTTCGTTAGGTATTTAAACAATTAACTGATTTTTGCACAAAATACGTGTGCCGTGTTTTATTAATATTATACGATCGCGATTTTGCAATGGTTCCTGGGTGGCGTAATTATACGTTATATTTAATCTTCACTTCTTATTATTGGATGTATTATTTTTTTTAACTATATTATTTATTACAATCTATCTTACTAACAAATATAACAAAAATTGTATATTAAAGATATTCAGGAATTTTGATGAACTTGAAGTACTTGTAGACGGCATCGACTTACAAGATCAAGTGGCTTGTGACGTTTTAGGCGCCTAGTAGGAGTTTCATGTAACAAACTTGTTGCTAATTGATTAGCATTTTAGCTAATTCTATTTTGATAGTTTTTGCTGAATACTACTACAGTTTCCTTCACAGTTTTTATGTTAATGTCTTTTCTTATGGTGCTCTTTTTTACATACCATGGTGCGTTGACAATCGCTCGTAGACTTTTGACTGGAACCTTTCGAGTATTTCAATATTCAAATTCGATGTTGACCCACACAGTTCTATACCATATGTCTAAATAGGCATGAGAATGGCTTTATACAAAATAATTTTACTTTCCAGAGATAGTTGTGACTTTCGACCAATAAGCCAGTAAATTTTATTAAATTTAACTCCTAATTGCTTGCTTTTAAGAGTTATATATTTTTTCCATTTAAGTCTACGTTTTAGGTAAAGACCTGAGTATTTTGCGAAGTCTTCTTGGGGCAAAGTTATATTATTGATCGTAACAGGTGGACAGGTGTCATGTCTAGTGGTAAAAGTAACATGAACACATTTAGTTTCGTTCACTTTTATTCTCCAGGTTTTTAGCCAATTTTCTATGTTTTTGAGTTCTATATTTGCAGCTGTTTTGAGGCTAATTTCGCATCTACATTTGATGATAATATGGCAAACGTCCCTATTGTATCGCTACTGGTTGGTAAATCTGCAGTATAGAGTAGATACAGCGGCGGTAAATCTTTTAAAATCCGATATTTTAGAATTTAGAGAAGGTTTGAATAGATAATTGTTAAATTTATTAAAATTTCAATGTACATATTACTTTTCCATTTTTATGCGAGAATAAAATACCGTTAGTAATTTAGCTAATACCGTTACCGTTATAGGTTATAATCATTATCTTTGTAAATTAAATGCTTACTTTTATTACAATTAACGTTATTTTTCTATTTTACATTAGATTATAATCAGTTTTAACATTGCTGACCTAAATCAGAATTCATTTAAGTAACATTTTTATCAATTTACATATTTACATACACGTTATACATATTATGTATCATTTTCCTTAATTTAGAGTTTATTGCACTGAATGATAAAATCTAAATGAATCACATTTTATAATAATAAAATGCATGCATATAAAGGTATTATCGATTTTAATAATATTATGAAAATGAAGTAAATTAAGTTTAAATTTATATTATTACCTATTTAGGTATATATAAAATTCTTAAAATTAACATCAAACTGTAAAATTATTAATAAAAATTTAGGATTTAGCAATTTACAGTAAAATTTTCAAATTGAATAGGTAATCGTTCTTATCTTCATCTCAAAATGTAATTTTTCGTTAAATGATTGCTGTCTCCCTCAATTATTAAAAAAAACAAAAAATAGAAAACACAAATTTGTTTTCCAAAAGAATTAGGAGTAAATGACAAAAAAAAAAAATTAATAAGGTATATTTTGTAATATTTTCTGTTACCTTATAAATAAAATATTATGTTAAAGAAATAAAATCCGCTTTAATTATACCGTTAAAATTTGTAACCTTAATTCAATGGTTCTGTGGTTACAAGGAAAAACTGCGTACATTATTATTATAAAGTTTCAAAATAAGCTGAAACTATTCCGTTTCAAACAAAGTCCGTAGTCAAATTATATCAAAATAATTATGTCAATTCATTATTAGTATTTTTTGTTTAAAAATTAAAATCAATGCATAATTTTAGATAATTTTGATCTAATTTAAAACCTTAAAAGCAGGGCTGGAAATTGGTTTCTTAAAACTAAAACAGAAACCACAAAAAATTATAGACCTCAAAAAACCGGAATAAAAACCGCAAAATGAAAACGAAAGCAAACCCTAAACCTAAACCAAAGTAAAAACGAAAGCAAACCGTAAAAGCAAACCCTAAACGAAACCAAACGAAAGCAAACCCTAAATCTAAACCAAAATTCAAAATTCCAAAACATTATAAAAATAACACAAAATAATGTACAATGGTGTTGTACCTTGTCCAACATAGAAACAATAATTGTTGTTGTAAAAATTTACAAATTTATTTTAATTTTATTTGCTGTCCCTACAACACAAATATCTGTAGAGCGAGTACATTCAACATTCAAATAGATTTTAGAAGGTAAACAGGAAGGGAAAATATTTTATTCATAAATTTAAATTAATTTAATTCTCAAAAAGAGTTGTATCTGTTTATTTATTTATATTAATATTACAAACCATATAGAGCTGTAATAGCTCGTACAAATAGTATAATTCAATTTATCTAATTTTTTTTCTCTACAATATTTTTGCATTGTTCCATTTTTCCATAGTTAAAAAACTAAAACCAAATCTTATCGGTCAGTGAAACAAAAAACCGAAACAACCTAAAATACAAATTTAAAAAATCCTTTAAATGTTCTCCTTATGCAAACAGACTAAACCGTTTATTAAAAATTTTTTTTTTTTTTAAATTAATATTTCTTGTGACCACAGATTATACAATTTTAGCATCATACAAGAAGTAAATGCAAACGCACTAATGAATACACTTAACCTATATTTTTTTTATATTTATTTATGTTTATGCTCTTAAATGAGACTTGCTTTTTTTTTTTTGTATGTTATAATGTTTAGTAATTTTTTTTTTAATTCTTTGCTCTCTAAACAGATTTAATAATATGTAACATTATATATATAAACAGTATATTATTGAAAGGGTATAAAAAAACCCCAAAATCATTTTATTGGGTTATGTTTTATGTTTGTCGATTTATTAAAACTGAACCAAAATATTTTCAAAAAAAAAATAAATAAATAAATAATAATTATAAAATGTAGTAACCACAAAAAATGTTAGAACATGTTCTCTTTTTGTTTTATAATAAAACGTATGGAATTAAAAAAGCAGTCACTTTATCCAACAGAAATTTATAAACATATTATTTAATTTCAATTAAGGGGTAAAGGTAGATCATTTTTTTTTTAGTATGTCTTGCAAAACATGGATTTTAAATCTAAAGTGATAATTTAAGATAAACACAGAGTTAATATATCATTAGAATAACTAACTATACATATTATCTAGTTACCTATGAAATGAAAATAATTTCGTTTTAATGACTAAAACCATCTTCCCTTATATCTAGTATATTGAGATGAAACTCTTATCTACCCATGAAGTATATTGGCTAGGGAGTAAGGATAGAAAATAATATGATGCGTTGTGGAAACTTTGAATTGACGTATAGCACTATAAGAAAACAGTAAGCTCGGCTATTATTATTAATTTTTTGCAGTGATAAAAACATAAACAGTTACAAAAAGCAGTATCTAGTTTATAATATGTTCTTACATGAAGTATTTGCTGATGACAGCTCTACTGTTATAACAGCTATTATTGTTACTATTAATTATTGTTATTACTTTTTGCTAAAGCGGTGAAACAATCAGCCAGTATTAACTATTGGGTATGAAATCGATAATAGTTGCTGTGACGCTTTCAGTAGCATTTAAATCTCACAAAATTCTCTTATCACAATTTTTCACTTTTTTATTTAAAAAAAATTATGAAATTTCAACATTATGCGAAAATACTGTTCTAAAGTAATAAGTTTTATTTTTCTATAGCAGAAAATATTAAAAAGTAAAAAAAAAAAAAACTTGAAAAGAAAAAGCTCAACAGAGTACACATATAAATAAGTAGTCCAAGAGTTTTATAAATAGAAATATTATATTTGATAACATGGTAATAATTTTGTAATAGAAAAAGAGGGAGTATTACCAAATGCATACGTATATTAATGATTTTTATTATTTTTTGTATATAGTGCAATATTGTGTTACAGTAACATAGTTATTGAAAATAAAATAAGGATAATATTACCTAGGACGAGTAAGGATAATAAGGATTATTTGATTGGTACAATTCTATTGACTTTATTTCTTCTCTTTCTTCTATTGAAAAAAAAAAACAAAAAAACATTCATATAAGTTAGAAAATGGAGTAGGTATGCAATATATTATAGAAAAAAAGTGGGCTAAAATTAAATTTTAAGGAAAATTTAAAATTTTAAGTAACTTTAATTGCTTATAAGAATATTTTTAAAATCAATAATTTTAATAGCAATATTTTTAACAAGTAAAATTTCAAAGGGACAAAATAATGTGAAATTTATTATAATAGAGCGAAAAGACTAATTGGCATTGAAATATAATAAGTTATTGATGTTCTACTAGTTCTTAAACTGTATATACTCAAAAGAATGTCCTATATAAATATTTTAAGTTTAATAGTTTTATAGATGAAAAAACAAAAAGAAATTCAGGAAGCAAAATTAAAAACATATTTATTTCTAAAATAAATTTTAATAAAATATAAATAAACAAAGAAATATTGTTTATTGCTTTGTGATAGATTTCTATCATTAGAATTTAATATTGGTTTTTATTCTCCTTCCACATATAAACATAAACATATCCTTGCACACACTCTCATTAAACACATATATTCTATGTACTTTGTTTTCTTCTCTCCTCATAGTATGCCAATATAATCTTTAGTTTAAATTAAAACTAGTATTCGCCCGCCCCTCGAAATTCGAGGTGTTTTAATTAGCAATTTTGGAAAAATAGTGATATTGTAAGATGGCTGTACTGAATATTTATAATTAAAAAAAAAAAAATGAAAGTTTGTGGTAAATTATTGAGTAAAAGAGTTTTAAATGTCTATCATTTACAGATGAAATATTATGATAAAGTTTTGAAAAAACTTCATAGTTTTTTTTTGTTTACTTTTACGGTGGAAAACATCGAAAATCGTTCAAAGGACCAAATTACATCGTACACAAATTAATTACCAAATTTTGGGAACACATGTGTAGGCGTATAAGGTTCCATAAACGCGACGTGCGCATGACAAACGAAATTCCGAATGCTGTATTACGCTATCTTGACAGTTCGACAATGTATGAGTATCTGCTGTACTCCTTGTTTCACGTTGGAAAACTTTGAGTGGAGTCATTAGGTAATTGTTTTATTTCTTCAGAACAGGTGTTCACCCCTATCAGATATCTATAAAAAAGTGTCAATGATCCAACAGTACGGCGATGGCAGAGTGGAGGTTGGGGTAACACTGGGGTTGCCAATAAGACGAATAGTTTTGTTTTTCACTTCGTCGAAATAATCCAGCACTATTTTGGAAGGTCAAACCTAAAAATGTTTTGTAATTTTTGATGTCTTTCTCTTTGATAGGAAAAGAGTAAATATTAATAGACAGATGCATTATGTTCCTTCACAGTCTCACTAATAATTCAATGTTTCCGTATCCCTACCTTTTACTTTCCTATCCATAGTTGCTAGCCAATAATATAATGTCTTAGAGGAGATGAATTTAGTAATTAAGAATCTGATTCTAGAAAAGAGGTATTTTTGGTTTCTATCAAAGATGTTCACCTCCATTAAGGAACAAACATTTTTTTTTATGCATTAACAATCCATAAAATAACTTTTAACTACTTTGAATACATTTAAATCGTTTTGTTTTAAAGTTTGTAAATACAAATATTTAACTAAGAGAAAAATAATTTTAGTGGAAAGATTTAATAATGAGATTTTAATATCAGTTCATAATTTTAATCTATCAAACAACTTAAATGTAATATTTTACCTCAATTTTATACAGTGAAGTTGATGAAAAAAAAAAGAATTTCAAGTTCACTAAAATCTTTTTTCTTTCAAATTCCTATTGGTTTCTTAGAAATATCCATTTTTCTTATTTTCTATGTTTTCTTTTATAAATTTTATTTATTTCCATAGAAAATCAATCAATCTTCAAGTTTCTTTTTTTTTTTTGTTAAATCTCAATGTCAAAGGTTAATAAACGAATCTTTTTATTTTCATATTGTAATATAGATATATTAAAAATACATTTTCTTTCAGAAATAGCTATTAACTTGTTAAAAAAAAATTATATTTTTCAAATTATAAATTTACCTATTCATAAAATATTTTTTTTTTTTAAATTTTTTTATATTAAAAGAAAAATTTTTTTTAAATATTATTTTAGAATATTTCTTCCATAAGAAAAGCATTATTATAATGATTTTTCAAGGGTTCATTTCACTACACAACCGGTTGTTCAACCGATTGAATCAACTTACTGTAAGCTAAATCTGATCCGACGATGTGTTGTTGTTGAAATACAAATAGGTACAATCTGATAACAATTTAAGTTTAACAAAATTATTTATGCATTCATTGCTTTACTTTTCAATGAAAATGTTCTAAGAATGTCTTATTGACTATTATTGCATTATCAGCCGCTCATCACTGTTCTAACTTTTATAATATAGCTAATATACAATAAAGCGGTTGTTGACTAATCGCTTGATTTCTACAAATTGATTTAACCGTTGTATCGTGTAACAAGTGCTTTAATGTTCATATTATGTAATAAATATTTCAAAAGAGTTTGTCTAAAGGTGAAATAGATCTTCTATAATATAGTAGGACTAATCTTGAAATTTTGTAAATATGTGTTTTACTTATTTAATAGTATAGGTATAGTGTTTATGATATTCAGTCGTCAGTCAATTCTCTCGCAGTGATAAGAAGTTATTTAAAATTTTGATCCTAAAATTTAAAATCTCTTTTAAGAACTTTTTTTTTTTTTATTTAATCTAATAAAAAATAAAAAATATTATTTTGATAATAGAATAAGATTTTTCTAATGTAAACCACTTAAAGAACATTCGGTTCTTTAAGTTGTTTACATTAGTAATTATATTATTTTAACCCCCACCTAACAACCATTCTTTTACATTTTATTTCTAGAGATCCTTAGGTTTTTCTTTATTTCTTTACATTAGAAAACTTTTATGAAACTTTGATGTGTTTAAGAAACCGGGAAATTTGAACAAGTTCAAAGAAGTTTCCTGAAACATCTTTATTTTAAGTATCTGGTGTTGATTTATGTGTAATGTACTAGTAATTGTTCCATTTTATTATATCTGAAACCATTCTATTAATTTATTATTTTCTACCCTTTCTTAAATATAAGTACTATACATTTTCATTTTACATTTGCATCACTTTTCTAAATTATTACTACAAAATAAATTAACGTTTATACCTATACGTATACAAATACAAAATTTTCATAATATCTATTTACTTTAATTTAAAACATAGAATAGACTGGACCAATGATATTTTCCCTCATACATAACTTTTCTTTATGTAATAAATACAAAAAAAAAAAAAATTTATTAAAATTTGACACCTGTAAAGGACGTTGAAGAAAATTAGATTTTCTTTTATTTTTTTTTTTTTTTTATTTATTTATTTTCTTATGTTTTTTAATGGTTTGCTTGAATTATTTTTAATGAAACTCAAAATTGGCGAAAAGAAAAATTACCCAAAAAAAAGAAAAACAGAAAGCAACAAATGCAAAAAAAAAAAAATAATTTTCCGCGTTAAAAAAAAAAAATTTAAATCAAAACAAAGAGGGAAAAATATTTTTTGAATATAAAAATACTCATATCTTCCATAATAATTATTTTGTCCTTGTCCAAAAATATACAGTTACCATCGAAATAAAATCTAATATAGATACATATACTCGTATATCTAAATAAAAAACAAAGAGAGATTCATTTTCTAAAAACATGGACATAGAAAAAGGACAAAAAAACACAAAAAAAAAAAAAAACAAATTCATTTGATTTTTTGTTATTTAATTTTATGCTAGCCCTTTATATTTTGTATTCAAATAAAATTGTCATGTCCTTTTTCAACAAATTAAAATAGCACGTGCAATGCACACCTTGTTTTAGTCACCAAAACGAATTTTTCAAAAAACAAAAACAAAAAACAAAAGAAAACAAACAAAATAAAATTAAAAAAATTGTTTTCTTATTTTTTTTATTCACGTTTCTTTTCTATTTATAAATTAATTCCAAAATTTTTATTTTAAAATATTGTTTAGTCCGTTTTACTTTGACTAATTTTTATCTAAGAAAAAAACGGAATAAAAAACAGGGATGTTTTTTTTTTTTTTTTTAATAAATTTAATAAATTTTAGATAATTTGTAAAACAAAATAATACAGTGGAGGACTGTGGAATTCTATATCTTAAAATGAATCTGAAAGTAATTTAAATGGAGCAGACATAAAGTGGTTATTACGCAATTAAATTAATCATATGTATCGTAATTCATATGTGTACGATTTACTTAAGTTCAAGAAGAACATTAACATCTTTCTTCAAAATGTCCCTCCAAATTTTCCTACCTATCCCCCATAATCCAAATTTCCTAATTCCAATTTCCCCAATTATCCTTCCCACATCCCTATTCACAAAACCAAACTGTACATTTGTATTAAAGGTTCTATCCTAAAGTTTGGTTTTAAAAGAAGGGTAGTTTTGGTTGATTAAAGTTAAACGCTACCCTGAGGAAGCACGTGCAGTTCCTCTTGGTAACTTTCGAGTTTTCCACCAACCCTCGTAAAAAAAAAATAAAACAAAAATTAATCCCTAATCCCTAATTTGATTGGCTCTTTTTAAAATTGAATTTTATTTTCATCGCCTATTTAAGTCGTACATAGGAATAGAGAGATTTTCAATAGAATTTTGAATACCCTAATTACAAGTTATTAACTGCTTTAATTCATCAGAATATTTAGAAGAATAATTAACACAAATTACTAGTTTTCAAAGCATTTATTTTTTTTTAGTTGATAGGTGGATACTATTACAAGTTAAACTATAGTTTTTTTTCTGCAAAAATCATAGATACTTTCTTATGATATCATGATATTTTTCGCAAATAATAAAATAATATGAAATTTTGAAAATTATCCGTGGCAACCAACACTTTTAGAATTTGCGTGCAGTATGGTTTGAAAAAATTGATCCTTATTTATTAGAATTGTAGTGAAATAATTTAAATAAACAATTTTTTTTGTGTTAGTGAAGTGAATAATAAGGTAACAACAAAACAAGTAGCGGAAAAAATATCACATTGCTAAAATGTCGCCAAACAATATGTAACGAGCGAAATGAGTGGCGGATTTTAGGAGAGATTTTAGACTTCTATTCGAGGAGAGATCTCTCGCGAGAAGCGATTTTAAGAGTTGTGTTCAAAATCAGGGTTATATGCTTTTTACAAAATCTTTGTGGAATTTTAAAATGGTATTCAAAATCAGGGTATTCTCCTTTTCCAAAATATTTCCAATTAAATTTATATTAATTATTTATAGCGATATTTTGTTGGACGACTTGTTTTCAATGCGATATTTGTGCCGCGATATTATTGCTTCCGACCTTTTTACTTGCGATATTATGTAAAATCGAATAATAACGAGTTATTGAAAAAACTAACTTGAATTTTAACTTATTATAATATGCGTGACTGCATTTAAACGATAAAAAAAAAATCAGGATAATTTTGTCAAGTTAAAAATGCGGTATAATTTTGAACAATTTTCTTTTACCGTTTCTGGTTGTTAATTTTTTTTTAATGAAAGAAAAAAAAAGAAAAAAGATGAACTAAACTAAAGGAATAAAATTTTTGCACCTTTCTTAATAGTCCTTGAGAAACAGATTTTCATTTTTTTTTTATTTTTGCGTTGAAAAGCATGTTTTTTATCGCCATTCTTAATTTTGAACATTTTTTTACTGATCGATTTGAAAGACATTATGTCGTGCGTGTAAAACTTCACGATTTAATTTTTTTATTTCTTAACAGGTTCTGAATACTGATGATGATAGCACACAATGTGGCCATCATTGATGGTTGTATTTTTTTTTTTTTTTGTTGTTGGTCCATTGTATTTTATCCTATATTTTCTTTTCATTTCTTATTTTAATTTTTTTTTTCTTCACTATATCTTAAAATCGTTCAATGTTTGACTAACTAATACTTCAAAAATTTATTCACATTCAATTTCAATTTCAAAAAAAAAATCTAAATTGCTGCGAAATGAACTGTATTGAAAGTGTAATCAAAAATGAAATAAAAGAAAAGGTTATTTTTTATAAAAACTTTAACAACTATAGTTTTTCTATATTGTTTGAACAACGTTCTTATTAATATGAAATTCGTTTATTATGTTGGCACTTGGCTAAAATATTTTAAAACAAATGGTACATATATTATAAATTTCTAAGTATATGTTTCAAGAAAGATAACAATGGAAATTAAATCTTAACGAAAGAATATCTTAAACAGCTGAATAACACGACGGTTAAATTGCCCGGCCTCTTAAGAATTCGCTAGACCTATGTACGATTCGTAGCCAAAAGTGACTTTTATTATCTGGTTTTTAATCTGATTCATAATTATTATTCGATATTGGATTTAAATTAATGGTAAGTAATAATTATGTAGTACTTTAATATACCTATATATAATATTTTATCCAATGATGCAGGCAGGCTTATCAGTCTCATAATTAAATATAATTAGTAATGACCCAATAAAAGGTATCCTTAAAAATACAAAAAGCATTCAATTATAGCTGGAATACTTCTATACTCCTGAAAGTTGAGTTTTAAATTTGAAATAAACCCAAAAATTTTTCCTCTGATTTACTGTAGAAGATTCTTTTGGAATACATCACCTATTTATTAGTAATAACAAGGTTTAGACCTGGTATGAAAAATCATTATAATTCCTGTTTAAACTTAAACTTAAAAATCTATTAACAGATAGTAGGAATATTAATCTTACAGTAACACTGTATCAAGAATATTTTATTTAGTTTGGAGAAAAAAAAAGAACAAGACCAAAAATATATAATAAGGAATACAAAGAATAATAACTCTAAAAGTTTCTATTCTTTTATAAAAAAAGGAAAACTAAAACATCAAAATTCTCTTGTTACTTTCTAATCCAGAACGATTTCAGTTTTTCCTTTTAAGACATTCTGCGTTTTAGTCTTTTTTTTTTTTTTTTTTGAATAGTTCATCTGGGAATCTAACAGATTGTTAATGGTAGCGTATTTTTACTTTTATTTATATTTTATTTCTCAAGCATAATTTTTCTAAAGTTTTTTATTTTCAGACTTTATTTTTATTTTCGTTATTTATTGGAATTCGTTAGCTGTAAACATGATTTTGTAAAAAAGTGCTGAAGAAAAAAGAAATTGAAACCAAAATAAAATAAAAATGTTTTTTTTTGTTCAATTAATTTTCAATTTTATAAACTAGAAAATTCAAAAAATTGGGTGGGTGGGGGGGCAGGGTTTGCGGATGGTAAGGTAGATACAAGAAAGTGAATTATCTACTATTAATACTTTTATCTCAATCACTTTCTTAAATTTTTTACAAGAATTTTGGATTGAAATATTTAACTCCTTGTTCGATAAATTTTTTTTTACAAAATGCAAGCGAGTTTTAATAAATCCTCCAAAAATGCAGTGGGAAAATAACGCGAATATAAAATTACATTTTAGACAAAACAAAAAAATTCTTTTGAATATGATCAGATCAGAGAATCGCAGCATAATTAAAAATTGGAACAGAAATGATTTTCAATATTAATTACAAATAGCTGCTTAATTCAAGCAACGTTGTTAATGCAATGTCGTTAACGCGTAATTAAAATCTTTTGGCTCAATCATGAAAATCTACTGATTTCTTTTTCCTAATCGAGGAGGAAATCTGCAAAAGCCAGTTCACAGAAAAGTGAAAGTTTTTACTGACTAAATACTTCATCTACTCCCGTAGCCTAAAGCACAAAAAAAACTTAATTCCTTACACAGTATAATATCTTGAAAGTAGAGAATGAGGGATGGGAAGGGAAACTTAATAGAATTGACTTTTAAAAGTCTATTAAAAGAATTAAGTTAATCATAAAAGTCTACTAAATTTTGACTGCATCGCCAAATAGAATTGACTTTATTTTACCATATTACTACTACATGAAAATTATGTTAATGTGCATTTTAAATAGAGATGTTGAGAATTTTTGAGGAGCTTGTTTGAACAAAATAGATTCTATATGTCAATTTAAATTAGAAAACCAATTATTTTCCCCTGTCTTTATTATACTACGATAAAAATTATGAATGAATTTTCCTAAAAACCAAATGGTTCTTATTATAATAAAAAATAGATTTTTGAAAAAATTTTTACTTACCTATTTATTCCTTCATTTTTTTTTGATATTATATTATATTTTGTTCATAGTTTAAAGCCTACAATACGTTTGGCTTAAAAAGACTTAAAATGTTAATATATTGGTTGTTTGTGATCGTATAATCATTCTAAACAAGGAAAAGAAAAATCATCATGTCACTATAAAATACGTATGTTACTATAAAATATTACAAACGTGTACAATAAACTAACTTATATAGAATAATAAAAAAAAGTTTGACAACAGACCGATCATATGCTTATTTTCGAAATTGTTAGTTTTTTTTATATTGAAGCGGTTAACTTGCTTTGCTTTTCGTTTTAAAAATTTTTTCCAAGCCAAATAAATAAACAAACATTTTATTCTCTCATTCTATTCTGTTAATTCCGAATGGATTCGGAATATTACATTAAAAAACGCAATATTCGAAATGAATAAACAAAGACATTATGTGAAACAATTAAGATTCATTATAATATAAATTGCCATTTTTCGTAACCCTTAAGAACTGATACTTTGTGACTTATTTAATTATGCATGCGTCTGTCATTTTTAAACAAAAAATGTAAGATAATTATCATACTATTTTATTTTATTACTTAAAATTTAAGCACATTTAATAAAAATTTAAAAAATAAAAGTATCTCTTTTAATATTTCTAAATAAGGGACCTCGGTGGCCTAGTGGGTAAGAGCGTATAAAATACCCTGTCAACACCGAGGGAGTCTGGGTTCGAATTCCACAAATGTCATAAGAGTTATCCCTCTTTCGGACATTTACTGCCACGCCTGAACAGGAAAGGCTGTGTAATTTCCTGTCTATATTTATGTGCATTAAAATGAATTAAAAAAAAAAAATTCTAAATACCTCCAATGACAAATTAAAAAAATTTAAATTAGACATATTATCATCAAAACTAAAGTAAAATCCTTAAAAAACTATAAAAATAAATTTTAAATAAATCTCAAAAATATGCAGAAGTAAATTATTAATTTTAATGTCAAACGTCTTACAGATTTACATTTTTACAGACTGCAAATCCATTATAAGAATAATGCAGGGAAGTCTGCACAAATCAAGATCTAACCTTGGATACTGGAAATTCTTGAATAAGTTAGGTGAAGCCAACGCAGCTAAAGTGCAATTGCAATTGCAATTTATTGATCTCTGCCTACTCAGGCTTCAAAGGAAACTAGAACGCAAATAAATCAGGCAAATTTGCACTTAATGAGAGCTTGGAAATCATAAAATAAAAACTAAACTGTAAGGAATTTTGTTATTTAAAGTTATAAAAAAACTTAATCGCATACTACATAATATTAAGAATGATTAGGTGTAGAAGTGTAGTACTACTAAATCGTCAACGCACCCTTGTACTTTTAGTTGTACCAGATGTAAAAATATGATAGTCTTCTGTCATTTTTCAAATAATTTTATTTTATTTGGCAAAACATATTCTAAAATTGTTAGATACAAATTTTATTTTTTAAAAGTTTTTTGATACAATTTTATTTTATAGATTATGAGAAAAAGCGAAAAACAACTTTTAACAGAATTTTAAATTAAAAAAACTATTGATGAGCTGAAAGATTCCTATGGACTTATGTCGAATTACGAAAAATTAGAAAAGTTGAATTTGTACAGAGAATTTTTTTTTTAAGTGGAAAATATAAATAAAATGGGAAAAGCTGGAGATGATTTATTGGAAGAGTTTTGTTAACAGTTTTGTCATTTTGGCGATCATAATATAAATATTTATATTTTTATATGTATATTTATATATGAACAATTTTTTATATTTTATAAAATAATTTATTTTTATTTTATAATAATTTTATTATTTTTTATACATAATTTTAATTATTTAAATAAAAATTTACAAGCTCAAAAATATTTAATTCTGCTTCTGTATTATGCTCCGCCATTTTACAAAATGAATTTAAAATTTATTTAATAGGTGCATTTAAATAAATTTTAATGATAAATAAATGACTCTTGATAAAAAATTATTAGCCACTCATGTTAAAAGTGAAAAGCACAGTGATAGATAAAGTAAAAGACTAAAAGTCTCAGGTCTAGTAGACCTTGGTCTTGTGTTCTACAGCTCTTGTAAATTTTTTTTCATATTTACTTACCCTTTACTTACGCTTCTACATCTAGAACAAGACTACACCTTCTCAAAGTAGGTACACCAAATCGTGAACAATCCTATTATATTCTAGAATATCTATAACACAATTTTGTATTGGTAATAACATCATATTAATGCGCAATAGAATTACTGTGGATAGGAAATATTAAATATTTTAGAATGGATTAGACTGGGTTTTCAATGATACTTCAAAAAAATTTACAGCTCTACAATATTATTCACAACGTTTTCAATGAAAGCTTTTTTTTTTAAAAACCTTACATATTTTCCCACTGCAATTGCGTCTACGTATTCAAAAACAGGCATGATTATTTAACTTTTGATTGCTATATTAATTAGTAATTAAAAAGAGTGTGTAAATTAATTGATTCAGAAAAAATTAATTAAAAAAAAAAAACATTTTTTTATATTACATAGGTTTAAAAAAAAAATGGTTCTATGTAAAACAAATAATTGGAAAAAAAGAGAAACAACCTTTTTTTAGTTGAATAAATCTACAATAAACAAAAAACCTTTAAAAAGCAAGAAAAGCTTTTATAAACTGAAATATACCTACTATATATATAACCAGCTAAACTCACTTCAATTTCATTTCCTTTTCCATTTTTATATAATTAATTAAGAAATATTTTTTTTTTAATTTTTACTTTTCGTTCAGATTTTTATTTGCGAATTTTTTTGAAGTTTAGTTTTCTTTCAACATTTTTAAGTAATTATTACTTTCTACTTAAAAAGATTTCTTCTACGATACCATAGTCTATCTTGTCTATCTTTTGTGTATTACCATAAAAGGGTATAGCTATATAAGAAGAGTTTACTAAAGAAAGTTGATTTTTTAGGTACAGTACACGTACAACTAATAGTACGTGACAGACTTTGAAAAAGTTTATGCAATTTAAATAAGATATATATGTATACCTACACTTAAGTACAGCTAATTTTCTTTTAATACTTTATAAATAAATTTTATTTATGTATTAAGATTTATTTATTTTAGATGAGCAAAGATTTACAAAGTTTTGAAAATAGATAAATAAACTGACTTTAACATATATATCGCTTTATCTACCGATATATTATCAACCTTTATTTCACTTTATAAAAGAGTGTTATTTGCTATTATTTTGTCTTATCGCAAAATATTTGATGTTTATGGGAGTTTTGACACAAATTTAAGTATAACTGAATGAAATTTTTGTCGAATAATATTGTTTATAAAAAGCGATTAGTGATACTAGACATAGACAAATATATTGCCGTGCAAATAAGCCTTAAATATAAGACCAACGTTAGCCTTTACGATATTTACAGTCACGCTTGTAAAGAAAAGGCTGTGTAATTTTCTTGTCACATTTATGTGGCAGGGGAATAATACAGCCTTTACAGCAGAATAGATATTACATACAGCAGGGCAGATATTTTTTGAGAAAAAATTATAATACATACATATTATTTCAAACTTTCGATCGTCCCAGTGAATTTTGCGATCAAAATGTGAAATATTTATAATGTATTTGGTTTTAACTTTTTTTTTTTTAAATTTACCTAATCAATTTAATATCATTTAATAAAACAATGAAGCTGCGTTGAATGGAATTGTGTTATGTTGTTCCATTATAATTAATTAAAATAATGATAATAAAAAGGTTTCGGTACTTATTAAGGAATGGAACAAAATTTCTAAACATATTGTAATTTTTAGCACATTTACAAAACATTTTAAAAAAATGTGCCTATTAGTTTCCCTCTGTCCGTCCATCTCTTTACAAAACTAAAAAATTTTAAGTTGTAGAACAACTTTTTCATGTAGCCCCATTCATTACGGAACTACAGCCTCTCAAAATTTGAAAAAGCCCTATTTTTAAATTTGTATATCTCATTTTGTACTTAACATTTTTTTAATCTGGAAACGCCATTCGACAGGATTGTTTTTTACCTTTGTAAAATTATAAAAACATTTTAAATTTATTATTTAAATTTACCATTATGCCAAAATCAAATTTTTCATGATTTTTCTACCTTCATAACTCCGGCACGCTCTTAGATAAGGACTTGAAATTTTGAAGTAAGAAAGAACTTTTAGCCCTCTGTTTAAGAGCTCGCTCAAAAATTGAATTGAATTGCTATTTTTAGACACCTATAACTTAGGCACTTATACAAATTTTTCTTCTGCAAGAAATAAAAATGAAAGCTTCAGTAATATTTTTTCACGTGTGTTAACGGTTTTTCTCAGCCCCTCAAAATTGTAAAAAAGTCATATATTTACAATTTTTCTTACTATATTCAATTTTCAAAATTTCGTGTTACATTATTTCTACCAATGTTTTTCTTCAATTTATTATGTGAGTTATAAGTATCAACTTAAATTGTTTGTTTATTTTCCATATTTTTTATTGATTAGTATGTTTTTATATAAAAATAATTATATTTTATTTGAATAATTCGTTAATCTAATCTAAATCCATTAATTTTCGTTTGAACATCGGAATCCTTACTCTCGAAAGACATTGTGTACTAAGGACGTTTTCGAAACTATTGCACTTTGCATGACAAAACTTAACTTGGAAGTGTTTCCGGACCACATTACACTTCGTATTTAATTACCTATCAAAAATTTAGTGTTATGACAACCATAACACTCGTTGGTGATCATTACCTATACAATGTGCAAAGATTCAAGGTGAATATTAACAACTATTGGTCATAATATATGCTTGCCAATTTGGAATTAATTTTCATTCCCTAACTCAACTTCCTTTGACCAGGATTACCAAAGCTCTTATAACTTATTGTTTGGTCAAAAAGATAGGTGTTTTATAGTGTTAAAGTACCACTTACTCATAGAGGACTCAAGCTCGTCCCACTCCTGTATTTTCGATGATTCCCACCTTTCCTCGCAGAAAAAAAAGAAAAATCTATACTAGGTGATTTCCCACTTCCCTTTAAATAAAAGTGAAATTTTTTTTAGTCATTTAAAGTGAAACTAGAAAATAATCAAAAAACAAAAAATAACTATATAGGTATTTAAAAAAAATTATTATTAGAAGAGATGAAAGAGCAGGCCTTATAGGTAAATAATATTATTTAAAATACTTATAATTTATTATTATTTACTATTAGTTACCTAGTTACGATACCATGTAAATGTAATTTATTATATACAAATTACACAAAAACTTTATTTATTGCATATTACGTAAATCAAATTACATAAAACATATTACAAACATAATAATTGCATATTACATACATAAAACTTTTCCAATCCCTACAGCCATAATCATCATATAGGTACTTACTTATATCTACTACTCCGAAAAATTTATTAACTGTCATAAATTTTAAGTTTGGAAAATACTAAAGTGCGAAAATATAGTGCGAAAATAAATTAGTATTGTTGGGAAATGCAAAGGCGAAGTACTATAGTGTCAGCTTCTAATGGGATATCTTCGGAAACGACCTTATTTCGTATACCTCAGGTTTACTTATTAAATCTATAAGTCTTTTTTAACATAATCCCTTTTTTAAAATTTTTTTTTTTATATTTTAACATTCTAACTGCAAATACTTAATTTTTTTTAAATTTTTACAATGATATTATCTTGTATTACTTTAGGTACTAACATTATACTCGTATAATCAAATTAGGCAATTCAATAAATTTGAACTTAATGTTAGAGTTTTTTTTTTATGTTTTAAACTTAAAACAAATTTTCTTAGAAATACTAAATTTTGATCAAATCGTTTACAAGATCATGAAAAACTTATTCTATTTTCACTTTTCTTTTTTTGTTTCTTCTTCTTTGCAGTATTAGGTATTATTATATTGACATCATTATCAAAAATTATCAAAAAAAAAAAACACAACCTACTAAAAAACAATTCAAAATAAATAACAAAAAATAAAAACCAGAAAGAAAATAATATCTAATTCAGAACAAAAGATATATTAAATTAGATATCAATTTATTGAAGGACATTTTCCCTCAATTTTGTCCTTTATTTTTTATTTTACAAAAAATTTTCTAAATTGTTTCTGCTTTTTTGTCAATTTTTTTGCTAAGTATTTTGAAGTTTTCTATAAACCCAACGAATTTCTTGTTACGGTTGTAATATTTAAGTTTTTGTTTTTTAATTAACGTTCGTTTGATGTTAGATCCATTACATAAAATAAATTTTTAATAATAAAAATCAGTTTTTGTAACATACATACTAAACTTCATCAACTACAAGCTTTAGTAAATGCAATACTTCAGATCCAAAAATGAACGTGTTTATAAAAAATATGCAAAATGTAAATAGCATTAGATTAAATTTATTTAAGAGGCTATCATCTTTTGATGATAGATAGATCTTATGTGCTCGCCCTGTTACTATGTGTTTTTATTTGTATGTGTATGTATTGTGGATTTTTCTATCTCTAGTTATAATACTTTTGTCATTTAAGTTTACATACCTAAAAAGACAAAGATTGACAATAATATAATTGATAACATATCACTTAGTGTACATGCTGCATTATTCTTTCAATAAGTTAATCTGACTTACTGAAGCACATCTAAATCAATAAATAAATTATGATACCTATTTGAATTTTCAATATTTTTAATCAATTTTAATAATTAACTTTAATTTAATGGTTGGTGATCTAGTGGGTAAGAGCGTATAAAATACGCTGTAAACACAGAGAGAGTGTGAGGAGTTTTCCCTACGACATTTACAGCTACGCCTAAAAAGGAAAAGCTGTGTAATTTCCTGTTCACAATTATGTAGCAGAGAAATGCATTGAAAAAAAAAATTGAATGTTGGGGCCTCGGTAACCAGTGGGCAAAAAGAATATAAAATATGTTTTAAATTCCGAAGGAGTGTGAGTTCGAATCCCACACGCAGCGATAAAATAAGTTTCCTTTACATACACATTTAGAAAGGAAAGGCTGTGCAATTCCCTTGTCGCATTTATGTGGCAGGGGAGTAAATTACAAAAAAAAAAAATGTATTTAATTGTATTTTAAATAAAATTCATTATTTAACAAGGCAAAAAAAAAAACATAACATATTCATAACAAGGCAAAAAAAAAAACTATTATTATTATTTTAATTTTTAAAAAATGATCGGAAAATTCGGAATTTAAATAAGAGTAAAATTTTATTTTAAAAGAATTTATATTATTTCCGCTTTAACCTAAGTGGCTATCATTTAGAAAACAAATTAATCTATGAAAGTTATAACTTCTCCCAAGACACAAACCTTTAAACATATATTAAAAAGAAACTATTTGGATTTTTTCTAATTGTGATTTTAAATTTTGTTTTTTCTTTTTTCGTAATTTATTACTTAGTTACTTAGTTACTAGTTACTATTATCCACTACCCAATTTAATTGTGATTTTTCTTTTTTTTTTTGGTATTTATTATACCAGTTTAAAGTTTTGAAAATAAAAGTTACTCTTTCATGAATTAACTAAACTAAAAAGATGCATCTCATCAAATTAATGGTTTTTATTTTTTTTTTGTATAAAATTCAATAAAATTTCTTCCAAGTTAAAGAATGAAAGTTTCCTATGAAATTTTCTGTTATGTATAATATGGTAGGTGTACTAAATTTAATTTTTACTTTTAGATTTGAACAATTTTACTGACCTTCAAATGAAATAAAATATTTTTCCTATAGTTTTCTATTAAAACCCCTTAACAATTATTCTATTTTTTTTTTTTTTATCGTAATATCTTTATTACATCATCCATTCTTAAAAAAAAAAAAATAATAACTAAAAATGATAATTTTTGCTCGATGATAGTTGATAATTTCAATCAATATCATTGTCATTTTTATAACATTAAATAGAGAACATTTTACTATATACAATAATACTACAATTCTCTTAGTTATCTTAAAACCAATATATTTTTTTTTTTTTTACTACACTTTACATATGTGTATTTATATGATTGTATATTATATTATGTATATTTATTTACTTAGATATTATTATTATCAATATTATATGTGTACTATAAGTCCCTGGTGAATGATCTCACATATTTATATCAAAGTATATGTAGATAGTATGTATTTACGCATTATAAAAACGAAAAAAAAAAAAAAAAAATCATAATCTCAATTTTTCGTTCGGTCCTTAAAATCTCTCTCTCTTTATTTATTTTTTTAGTTTCTCTAACTGTTTTCTATAACATTGTCTACAATAAGTCGTAAAATGGCTCCTATGAAATTGTCCTTTTGTTTTATCCTTATTATAATACAATTACACTACAAATATATATTAAAGTACACACGTATGTTATATATATATATATATATATATATATATATATATATATATATGTATATAATTATGTATTTTTGTATATAAAAACTTTGTGGTGATGCCCATAGTAATACAAAAGTAAGTTATCCTGTTTAAGGAATCGAATAGCAAAATATAAAACAAACAAAATAAAAAACATTTATTTTTGTTCTATTTTTTATTTTTTTTTGCTTTTTGTTTTTTTTTTTTTGTTATCAAAAATTGGATTGTAAAACAAGAAGTTTGGAAAATTTGTTTTGGTTACTTAATTTTTTTTTTTGTTTTGTTTTTTTGGATTGCTAAATGTTATGGAATTCAGGATCTTTTTTAATTTTTTGTTATCTTCCTGCCTTCTTCTAAATTCCCTACACGTTTTTCATGGAAAAAAAAAACATTTTTTTTTTTCTTTTTTAGTACATTTTCTTTATTATAATAATATATATTTTAAGTGTATGTATGTTTGAATAAAATGTTGTTTTATCGTTTTATCTAAAATTATTGTATTTGGAAATACTTCTGGAAAATGAAATCAAGTATAACAATGAAGTTTTGAAAAATTTAATGATTTAAAGCTATCATAAAAATAGCAGCTTTTTAATAAAATCGAAACATGTATATTTATAGCTAAACAAATAGTTGCTAACAAAATAATATTATCTGTCTTGATATTGTGCTAGAACCCATACATTTTTTATTACTCCACTATCAACGACTATGATTAACTTCTTTTTAAGCAATAATCACATGTTTTCCCTTCCCTTTTTCTTCCTTACTCATCAGCCATTATACTGTAGAAGTAGTTAGGCTATTTATCCCACTATATTCTGCTTACGGAATGGGTGTGAATTCAAAGATTAAAAATGTCAAATTGAGAAAGCTGCCCTGTAAAGATTCTCACCTCCCTTAGGAAAAAAAAAACAAGTGCAAATGCAGGCTTGAAGTCTTATAAAAACCCTTTTATGTAAATTAACCCTACTCCCTTCAATTTAAAATATTATGTTCGAACACGTTGTATAATATTAGTTGTCCTGAGACAAAGTTTCTACAGATTCTACGAATAAAGGTGAACGTATACTGAATATATGTATAGGAATTTACACCTTCTAATGATTTTAATTTGTCAAATAACAATTTTTTGTGTTAAATGAAAGTTTTAACAAGTAAATGTAACAGTAAGACGATGCAATCGACTTATTAATACTTTACATTTGAACATTTCAAATTAAATTAAAAATCTATAAGTTATTTTAGATAGATATTTAATATAAACTAAAAACATAAACGCTTTTACTAACTTTGTACCAATGAAGCATACTTGAACAAAATCGCAAGCGTCTATCTTTATTAAGGAAACATAATAGAGATAGGTAAATAAAGGAAACATGACAGGACACCCTTAAACCAAATTTAAAGGTTCTATCTTTATTGGATTTGGAGATATACTCGTTTGCTCTTAGGCTTGTTTGGAACCTTCAAAAATCTGAACCAATGGACCGACGTTTCCTAGTTAAAATCCCCACCTTTCTTTTTTAATTAATAACCTACTATATAAATTTTATCAAGATAACTTATTTATTAGTTTTTCAGTTATCGTGTGAACAGACTGACGGACGGACGGACTTCGTTAAATAGAATGTGGTAGGTGGCACTGGTTATGAATATATAATATATAGATGTCAATATCTAATTTGCTTCCTTTGGTGGTTACAAACACCGTATTAAAGTTCATATACCCTTTACTTCGGATATAGGGTATAAAAAACACCCTCCAAGCGCAGAAAGTTATTTCTAAAGCCGCTCAAGTGCAGAACATTATTTCGATTGGTTTTAAAAACTAATACTTGAACCCAGAAGAAAATAGGTTTTTGTATTAGTTCAGATTTCAGAAAAAAACGATCTCAAGAAGTTAGGTACAAATTTTAAGAACTCTGAATAATTATCGAAACAATCCTTTTATTATTGGAAATTTAAAAATAAAAAGTAATAGTTTACAAAGAAAGAAGAAACGTTTTGCTTCAATATTGATAATGTTAGAAAATAGGTTAAAATAAAAATAGGTTTTTATGCGGAAAGAGATTTTTCAGAAGTACGGCCTTAATTTTGTTATATAACTACAAAAAAAAAAATGAAATATAGATATATTTCAAAAGAACAAAAAATACTCTGACATTCATACATAATATTATATACATTCTATGAAATATATTTTTTTTTTTGAATTTTTTTATTTTGTGATGAAGGCACAGAGAGGAACGATTTAACTGTTAAATTTAGTTTTACTTTTTTTTGCCTTAGGGTTTTTTTAGAGTAGATTTTCGTATTTTTGTTTTTTTATTTTTTTTTTTTAGTGAGACTCTCATTGCGTTGAATAGTTTGTACTAATGTTTATTTTTGGATTACAACTGGAATACTACATGATTCTATTAAATATAGTTGAATAAGAATAGACTGTCCAAAGTTATATAAAACTTGTTTATAATAGAATTTAGTTATGTTAAAGTACAATATCTGTTGTTTCGTTTATTATCATTATAATCACATCGGTTACTTGCTACTAAAATGATAAAACAAGTTTTGCATTTTCTTTTTAGTGAAGTTTCAAATTTAACAATTAGGAGTATATAACGGATCTTTCGACATTGCATTTAGACTATGATTTAATAATATCTTGGGTTTTAAAAGTAAAAAAAATTTTTGTTCAGAATGTTGTAGTTAAAAACGGTTTTTCTTGTTCTTCCATGCGGTTTATCCATAATATAATAATGGTCAACAATTCAAGTCGCTCGCACACAAACAACCTTTTTATTTTTACCTATGCAAATTCAACTGATACTTTCTACTAATATTTTCAGTATTGTTTCTAGTTTTTTTTTAAATACCTGATAATTGATAGGAATTGTTATATTAAATTATTATATTGTTTTTTATTTTTAAAAATTTGTCATGTTTTCTAACATCTTAGTTAGCTTACAATTAAATTTTCTGTTCTTTTTCTATTTGAAAATAGGTTCCCTTGAGGTTTTTTGTATAAGTGAGTGAGTACTGAATACCGAATAGTGTAGAAAAGTCATTTTTTGTTTTTATTTTTTAAATATTGCGACTCTTGAATTTTTAATTTTTTTTTGACAAAATACAAAAATTGTGTTTTTTTTTTTTATTTTTCTGAATTAATTTTTATTATTTTCTGATTCTTTTTCACAGTGATATCCTTCCTTAAGCCGGGTGCCTACTTAAGTTTTTTTTAAAGTTCAAGTAAAATATGTTTAAAATGATTATTAACAGTTATTTCTTAAATCAACTTTAACACTTAGATATAGGTACTTATAGATACTAATTTTGAAAAATCTTGATTTATACTGCAAGAATGAAATAAAATGCGGTACATTTCGTATGTAGCTAGAAGTAAAATTATAGATATAAAAAAAATGTAGTTAGGTAGGTATTTATAAAATATGTATCTCAATATTGAAGACTATTGGAAAAAAAAGATTATTTATATCAAAAACCAAAAATATTTATTTTATAATAAAATATAATTTGATTTAAAATTAACACATCAATATAATTATAAAAATGTATTGTATCTTGTCCCAACCCAACCAAAAATAAAAAACAATTATAATAATTCAGTGATTAATATTTTCATTTTGTACACGTTATTAACCACAAATCAAATTTATAATAAAAAATTTGTCATGTCAAACAAAGCGTAAAATGTAAATTTGTTAAATAGTTTTAAAAATATGTCAGTAATTTAAAATAAATTTTTTTTTTAATGCAAAAAAAGAAGATATTTAGTATATTATTATTGATAGGTATATTTAAAGATTATTGTATAACTGCTATATTTAAAGAATAATACTTTTCATATGATAACAACATGGTAAAACTCAATAAATCTTTTACATAATTTTTTTTATACACTACACAAACTTTAGAATTAGATTACTTTGTACAAAATTATTTTAAATTTGGGTAATAGGTGAGGAAATTGGTAGGAAGTCTGATAATAGGGGAGAATAGGCACCTAAAAATTTCTAAGGTGATGAAAAGACTACTTAAAGACGCACCCTATAGTATTGCGCTAGTTTTGTTCAAAGTTAGGCATTATTTATTTTAGATCAATAGAAAATATTGTTATTTTCTATAAGATATTTTTATAAAGACAGAAAGTTCTAATATTTCAACTTATGTGAAAAGGATTGAAGGTTGCCTGACCACGTGGTACAGTAAATTAAGAATAAGGCGCGATTTTGGACTTGTTCGAGGTACCTCAATGAAGTTTTGAAGGCGTCAGCCTAAATGATAATTTTAGGTATGTAATGTGCTTTACCATCATCGTAGGTATATGATGTGCTTTATATAGATATAAGTCAGACCTCGAGGAGAAAAAGAAACTTTTCAGAAAAGAAAATCCCAACATTTGGCCGCATTTTTAGTTGTATTAAAAACATAATAATCCCACAGCATTTATTTGATTTTGCTGTATGCCCAATGAATATTTAGAATTTCGAATCTTTGTAGAATTGGTACGAATTGGTCTTTTTTGAAAGACAGCTTTGAATTCTCAAAGTGTTGGAATTTAGTGGTATTATTAAATAACAATCAGTTATTTTCGCTAGGTCATTCGTGTTTCTCTTTAAGCACGGTTAAGTGGAAACTAAACAAAGTGGAAAGTGGGTTAAGTGGAAACTAATTCGTTAAGAAATCATAAGATGGCCACCAGAGTGCTCCCGTCAGCAAAAATATGGACCACATTTATAGTAGAGAGGAGCACTTTATTGTTGAACATCACAAAAAGAAAAGGTGACAAGATAAACATTTTGCATAATGTCATACTTGATTAAGGATTTTTGAAATATGAAGAGATGCAACCTCATATACACCAGAATAGTGAATACTAGTATTGAACACCTAGCAGAGAAAAGATACCAAAACGCTTGTTGACTATTACCTTCCAAATCCATATAGCAGATCGCTAAAAATAAACAAGCTATTCAAGTATCTTAACAGCTTTTCGTTTACCAAGATTTCCATTACTTGGGAAAGAAACGACTAATAGAACTTTGTCGTTAGTTTGTGGAGTTTCTTTAGTCACTTTGAAATTAATTGTAACCTTGAAAAGGATTAATTAGAAAACAAAATATTACTTCAAAATTCAAACACATTTTTCATAAAATTTTGAAGAACTTTTAATCCTTTTTTACTTTTAATTATTTTATTTTTGTATTTCGTTTCCTTCAGAAAAAAAAGGACTTTAAAGTGATTCAAAAAAGTTTGTATTTCTCTTAATGTACACAAATATTAAATTTTACATTTACTTTAGAGTACAATATACACATATTTATATAAATTAACTGTAATAGATACTAATTTAAAGTTAAGCACAATTTCTTTAGTAGAGTTTGTCTCACCATTATTTTGTATTTTGTATATACATAATTATATCATTATGTATTTATAAAAACCTGTAAAAATTTTTCCATTAATTTACTTAAATTCCCAAATAGACCCAAATAGTATAATTGAATGAAACTCGATATTGAATACATTTAATAATACAAAAAAAAAAAATAAAGAAAATTTGCGGTTTTGAAGTCCTTTCAAAAAATAAAACATAAATTTTGAAACAATTATAAAAAAAAAAAAGGACAACAAACATAACCCTTAAAATAATATTTTGTTTCGTTCGTCCTTTTTTTTCAGAACGTTATTCTTTTTATAATATATAAATATTTATAGATATAGATACTTAAAGAGAAATTATATAATAAACATACTCATAATTTGCCTAGTCAGCTTTCAAGGTTGTTATCTGTTTCACAGCTACAGGGTGTTAACTTAAGAGAAAGAAAGAGAAAAAAAAATTTAACCTTATTTACCTTTTTGTGGTTGCTATTTTTTTTTTTTTTTTGCCATTTTTCTGGTGCTCTTCTTTTCAAGTAAAAGTAGATATTATTATGTGTAAAGGAATTTTACCTTTATAATATTAATATATTTTTAATAAGATAATAAATTTTAACGTTATTATGATAACAGTAGTAGAACTAAGTGATTAATTTGATTTAATATCGGATTTTACTGCCTGTAGAAAAGTGAAAATTCTTCGAGTTTTTAAAATTCGAGGACCAACAAATTGTGTTTTGACAAATCTCTAGTAAAATTTTGGAAATTTTTAAAGGATGGTATAATTTTTATATATATATACGTGAAATTTATTTGACATATTTTTGAAACCCTTTCGAGAAAGGCACCACACATTAAATTATTAAAAGTAATCCTTTTTATTTTAGCAATACACCCTTTATTATCCAATATCTTAACCAAATTATATCTTCTTCTTTTAAAGTTCAGACCAAAATTTGAAGATCTAAAAAGGAGGCAATTTTTTCCCACTATTTTTTTTTACTCTGACAATAAGACGAAAAAAAGGTTATATTTTTTAATTAAACTAAAGTATCTTTATATTCAATTAGTCTTATGCTAACTGTATTTTATATCCTATTTATAAGGGTAATAATAATTTTTTAAGGTTTTTGTTGTGTCAAATTAATATTAAATATTATTTTTATTATTACAAGTATTATAAACATAAAAGTAACTATAGATAGATTTATATAATAATTGTTATATGTATAAAGTTTGCACTCATACACCTACTAACTGTAGACAAAATTAATTAATAGTTTATTGAAAATTAATATGTAATATAAAGGTCATTTGAAGATAAACTAAGGGTGTAAAAAACCGAACACAAAACTTAAAGAGAATATAAAGATAAAATATTAAAGAAAAAAAATGTAATTTAATAACAACATTAAGAATAACGTATAAATTTCGAAAATGTTTTCAGGTTAAAAAAAAAAATTATAAAATGCGTGTATTAATTTACATAGGTACATCCGAATGTGGAAATTTCTTTATTCTAAAATTCATCACTTTAGTTGTAAAAATATCACTTCAAACATTGTTCCAAGGATATAATATAATAAATTTGGCACTATAATATTTCTGACACCTTAAAGAGGATAATATTAATATGGAAGGAATCCGGATTTAATTCTATGGCAAATTAGATTTAATAGCTTTACTTCGTGATATCTCAAGAAAAAAATTGAGATAGGATTCTGGAATTTTATCCTTTTTGGATACCTTTGCTATTGAAATGATAAGCAAATTCAATCAGCAAGATTCGTATAGCTGTCATATTTCTTCTTTTTTATATGAGAATAACTCAAGTATTTCTGAAATGTTGTTAAAATAAGTGAAGCTTTATGTAAACGATTTCTGCAAAATTTGATACTTGGTTCAGCTAATAGTGCTATCATACAACCGTTAAATTTATATCCTCATATTTTGATGTAAATTAGACTAGTATATTTTTAATTTTGTAAAAGATCGACAAGTTATATGGCAATAATTCCTGTAAAATTATGTTACTTTCACATAACGTATTAGAATAACTGTGTTACAATTCCGAAATTTATCTATAATTATATCTATGTGCATAATTAGGCCAAAAATCTGAAAGTTGTAAAAGATAATTAAATTTTGTCGAATCAACATAATATTATGGGTATGTGCAGGTATAATAGAATTGACACAATTGCACACATTTTCTTATTTTTGTCTTAAAACCAATAACGGCCAAAAAGAAAAAAAATTAATAAGAGTAGAAAAAATAGTTTGAAAATTTTTGCCCGATTTTTCATTTAAATTTGGTAAATCTTATGTTTTGTAGCGATATTTTATAGCTGACAATAGATAATTTAGTATTAATTATTAATTGGGTATATAGAAAATTTCTAAATGATTCAGGAGGGTATAGGAAAATAAGACTATGCAGTTAGCTATACGTTTCTTTCATACAATACTTTCGATTAGGGCTCGACCTAAATATTCGCCAGTACCTCAATACATCGACGTGTTCTGAAATTTATACGCGTGTACCATTTTTCATTTTGTACTTTCATTTTTAAATTTTTTCATTTTTGTTTTCAGTTTTAAAAACAATACTTTGGCAATATACATATACATATGTATTTGGCAATTTTAAAAATTTGATGTACAGTGCATCGCGTATTTCTACTGCTCTCATTTAATTACATATATTATTTAAAAATATTTTGACAGAAAACACCCTTTAGGTTGAACCCTTGTTTTAAGTATATAATTCATAGAATTTTTTGTTTTGATTTTTTTTTAAATTGCGTGATTTGTCATTATAATATCTTTGCTTCATTTTTCATTATGACAAAATCGTATATTTTTGAGAGATTTTGTATTGTTGCTCTTTCTGTTGAGTCTTTCTTTATTTAATTTTTAATAATTTTAGAATTTTTTTTTTTTTTGGATTTTTTGAAAAATTAATATTAACCCTTAGGATTACTATTATTTGTTTTTAATTATTCGGCGTTTTAATTTTGTGCGATTATTAATGTGGACGTTTTGTTATATGAAAGTGAACTGATTTTATATTTAGCAGATTGGTCCCTAAAAAGTCGTGACCATATTCATAGACTGAATATACTTTCCTAGTTTTTTCTTTTGGTTCAATTGAAAACTTGAAAAAAAAAATAACTAGAAAACTTTTAGATAATTGTATGTAGATATATGCAGTACATACTTATAGTTATATAACTATTATAACTATAAATAGCAAAATTATTTAGTGCTCTAAAAATGAATAGATATCTACTTGTAAAATTTTTCTAGTATTTATGTAATTTCATTGTTTTATTTTAGTTTTTATAAGCATTGAAAAAGTTTCATAAACATAATTTAGTGTTGTACAACATTACAATATAAGTAGCAATAATTAATAATGTTTTAATATGTTTGTTCTTTTTTTTAAAGTAGGGAAAATTTTTCTAACAAAGTTACTTTACCATAAAGTAATTCAATAATATAGTAGTTGTATCTACTCTATCAAAATATTTTTTTCATAATATGAAACAAGAACTTAAAACGAAACCAGATGGTTTTTGCACTACTATCATATTAATTACATATATGAAAATGAAACAAAAGTACCTACAAGTTTTATTGTTTAGAAAGTTCTTTTTTCAAAAATTTTCAAAATTATTATTATAGAAAATTTGTTTTTCATTGTACTTTTATTAAAAAGTTCATATTGACAAACTACTAACTAAATTTTTAACAATCCAGAAATTATAAAAATTAACTGTAAAAAAGAATATCTAAAAGTTTTGGTATGATCTCTATTTTGTTTTTTAACTTTAAATAACATAAAATAAACTTTTATTTAGCTTTTTATTTTTCGCACATTTTTGAAAATTTTCTTATTTAAATTCACTCTGTCACTCCGTTTGTATGTCACAGTCTGTTTATAAAACTTTTACATTGTTTAAAATAGAACAATGGAATTTTTATCATGCATAGATCTTTTAAAAAAAAGTTAAAATTTTGTAGAACAATTTTTTTATGTAAAGTAATCGGCTATGAAGCTACAGACTCTGAAAATTTTGCAAATGTACATATTTTCTGAGGTTCTGCTTAATATTTTTTCAAATTAAAAACGCCAAATGGCAGTATTTTTTTTACCTTTGTAAATCAATATGGAATTTATGAGTTTTAAAATTACCGTTATATAAAAGCAAAATTTTGCCAGATTTTGCTTCCTTCATATATGTTCGCAACTCTTTTAGATAGAGCTTTGAAATTTATGAAACATCTTTCAGAATTAGATTTTGAGTTACCTCAGAATTTATGTTTTGCTTTCTGTTTAAGAGCTAAGTGTGTTTTATACTTGAAATTTTTCTATTTTTAGACATCTGTAAGTCAGGCGCCTGTGAATTTTACCAACATAAAAGTCAAAAATTAAAACTCATTATATTTGCATATGTATTAGCAAAGCTTTTCTTAATTATGTATGGTTCTATTAAAATTTAAGAAAGTTTGTCTCTTAACTTTATACAATTTTTTCTCACATATGACACCCTAAGAAAATTTTACAAAATTTGGTGCCAGTTACAATATTCCAAATTGTTTGTATTTTTTTTTTTTTTGAAAAATGTGCGCCTTGGTTCTACCGTTGGTTTTGATTCTACCTTGTTTTTTTTTTTTTTTTGTTTTTAATTACGAAACTACTTTAAAATAAGGAAATGCTATAAAAATATAGTTTTTAATTTTTAAATATTATTTAGACTATTTATCAAGAGTAGTTTGTTTTGTGAATTAAAACAAGTTTACCTTTTCAGAATTCAATGAGACATTATACAGAGGTTCGGTAGTCTAAACATTTAGGCATCCTAAGTGGTATAAAATTGGATTCTAAGTTGGTTATGGAAATTCATTTCATGTGAGAACTGCATATAGGTGGAACATGCTTCCACTATGTGCCTTCGTTCCTCTCTGACAATAATGTTTAATTTTACAATTGGCAACTATTCAAAAAGAACATCTTTTGGTTCATAATTTATTCTTCAACTCACCATTCATATCCTATTTTTTTCCCGTTTACCTAAACTTATATTAGTATAAAAGAATTCGTCCTTTGTGTTTAGTCATCATGTAAAAAAAAAAAATTCAGTAGAGTATGCTGATCTTGTAATAATAATAAAAATACAAACCTTTCTAACTAGCTTCAAAAAAAGAATGTGATTTTAATCCCTTCATTAACACTAGGAAAATCTGCCGTTAGATTATTATTTGGAGAACTACACAAGATAATTATCGAATAAGTTGTTCTGTTAATTCGAAAAAGAAATTATAAAATAAGCTATTTCTTGTGAACAAAAGATTATAATTTCAATTAAATTTTCGAAGTGCTGATGACTTGAAAGAATGCCAACTATACACTTCCTATAATCACTTAACATATATGAAAAGATAATAACAAGTGTCGATAGGTTAGTCTATATCATAATATTATTTTCAGCGTATAGACAAAGTATAGGTATCAGTAGAAATTTGAGAGTTGAATTCAAAATCAGAGTTATAACTCTTTTCCAAAGTATTTATACATATAAGGGAGATTTTCGAAAAAATGTAAAGCTTTTTGTAGTTTTTAATAAATTACAAGTAAATGTAACAGTAAGTCGATGCATTTGACTTATTTATACCCTACACCTAAAAAATTCAAATTAAATTAAAAATCCATAAGTTATTTTAGTTAGGTATTTAATATAACTAAGCTAAAAAAATAAATGCTTTTACAACCTTTGTACAAAATTTCAGATTTCTATCTTTAAATTCGAAGATATGTTTATTAAGTCTTGGGAAGTGTGTGAAGGTACCCGGACCACCACCCCAATTGATCTCAAATTTTAGAGACATCATCAGAACAGGGTAGAACACTCTTATATCAAATTTCAAGTTTTTATCTTTATTAATTTCGAAGATATGCTTGTTCGGTTTTGGGAATTGTGTGGGAGATACCCGAACAACTATTCCAATTCATCTGAAATTTTAAGCAAATCAGGGATTCAGGAAACAGCACCCTCGTATCAAATTTGAAGTTTCTGTATTTATTAATTTCGAAGATATGCTTGTTCGGTTTTGGGAGTTGAGTGGGAGGTACCCGAACAACTGCTCGAATTCATCTCAAATTTTGGACAAATCAGGGTTTCAGGAAACAACACCCTCGTATCAAATTTGAAGTTTCTATCTTTATTAATTTCGAATATATGCTTATTCGGTTTTGGAAGTTGTGTGGGAAGTACCTGAACAACCACTCCAATTCATCTCAAATTTTAGGGATATCAGGGATTCAGGAAAACACACCCTCTACAAAATTGTAAGTTTCTATCTTTATTAATTTCGAAGAAATGCGTGTTTGGTTTTGAGAGTTGTATGGGAGGTAGCCGAACCCGTGGTCTGATTTCGTCCATCTGCAATCCCCGCCTTTCTTTAGTCATTGTTAACCTACAGTATAAATATCATTATTATTATTATGGATTATGGATTAGGATTATGTCCTGGTAGGATTTTGTTTTGGCGGAGTGTTGGAAAGCGACTCTTCGTATCAAAGTCATTGGACGTACTTGTGGGAAACAAACTTACAGGTGTTCGTGGGATTCCTTGAATATTGGAATACACCAGTTAATTATCATATGTATATCTATTGATAACAAAAATATTTGCTAGTGTTGTGTATTTCAAATGCATTTCATTTAGCATGCTAAATATTTTATTTATTAAATTTCTAAATTTCCTAAAAATTTTAAAAATTAAAAAAAGAAAATAAATAGAGGTAGATATAATATAATCTGTTTTGACTTTATACATTTCGTATCAGATCTTTTATATAGTTCTAAAAATATCTGCTTTTATGATACGATATGATATAAATATATTATATTAAATTAAGGTAAAAATTTATAAAAATGTTTAAAACCAGTTTATGCTGCTGACAGATATTTTGCTTATGAGGAAAAAAAAAAAATTCTTTGCATTTGAATTTTTAAAATTACAAAAAAAATACCTGATTTACAAAGGATCAAAGAGAAAGAAAATATTTTTATTTAATTCTGGTATTTGGCAACATTTTTATTATACCTAAATATACTTTTCAATATTATTCATTACCATAATAGGTATTAAAATAAAACTAAAGTTGATAAAAATATCAATTTTATGTACAAGTATTAAGTATATGAGGTTAAAAATATGTCAAAAAGAAACTTTTGATCTATAAAACAATTTATTTATAGAAACTTTATAGAAGATTTTCTAATATTGTTTTCTATTTTAGTATATTTTACGTAGGTGAAAAAAAACAAACATTTTTTATAATTTTATTTTTCATACTAAATGGAAAATGTTCTCCTCTTCATTTTCACTTAAATAAAGAGCTCCAAGATCTAATGCCCTTACGAACTAAAGCTCACAAACTGTAATTAACTAATGCTCATACACTATTCATATAATAGTGAGCTTTAATTAATTATGAAATAAAGTCGACAAAAGTGGATCTTAGTTCTGAACTGTGAGGTTTTGTTCATATCAAAAAGAAGCCTTAACCATTAACATCGAAAAATTTGTAGGTATTTGTTAATTTCTCCCCATTTCTTGCCGGCCTTATTCCGTATGGGTGCTGCTTCGTGAAAGCAAGTAAAGTTTAAATATAAGATTTTAATTGTATAATTTGCAAATATACTTACTACATCGCTTCTAAAGCGTTTGCATACTTTATTTCATTGCCAAAGAAATTACACCTTTTCCACTAAACAAAATTTGATCTAAAACATAAAAATGGAAAAAGACATATTGCCTTGCCACAATTAAAACTTTTAGTATTCTTTTCTAGAAGTTGTGGTTTTCAAGAATTTTTCAGAAAGTTTCAGATAGCTTTTTTAAGAACGATATGTATTTTGATTTAATTATGTATTAATCATACTTTGTGTATGGAGTTAAGATTTATAGACTTTTAAAGGCACCTCTGAAGAGGTGAAAATTATTTCAAGAATTATGTTAATGAAAAATATGCTAAATTATCGAAATTTTTAAATTAACAAACTATAATGAAGGAATATTATAGCTCAAATTCATAAAAGAATTGAAATTCAAACAAATTTAAAAATAAGGACATATTAAAAATGATTTGGCAATTATAAATGTTCAGATCAGTTCAATTAATCCTTATTGAAGGATCTTTTAATTACTGAATATATAGTTATGTTTTATGATCATTTGATGAACCACGATTTTATTCAATTACTCTCCTACCATAACTATTGCTACGATAAATGGCTATTACTAAGATTAAGGAAAGGATATTTAAAGGATATTTAACGACAATAATATCTTTATTTTTATACAGTACCAGCTATGCAATACACAATCACAAATTACATAAATAATATTGATGCTCCTGTAAAAAATTCAAGTTCAAGAACAGATTTCCTAGATTTAAATTTTTTTTCAAGTTGCCATATCTTTTATAAAAGAGAAAACAAATTACAGCGCCCTTTTTTTGCTTGTGCTGTTAAAAAGAGATTTAAATTTTTTTTTTTAATTTTGTTCGTCCGCAGTGATTACAGGCACGCACATAATGTCAATGACTTTTTTTTATTTTTATTTTATTTGTTTCTTGCCTATGATGAAACAAATTTTTCTGATATTTGACTTTTAAAGAGCAATATAATAACAAACAAAAAAAAAAAAAATGTAAAGCTTGAATGAATGAAAGGGTCCTATATGCTTGATGCCTGGATATAATGATGATTGATAAGCTATAATATTTTTAAGAATTTTTTTATTTTTTAGTACATGAGTTATTTTTGATAATACTAAAGTACCAAAGTTATATCATTGTTGTTGTTTTGTTCACATCCTTTGCAAAAATTCCTTAAATGCTCTACAATTCATTTTCTTTGGGCATTGTAATTTTTTTTTTTTTAAAGTTAATATTGTATAGTCTTTGTTTTCTGATAGAATTAAAAATAAATGAAAAACCATTTTTATATCTTCCTAAAAATTTCATTCTACGTATTGTTTTATATTATTAAAAATTTAGACGTTAGGTAGGTATAGCAAAATCTTTATAAAATATTATTAAAAAAAAAATAACTGTATTTTTCAAAAGAGAAGAAAAAGGATTAAAAAAAGCATTTACTTAATATATATGGAGATATTATGGAAAAGATAACACAACTTATTTTTGTTTTATAATTATATACTTCATAAGCTTCTTTGTAATAACTCCTTGGAGTTTTTTTTTTAATAATACCTACTTTATTACTTTTTTTGTCTCCCGGAATGATTTTAGAAAACTAAGGAAGAAAAAAAAATATATCTACTCAATAACTTTTAAACAAAAGAAGTAATTTTCCAAAACAATTCATTTTTATAATACTTTATCTTATAGTGTAAGAGAAGTATTGAAATAATGGTAAATGTCGATTTCAATATTTATATTAGAGGCTTTTGTTAGTACTAGATGATATTATAATCAATGTATTATGTACGAAAAAAAGAGCAATAATATTGGCATTGGTGTATTAATTAGAATATTTATATTATGTAGGCGATATCTGTCTGCTATCGCACAAGTTCGCATTAAATTAGATAATCTACAAAGGCTCGCATTAAACACTAGAAATGAAATCAACCTAAGCAAAGCGTAGAGATTCATTAATAATTACATATTGAATTATCTTCTGAATAAAAGTTTGTAAAAGACTTCTCTCATCTGGACAGTATAATAACAATTAGCGGAGGAACTTAGAACGATCTGGAGAACAGACTAAAGAAAACCTGAACAACATATTTTATAAGATTGTAAATCATGTAAAAGAACTCGCAGATATCCAGAAACACCAAACTTACAATATTTTGATCCTATGCAAAAAATTTATTTTACTATAATATGGTAGCAAAACTTGGCCAACATCAAACTCAATGGGAAACAGATTGCAGGTATTAATCAGTAAGTTATCTGCAGAATATTTAACAATAATAATAACAAATAATGCTCTACTGTGGCATATAACAAGTGAGAAACCAGTTATAAAACAAAAATAATACAACGAAAATCTAGAGCATACACTAGATAAAAAACAGGCGGAAAACATAACGAGAATGGTGCTGGAATTGAACCCATAAAGCATTAGAAAATACGGTCGGCCGAACAACACCTGGCGACGAATAATTATTCTGAAGCTTTATATAAAGCCTAGTATTATGTAAGAATTATTATTGCAGACAGAAATATTATTGATTTTAGTATTTAGGAATTAGAAGAAATAGTAGGAATTATTGACCTACAGAATATCATGAATAAATTGCGTAAAAGCTTACTTTGCCAGACATATTTCATGTAATAAGCCAATTTTTGTTGATTTTATATTGTTATCCGGGGCTAAAAAGTTTCTGTATTTTCCTTGGAAAAAAATGTGCCTAAAGTGTCATGGAACCATGCTATTATTAAAAACTATTTTTATGGTTTATGAACTTTTTTTGAACATTTTATTAGATTCATGTTAAATCATAGTTAGTAGAATTTTTCGACTCGTTTTTAAAACGAATTTTTATATTTATTTAATTTTTATGTTCGTGAAACATGAGTATGTAATTTATGGAACAACTTTCCATCATAAGGTAGGTATTGCATACATATTTTATCTTATTCATTCATTTCAATTATGTTATGTTTAAAATCATTTTTGTTTTTCTTTTTCAATACTATTCAATTTGTATATATGTGTGTGTGTATAATTTTATTTCTTAACCTTTGATTTTTTTGTGATATGTGTGTAATGTGCTATGTATTTTATATTTTTATATATATGTAGAAGTTATCATTAAGGTGAAACTCCTTTGTATATAGATCTACAATGATTGTTATCATAAAATTGAATACATAATTGTGACTATCAATATACATATGTAGATATATTTTATATAGATTCCGATAATATGTATATTATCTTTAGGATCTTGTAATATATCTATCGTCTGAACAGTTTCAATTGAAAAGGAAGATGTTAATTTTTCTATACTATCTGGTACTATAGGTAGAAATTTATAATTTTTTTTTTCTTGTTCTTGTTTTTTTTTTTTTTAAACAATAATAGCAATTTCCTCTTTTTGGTTTTTGAACTTTGGTTTTAAATGCATTTAAAAAAGAAAACTAGATATAATTTAGGTATTTTATAAATTCAATGATATCTTATAAAGGATATTCTAATCTAATCATTTCAAGCAGAAAACAAAATATTAGAGAAATTGTTATTTTAACCCACAATAAGATGAAAATGTTCATTATTGTATTCAGATAAATTATTATTTTTTTTTTATAGAATATAAGAACAAAATTTCTGTTTAACAATTTGACATGTAATAAGAAATGCTGTTTTCCAGTTCCGGAAAATATTTTAATTTAATAGAAGTAAGAATTAAACTAAAAAAAATATTCGATAATCTGAACAAAATTTCAAATTTAATTTATTTCATTTAAAACAGAAAAAAAAAAAATTTCATGTTGATAATTATTATTATACATAGCGAAAAGGATTTTAAAAAGTTTTTTTAAGGATTCCTTTAAATCAGATTCATGGAATAAGTGAATATTGCAAATGGTTATTTAAAAAAATCCCAATTTTGAAAAAAAATAAATAAAAATTTAAGACACCATTTACATAGTACAATTCTGAAGGAAATGTTCCAAAGTCAACAATAATTTAATAAAAATAAATGAATAAAAGAACAGGGGATGTAAAAATATTATTCCACATTATATTTTCACTTATAAAAAACTTCATGATACAACACTTTTAATCACATTTCAACTGAATTAAAGATTTTATATCATAAAAATATCACATTGAAGCACATCTCAATTCTAAATAAAGTTAAACAAAATTTCTTTAAAGTACAAGGATAATATTTTATAAAAATAATTAACCATTTTTAAAATATTTTGTTTCCAGGTGATGCAGGTGATGAAATACTTTTTTGAAAAATACCTAATTATAGTTTTTTTTCTTTTTATGGAAAACCTTAAAAATCCTGAACAAAATTTGTAAATTCCATTGAGATATAAGTAAACATTTTTGAAACATTTTTCTTTTTTTTTTTAAATAAAATATTAGAAAAAACTAATTGTTTAAAAAGGGATGTATGGTAAAGGAACACAAAGAACTATAATTATATTATTTCTGTAATTTTTTGAGCAATTATCAATAGAACAACTGTAGAAAATGTAAAAATTAATTTAATTTGTTAGTTTTAAATTATTCTTTTAGTGATAATGTTGAACCTAATAATATATTCCTTAACTTAAACGAGCTATTAACAAATTTTACTCTAAAGACACAAATGCACACAGTTCTTCTGGGTAGTGTGGGACTTTAACCAACTTTATGGATGTAATATATAATGTACAATTTGGTTTTGAGGAAAAGGATGAGGGAAGAATTTGTTGGGAAATTCGGTTTGGGATAATTAGGATTATGGAGGATGAACGAAAAAATTTGGATAGTTATTTTGAAGAAGGATGTTAATAATGTTCTTCCTAAATTTCGTTATATCGCACACAAATGAATTACCAATTTTTTCGGAACACATGTAAAGGCGTCCATAAAGGCGATGTGCGCGTGAGACGTGTGTGCGTGAGAAAGAATTGCCGAATGGTGTGTTACGTTGGAAAATTTTAAGTGGAGACATTAAGTAAGTATTTAGTTAATAAGTAATCATTTGTTATTAAGTAATAAGCATATCTATTTATTTAGGACTATCTTTTAATTTCTCGATTGGTTTATTTTCCTCAATAATTGAAAAAACGTGTTCAAAAATAACATATTTATTACTAACATATTTTTTTTAATGTCAGTATAAACGAAAAATATATTAGATACTCGTACCTATGGAAAACTTATATGCTAATCTCAGAAAATTCATTATTAAGGTTTCTTCTTTCATTCGTTTAAGTACCTACTGGTATTATATTATAATCGTTAAGTAATTATTATCTTTTCTTACTTAAGAGCTTATGAAATTCTTAAAACAGTAAATTACTTTAAAATTCAATTTATTTAGTGTTGTGCAACAAGTTGAAATTGCAGTATATATACCTTTTTTAAAACAAGAAATTTGAAATATTTTTCATTTTTCCTGTTAATAATTGGAAAAATTTTCATTTTTTTTCTTTTTCCTTATTAAAAGTTCATTCACTGTGACAATGCTTTTAAGCGTTTATATACTATAAATGTACCTGTCGAAATTATCATCATGAAAATTATGTAGGAATAAAATGAAAGGATATTACCTTCCTATATATTTTTATTCTTCTTCAACAATTTATCATTTAAAGCAAAAACCAGAAAAAAAAAACAAAATAAAAATAAATTACAAAATAATCTCAAATCTAAGGATACAGGAAAGAACTAATTTTATATTTTCATTACAATGTATCTATTGATTATAAAATATATTTTTAATGACTAGTCAAGTTATAAATAGCTAGAACAGATGAAAGTCACATAGGATAGAATAGTGACTTTTTATTCTAGGAACCCTTTTATGATGGCAATGATGACACTGTATTTTATATGACAAGTTTTACCAAAAAGTGAAACCTTTAACTTGGAAACAGTCCGAAAAATGTATGTGGTTCTTAAAAAAATCTATAAACATATTATTATTTGCAATTATCCTTGTTGCCCTAATATACCCCTTCTGTGTAGTTCAAAATTCATCATCTATAATACTGTTTTAACTTTTATTTGTTACAATCGAAAGGTTTATAATATGCCTAACAAACTTCGAAATTTTAGTATGTCGGAAAGGTCGGGCCAAATAAGGTCGGAGACTCTAAGAAAAACTTTTTTTCTCTTCATTTATTCTTTTACATGTTAAAGCCATTATTTACAAGTTTATAAAAATTCTAGCATTACTTTTAATTAACCTTCCACAATTAACTGAATAACGGTTCTTCAAAATATATTGAGTATTAAAAAAATTAAACATTTTTTCTATGTTACTGCACCACTTAAAGTTAAATTTATGAATGCAATAAATATGTTATGATTAATTTATATAATAAAATATTTGTACACATTCATTGCTGTAGTTTCGTAGAGGAGGTAGAGGGCTATCCTTATATTTAGGATCTTGCGTTTACATCTTGTGTTGTGCACTTCAACTATAAGTGAAAATTGTTTATCACAGCGATTTATCGACCCAGTTAAAGCCTCTTACAAATTTAAAGTTTGTCCTCCGTTGAAGTTGTCTCATTTTAGAAAAATTTTCCCAGTAACTCTCTTCCAAGCTTCCAATTCTTTATTTTTTAACATAATATTATAATGGTTTTATTATTCGTTAGAGCGTCTTGAGAGGTATCTTGAAAATGATATCAATAAATTTATTGCAATCTTTATTTTATAACTAAGCTTTAATTACGCTTATTAAAACCTCTATTGTTTTTATTATTAGGCAAACAATTTATTAGCAAAAGTTTTGGTGTTGCAGTTCATTGCAACTGTATATTTATTTATTTTAGGAATTATTGACTTATATTAATGAGAAGATTGTTATGTCTATATAATAACGGGTAAATATTCATAATAACCGTATTTGATAAATTAGCCTTAACGTAATATTACATTGTATATTTAGTAATTACAATATAATATAATTATAAAAATATATATTATGTATAGGTTTTTATGTCTATTCTGTGTTTCGTAGTTAAATATTATACTAATCTCTAATTTCTTCTAAATAATATTATATAGAATTTATAAAATACCTTTTACTGTTTCTTTTCGAAAAAGTCTTTTGCCCTGAAATATTCATTCAAGGATTCATTTCCTTTAATTTTTAATGTAGATTTTGTATATGTATAAAAATGGGTGTTTTAAAAGAGTAATTTAAATGATTTTGATTTTAGATGTACATAAATATAAATTACAATTGAAACTAAAAAGAAAATTTATTTGAAATTCAAAATATCAATAGGTTTCGGCACGTATTAGTTTTAATTTTTGTTGTTTTTTACATAAAAGATAAAATAATTATTGCAGAATACGCTGCAGTCGACTTGGATGAAGCATTATTGTGTATGCATAACAGTAGACACAAACTGAAGTTTTGTATTATCAAAGATTTTATAAATTAGATTAGGTACAACTAACATTACGATTATTTGATATAGATTTAAATTTGGCTCCTCCTATTACTACGTGTTGTAGATTTTCCTCAATTTATAATACTTCTGCCAGCCCTATCGCCAATAAGAAACTAAAGATGTATAAAGGATTTATTGTTGGTAGTTCATCTCCCATAAAACAATGTAGAATATTATAGTGTGCAATTCGTTTTTATCTTCTCTGTTCAGAAAAAATTAATGTGTTGATGCTCTAGTTTAAAGTATAATGGTCAAAGTAAGCTTTGATGCCGAAATTTATCATATGGCGTTCATTAAATAAACGGAAATGTGGAAATCAAAATAGATCTTCTTATTCAACTTTCTTAAAATGTATGTGAAGTAAAAAGAGGTGTAGTTTGATTTAGGTGGTAGGCAAAACTCAACATTCTTTTTAAAGTTCTTACCCATCCTAACAAAAACAAAACAAAAAATGTTTAGTTTTGATTATAAGATCTTTTAATATTATTAAATCTTAATCTTAATAAGACTTTGACACTTTGGCTCACTTGTCTTCTAGCGGGGGTGAGAGTTTTTTAAAAACACCAAGGATACCTGCTTAGCCATTGTACTATTGCAATTTAGCTATATATCTATTATAGAAAGACTTTTCTATTTCGCATTTGATGGATATTTGAAAAGATGGTGTTACAGATGACAGATGACTTATATGAAACAATGACTATAACCTTAATTCGAAAGTGTAATATTTTTTGTGTACAATATGCATATTATTTTTGGTATTTTATTTTTGGTTGTGACTGTAAATATACCTTGTTATGAGGGGGAAACAAAATTTTTATTTAAAATTTTAACTTGTATCTATGTTTATTTTTACGTATATTATTCGTATTTACATATTAATTTATTAATACTTACGTAAATTAGTATAAAATAGTACTAGAGTAGAGGAGAATATTTTTCACTTCAATTATATTGGTGGAAATTATTTAATTTCTTTTATAAACACTTAATTTATTTATCAGCCAAATGTAAATATTTTAATTATGTAGTATGAGTTTGATGTCATTACGATATTATTGTTAAATTAGTAATAAAATAATTCAAAATGCAATATTAAAATTTAAAAATTAAACATTTTGGTGAGGAAGCTTAATAAAAATGTTTATTTTGCTAGTTCAGTTACGCAAATCCGATTTTAAAAATTTTCTCTTGACCGCAAACCCAACTGGTCAGATCATATGAGTGTTAGAAGGAAAGAATAATATAAAATATCAAATGGTTTAACATTTTAGCTAATAAAAAATTGTAACTACCATTAAACAAGGTAGAATGCAAACCAACGGTTTTTAAAAGCGCACATTTCCAAAACTCAATACAAACTGTTTGAGACAGTTTTTGACAGAAGTGTGACTTGCACAAAAATTTTTAAATTTCATGTAATAAGAAAAAATGTGAAAATAGGACATTTTGGAAATTTTGAGGGGCCGTAAGTCTGGAATCCTATATAACTAAGAAAAGCCGTTAACACACGTAAAAATATATTATTGAACCTTTAATTTTCATGTCTTGCTGAAGAAAAATGTTTACAGGTGCCTAAGTTACAGGTGTCTAAAAATAGCAAGTTTTCAATTTTTAAGGCGTAATAACTCTTAAAGAGGGGGTGCTACCAAAAAATTTTCTGAGGAAACTTATACTAATTCGAAAAGTTCTTTCTTGCCGCAAAATTTCAAGCCTCTATCTGGAAGCAAATTTAAAAAAAATTGTATAATTTTGATATTAATTTACAAAGTTAAAAAAAAATACCTGTCGAATGCCGTTTTCAGATTGAAAAAATCTTAAGCAGAACATAAGATATATGCATTTAAAAATAGGGCTTTTTCAAAGTTTGAGGGGCTGTAGCTCCGTAATGGGTGGGGCTACATGAAAAATTATTTTTTTTATGAGACCTACCCATGGTTAACATTTTTTTTGTCTATATTTAACAGTGTAGAAGTTTTGTAAACAGACGGACGGACAGAGTTAAACTAATAAGCACATTTTTTCAAAATTTTTTTTGAAATGTGCTAAAAAGTCATTATTAAACCTATTTGGATTTAAGGTTATCAAGTTTTAAGAACATTAGCCGAATCGAAGATAGAAATAATTTTAAAAGATTTTAAACAAGAGCTTTAAGATGTACGATTAATGTACCTAAACATATTGCGTTTGTTGGATATAATACAAAGATTTACAGTTTGAAGATGTATGAATCGAAACCAAAAATTACAGTAAAAAAAATATCCAATAAAACAAACTTCATCATCATCAATTAAATAAATTGAAATTTTACTCTAAGTATAATGGAAAATGTATTATATATTTAGAAATATAACATCATTTGCTTATAAAGGTGAACCCAGATGTTTATTTTATGATTTAAAATTTTTTTTTTATTTATAAAATTAAACATAGGTAAATAACCATATACTATAACATAACTAAAATACTAAAAAAATAAATGAAGGAGAATGCAAAACCAATTGGGTTCTAAAGTTCACATTTCTAAAATATTTTAAAATTAGAATAATAATTTTTTATAAAAATTACAGTATTTCTTAAAAAATTAAAAGACATATACGTAATATTACTGAAAGAAGAGAATCCATATTTAATGGAAGTATATTACATAACTTAGCAGTTCTCATAGTTAATAAGTTGCTATAACCAGTTTTAAATCATGTTGAAATTCTAACTACATAGAAATAGCCACTTAAAGCTTCTAATCTAGGACTAAATTCGAATTATTTTAGAATAAGCATAATTGATTTTAATTCAATCGAACAAAATTGTCATTACCTTCCATATATATCGATGGTTTAGAACGCAAAAGTGCTAAGTAACATTTTTTTCAAAATACGTTTTTTTACACTAATACTAATATCGGAAGATGTTCTTTCAGTGTGTAAACTTCTCATAAGTGTGCGTTAATTAGTTTCCGAGATCCTTGTGCTACAAAAAGATTAAATACAAGGACGAAGAACACAAAAATGCTAAGTACTTTCTTAGAATGTTTGTACTACAAATAAATGTATACTGATTAGACGCAAATATGCTAAGTACGGCACTTAGAACTTTACCACCACAAAATTTATAAATTAATCAAATACAAAAATGGTAAGTGCTTACTTAGAATTTTTGTTCTACAAATAAATCTATACTTATTAAATGCAAAAATGCTAAGTACGGCACTTAAAATTATGCAACTACAAAAATTTATGAATTGATCAAACACAAAAATGCTAAGTGCTTACTTAGAATTTTTGTACTACAAATAAATGTATACTTATTAAATGCAAAAATGCTAAGTACGGCACTTAAAATTATGCAACTACAAAAATCGGAATTGTAGTAGACATTTTATGCTAAGTGCACAAAATACACAGACCTTCCTGTACAAAATCTCAGGTTTTATTAAAAATTTTTTTTTGAAGCTAAAAGCTAATATAAGTAGTTTTTAAAGAAAAAAACTGAAAACCAAAAAAGCTTTGGTGCAATTTTCTAACTTGCACGGATTTTTTTCTGCGAGTTCTCAAACTTTCAAAACGCTCCTGTGGAAAATTTTAAATTTGTTACTTAGCATTTTTGCGTTCTAAACCATCGATATGTAAAAGAGGGAAATATTGGTCGAATATTTTGACAAATATCAGGAGAAGTAATAACATGGTTGACACGGTCACTTATAAGACGTAAAGTGTTATTTTTGGGAACAGCCTGCTTATATGAGAGAAATGAATACTCCATCCTAAGTCGGATATATAATAATATCTGCCTTAATATATAAATATTATTTGGCATATGATAAAATAGCTCTTGAGGAAAAATTAAATGGTAAAGATATGACAAACATTTAGCAGAATTCTTAGTTATATCAAAAATATGGTCAAATTAGTTAACACGTTGTGTCCCACACTCACAAATGAATATATAAAAAACTTACCTTAAATAACTTACCATGTGTATTAACGGTGAAAATCACTCGAATGTTTCAAAATACCGTGCTTACAAGTGTACATAAAAATAAACTTGCATTTAAGTCCCACAAATCAACGGTGAACATTTTTAATTGAAGTTTCATTGAAATTTTATTTTCTAAATTCACTTGGAACAAATTGGCATAGATGTAAAGTTCTAGGTGTAAAAAATGTTTAAAATGTTTAATTTTGGTTAAGCTAAAGATTAGTTGAGCTACCACAATTAATAAACAAGATTAACTATTGACTGATGAATTAATTTTCAAATTTCAACAAAGTTTTATTTTGAGCTAAATGTGCTAAAACCAAAAAAAAATCCCCATATTTCAAAAATTTATTGAAAATATAAATTCCGTTACCCATTTTTTGAACAGGATATAAAAAAAAAAGGTAAAGTAAAAAATAAAGTATAGATACTTAGATACTACTTACTAGTTATTAAAGGTTTCATACCACAAGATGTATTATACTCCTATATATAGATAGTTAGTTAGGTACTCATTGAAACAGCATTAAATCATAACGCAAATAAAAAAGTTATTATAAAGAAGATGAAGAAGAATGAACAGAAGTGTAAAGCAGGAAATTGATAGTAATAATAAATTAGAAGTTGATGTTGAGAATGTCATCAAAAATCAAAATTTTTTTCTCTTGAAAAAAATACAAAACAAAACAAAAAGATAAATAAATAATATAAAAATCTAACATCAGATGTGAATCTTATGATGAAAATGTTTTAGATACAGTTTATAATTTTTTTCAATTTTATCTTCTTTATCATTTTCCTTATAATAAAATTAGTGATGCAACTGAATAAAAAAAAAAAAAAAAATAATAATATTCCTTTTTCAGATGAGGTATTATTAATATTTTAAGTTTTTATTCAAATGATTTAAAATACAAAATAAAAAAAAAAAAAAAACTCAACTACTGATAGCGGAAACGGAAGTATTCATTATAAAGACCTCTATAGAATTTCTATAGAATAAAATAACGATTTGTTTATCGAAAAGTTTTATAGAAATTATAAAAGCCATCATCAATAATGTTGCTGTTTAATGTTAATGCAAATGCTTCAAAAAATTTTATAAAAAAAAAATAACTATTGACAATAAATTTCTTTTTGTGATTTTAAATTTATTTATATTAAAATGATGTGAAATTGTACATAGATAATAAATCAACAAAACTAAATAAAATAGTTTAAAAAAGATGATATCTTATAATAATATCGTGATTCCAATTTAAATAATTTGTTTTATATAAAAGAATATGGTAGGCCTAAGGGATTCAAATATTTTCAATTGCATTTAAAATGATTTACTTATTTAAATATTAATTAATAGAAAACGAAATTCTTATAATGGCGGTATGGATATTTTACCGATATTTTACTACGTATTTCAAAAGAATAAAATATCAAATAGATTTGTTCGAAATTTTTTCTTAAAAGGTTTTTAAAGAGTTTAAAAATAATTTTGTCATGGATTAGATTTAGATCATGGATGGATTAAACATGGATTAGGATAACACTCCCACTTTTTGCGAGCGAGCACGCAATAGAGCAATAAATCTACCTAGAGGTTATATGTTATTTTGTCTCCACTTATAATACTTCTGTCAGACCTACTGTTTTTTGGAAACTAAAGATTTGTGAAGGGTTATTGTTGGAAGTTCATATTCGGTAAAGCAATATGCTCCTATATAAGTGCACATATTTTTTTTTGAGTAAAGCTTTGAAGTTTTTAAGTATGTGCTCTGCTAAGAAAAGAGAGACCTTTAAGACCTTATGTTAAGTAAAAGTTAACTTAGAAAAAATGTTTGTTCTTGTCCATATTCAAGAGCTTTTGAGGGTGAAAATTTACAAATTCAAAGCTTTTGGACACCTGAAAACGCCATTCGACAGAAATTTTTTTTACCTTTATAAGTCATTATCATAATTATATATAGTTTTTAAATTTAGTATTTAAATTTACCGTTATGTGAAAACCAAATTTTGTATGATTTTTCTACTTTCATAACTCCGGCACGCTTTTAGATAGAGGCTTGCAATTTTGAGGCAAGAAAGAATTTTTAGAATTAGAATAAGTTTGCTCAGAAAATTTTTTGGACTAATTTACTATTTAAATTTACCGTTATGTGAAAACCACATTTTGCATGAAATTTCCTTTTTCATAACTCCGGCACGCCTTTAGATAGGAACCTAAAATTTTGGAACAATAAAGAACTTTTATAAATAGTATAAGTTTGGGCAGAACATTTTTTTGCACTACCCCCTGGTATTTAAGAGGTATTAGGGCTGAAAAATTGAAAATTTGCTATTTTTAGGCACTGCAACTTAAGCACCTGTACACATTTTTCTTCGGTAAGACATACAAATTAAAGCTCCAGTAATATATTTTCACGTGTGTTAATGGTTTATCTTAGTTATATAGGGTTCCGGAAAAAATTTTCTGAATTTTGTTTTTTAAATTTTAAAATTTTTTTACAAGTCACAATTCTAAACAGTTTGTATTGTGTTTTGGAAATGTGCGCTTTTAAAAACCGTTGGTTTTCATTCTACCTTGTTTACAATTTTTTTTACATAATTTTTGATGGAATTTGAATGGAGTTTGATTCTTATATAATTTTTTATTGGAATTTTGATGGACAATTTCCACAATACTTTTTACTATCTTTTTGTATTTCTAAAAACCTTTCTTTTTACATAATGTCTGATTTTATCAAATTGTCCTCAAAAAATGATAAATCGTATAATAGAAAAATTTTCATATTGTTGTTGGCGATCATAATCTTGTCCAGTCGGCTGCTTTGAATAATAATTTTGTTGAAACGTAGAATTACATTCTGAAATTCATCATACAATATGTTCTTCTTCTAACTTGTCTGTTTCTACGTTATATTTTGTCTTAAAAAATAAGATGTATAGAAGACTACATTTTTCTGGATACCTCGTTATAACTGCCAAGTGTAAAGAAATTGCTAGTGTGGTCTTGATATTCTGATTTATATAGTCTTTGTTTATATCGTCAATTCTTTATCCTAAATTAGCGGTCATATTTTAAAAAATACTTTATTATTCTATTTAAATATAACAAAAAAAAGTTATCAATAACTTGAAAACTAGAGTAAGAATACAAAAACCTTTAAAGTTCAAGGACAAATTCGATATATAATATATTGTAATCACTTCTTTTTACCACTCTTCATATTTTTGACCTAAAATATAAAAGTGTAATGAAAACAACATGTACCTACACCACTAAGTGCCTTTGGTAAATACAATTTTTATGATCTCTTTTTCTGACACAATCATAATACCTAATAATGCCTTTGAAATTTTTGACTTATTATTAAAAAAAAAAACCCTACCTACCTAATATTTTGTTTTTTTGCACCAATATGTCCTTAAAAGATTAAAATAAATGAAAAAAAAAAAGAATTAAACAGGATTTAAATAAATGGAATGCAACAATATCCTTTTCAAATATTTGTGATATTTAGAATTTTTTTGTTCCTTTTTTGCTTCTTAGAAATCTTAGAAAATATAAAAAAAGGAAATTTGAACTTTTTAAAGAAAATAATACAGAAATAAATGCCCAAAATAAAACATCAAAACATCAACAAATTTTTTTTTTGTTTTTTTTTTTTTGCTAAAAAATTCTAAAAGGAAATTTTTTTTTTTTATGATTTTTCCCCGGTATTAATAACAGTTTCCTTTTAACGCTTGAAAAATTTTCTTAGAATTTCTTTTTATTTTCATTCCTAAAGGAAATAGGAGAACAAGAAAATATTATTCTTCTTATATTTTCATAAGTTTGTTGTTATTGTTGTTGTTTTTGTCATTTTCTTTTTGGGTATTTCCTTAGGAAAATAAAAATGAAAAACAAGAAAAATCAATTTGAAACATAGAAAACAATTAAAGGCGAATTATTAAATCTTTTCCTATAGGCAGAGATTTGGTTTTGACAGAGGTTTTGGTTTTAATTTTTTTTTTCTCCCTTTTCTTTTAACTAAAGGCGAATTATTGTTTTTTTGCTATTTTATAAATATTTTATTTTTAAAGAAAATATTTTTAACAAGAAATTTACTTTATTTATTAAAAAGAAATTTGTTATGAAGTTTTAAATAAAATTTTATATTTAAAAAAAAAAAAAAAAAGAGAAAAGTAAATTAATTTTAAAAGCTAATTTTGTATGAATTTAAGATAATTTTTATTTCTTTTTTTTTTATCTTTATTCTAAAAAAAATAACACACGTTGATAAGTTTAGAGTGATAAATGAAAATATAAAACAGAAGTTAGCATAATATAATCAAAATATCATACAATATTTTAATATAAATAAAGACGGTTGATTCTTAAAGATACATTAAGCAGATACAAATTTTTGCAAAAAGGCAAAACGTCAGAATAATAAAGAATTTTTTTTAAATATATTGTATCTTTATTGTAATTTCCTCCAATTTAAAATTATATTTATAATTTGATTAAAGCAGTTAGTTCGTTTTATTTACTTATTTAGAAAATTTAACCTAGGTCTACGAAATTTTAGCAAGCAAATCAAATTGACAACGACAAGAATAAAAAAGGTTCCATATATAAAAAAAACGAACATTTTTACAAGTAAGTGTAGAAAAAATATTACTTGGATGTACAGATACGTACAACACATTCATGTTTGTTAAAAAAAAAATGTTTGTGGTAATTAATCATCACCGGATAAATATACATTCGCAATAAATCCGCACAAACATAAATTCTCATACGAAAAATCCGCAGACAGAATTTCACGTATACAATGAAATATGCGCAGAACAGAATATCCCGCACAAGGTAATAAATAATATTATCCGCCCATGGCAAATCTTTTTTAAGTTAAATATTTTATTGATATTTTTAATATTTTTGTATTTAAATTATGCATTTTTCAATTTGATCATATTGACATACTTATGCAAAATAAAATAATTAGAAGGGGTTTTAAAGTTGATTTAAAAATCAGAGATTCAATAATTTGTTTGGCGGCGTGTTTAAATTTCTACTATGTGCGAATACTTCCTTGTGCTGAATTATCGTATATATGCTTTTATCAACTAACTGTAATTAATTACCTCATGTCAGAAGGTGTTATATATACTACTGCATGTTGTAACTGATGTTGATGGCTATAGTAACTGTTAGCAAAATAGAAATAATAATAGGATGATTTATTGTTTACTTATATAGTCTCAATCCCAATTTATAGTTTTCGTATCCTTGTCCTATTCTTTCCTATCTCTACTCCCTAGATATTCTACTGCATTAGCAGGTAGGGATTTTACCCCATTATATTATCTAAACGAGAAGAATGACTTAATCAGTAAGAATCTGATACTATACCTAGAGAAAATACTTGGTGTCTTTGGAAGAATCCCACCTCCCTTAGGAAAAACAAAACTGTAATAAATTATTAAACTGTATTAAATGGAAAAAAATTATGGTCATACTTTTTTAAAAACTTAGTTTAAAGAAAACTGTGGAATAGTATCATAAAAACATAGAAATTCCAATAGGAAGTTTACATCAGATTTTATTTTTCCGGACAGTTAAATTTTTTTTTTTTAATAATAGCTGTTTATTATTTCTTTTTAATTTAAAAAATAGTACCTATAAATATAATTTTTAATAAGTTTTCCTTACTATGTATGGTTATTCTAAAATATCACAATACATTCGGAATATCTATATCTATAATTTCTACTTTTTTACACTTAAAACTTCGCAATGTTCTTCCTAAAAGTGTATTTTGACTTCTTGCAGCTTTTGATTAACAATGACAGCTTTTGATTTAATACTAATACATTTTTATTATTTGATGATGTAGAAAGTGATCAATAAGTTTTATAGTCCTGCCCTTATCCTATCTACTACAATAGGTGTTTAGAGAGAAAATCAGATTTAAATCAAAAACAAAAAATGAATATAAATTTTATAGGTTTTTTGACCGTATTTAATAGAAAATCTAGTCAGTTATCAATATGTTTGCACTTTAGACTTTTTATTTACTAAAAGTAAAAAAGAAACTCTTACAGACAGGGAACGTATTTTATTATATAAGTATACCTACAGCAATAAAAATTAACAAATATTATTGTATATTCCTCCAAAAAAACTGATTTCGGCAAGTCTGTGCACCTAAAATCTACCATAAATTTCAATAAGTCGTTGACAAGGAGACAGTATATTCCGGTAACTTTTAGAACACTCTGTTCTTGGAAATAAACTTAATTCGTTTACTTCTAAAAAATATTTTTTTTCATTTTTTAACTTGAACAAATAAAATAATTTTATATTTTATAATTTAACTTGAATTTTAGTTGTCGTTCTTTTTTAATTTCAGTTTTTTGTAATCTTTAATTGGGTCAATGAGTTAATTTAAGATCGTTAAACGTTTTATATATATATGTTCCACAGAAATGATAATTAAACCGCCACAAACATTTGAAAGTTAAATCGTATTTCAGTTTTTTTTTTTTTCGTTCCTTTATTTTAAAATGTAATCGGTATATAAAAAAAAAAAAAGAAACAGAAAAAAGAAAAAAGAAAATGTTAATTTTAATCCATTGAATGTACGTTTTTCACCGAAAAAGAGATACAAAAAGAATAAAAAATTCCATTTGAAATTCTTTTATAAAAATGTTTTTATTCCATATATTCCATTGCCCATAAAACTCATAATGCTCGTAATTGTAAATTCTTTTGCAAATCTCATAAAAAAAAAGTCTACACATATTCTATTTTTGTTGATTTTGTTCAGTAATGTATGAAAGAATTCCTTTTTTTTTGTTTTGAGACTAAAACATTTTAGGCTAGATGAAAATTCTTACAAAAACGAAGAAACCATTCTATAACTAGATAGGTATATGATTATAAAGAACAACAACAACAAGTTATTTTTAAAATACAAAGAATTAACAAAAAAAAAAAATACAAAAAAAAAAGAAAAAAGGACTGAAAAAATTCTCTGTTCATGCAATTAAGAGTAGATAAGGAAAAATACAAAAGAAAAAGTTTTTCTTTTATTTATTTTTTTTTTTTTTGTTTTATTTTAGTTTTGTCCACATTTTCTTTTTCACTTGCTAGCTAAAAAATATTTCGAAATTTTCCACTTAACAACTCTGTGTTCAATACCTCTGTAATTGAAATTTTATTGTACAAAATGTTTTATTAGTAAATTGAAAAGAGTAAAAGTCATTGATCCTTGTTAAAAGAAAAAAAAAAAAAGAGTTGAAATTATTAAAGGAAATGTTATCACATATTAAGTTTTGGCACGAAAACATTATTTCTGAAAAAGGTAAATAAAAAATGTTTATGCTCTTAAATTTATATACTATTATGATTCTGGTTTAAATAAATTTTTCCTTGTTTTTGATTAGTGAAGTAATTAAAAATTAATCATTATTTTTTTTTTCCTAAGCGAGGTGGCAATCTTCCAAAGACACCAAGATTCCCAAAGAAGTCAGATTCTTACTGACTAAACTCACCTCGCCTTTTAGCCTATATAATGGGATGAAAAACTTACCTAGGGGGGGAGCTAGAGAGTAGGGATACAAAAGAATAGAACAAGGATGGGAAAACTTTGAATTGGGAGTTGGACTGTCACGTTCTCTTATTATTATTACTATTTTGCTAAGAGTGACTATAGCCATCAACAGTTACAACATGCAGTAGTTATTTTATAAAATAAAATAAATTTTCTTCTGTAATGCACATATATGTTGGCTTTCCAGTATTATTTCGAAAAATTTACCTAGCCACAAAAAGCCTTTCCATTTATTAAAAGGAAATCTGTGGATAGTTTTTATTTCATACTTAATCGATGTATTCCTTTATAATTTTAATTAAATTTCAAACTGCTCCATTTTAAATGTGATAATTTAAATTTATTTCAAAATTTTTGGTCCTGTTATATTGCCGCGTTTAAAGGTGTCTAAAAATGGTCACGTTTTTAAATATTTTATTTCTTTATAGAATTATTGCATTATATGCTTGTTTTTCAATACCTTGTTTTGATCCTTTTCCAATAATCCTTAAAAATGTCTTTTTTTGTTTTTCTATTTTTTTGAAGCATCACAATTTTTTTTTTTTTTTTTTATCATTTTTTATCTTAAAGGGAGTAAAAACATTTTTCATTTGATCTTATCTATAATTACCTCTATAAAATTTTTTCACCAATCACTTTGTTACGGCTTTTTTATCCAATCTGTTCTTAACAATAATTTTTTTTATAACTGGAAAAAAAATATGCACCAAAAATTTTTTTCTCTTTTTATTTGATGTGGTTAAATGTTTTATCAATATACATATATACCACATCAAATTAAAGATAATACTTAAAAATATTATTTACAATTAAAATCGCTTTCATTCTTTTTAATCACGTTTTTAAATTTATAAACGAATTTTTTTATTTCATACAAGTTAAGCACATAATAACAGAATTTTATAGAAATATTGTTGGTAAAAATACAAAAAAAAAAAAAAAGAAAGGATCTAAAGGATCCATCTTTTACGCCTTTATTTCAAATATAATGTTTTTCTATTTGCTTTCCTAGAAATAAAAATAAAAATAAATAAATAAAACTAACTTTAAACAACACACATGAGAAAACAGTTAAATAAAGGGATCAAAGAAACTTTGCTTAAAAATAAAAGCTGAAAAAATATTGCAACAATAAAAAACCAAAAAAAAAAAATAAAAAATGTTGTAAGATATTATATAAATACACTGGACTGCATTATTGATTAAAAATTTTGTTCAGTGTTCAGAAGTACATCAGATTTTCAATATGCATAAGTATCTGAAAAAGTATATTTTTTAATGTGCTTTACATTTTGGAAGCATAATTGGTTCTTATTTTTTTATAAATAAAGTCGGAGCAATAAATAATTATTTGCTTCCAAAATTTGCTTAAATTCAACCTGAAATATTTTTGGTTTCATCAAGATAGTTATGGTTACCTATTATTATAATTTAGTAGTTTTCAGCCACACACTACACATTATGACATTCGCCAAACATTCGCTAAATTTTGAATACAAGTACATAAATATATTTTTTTATAATGTTTTTGTATTGCAAAACCTATAATAATAATACCGCGCTACAGGGCCGCTAGTTGTCTTAAAATTATATGACAATAAGAAATGGTTCAGTACTCTAAATTCATGTCAGTAATCGGCATTATGTGAAGTCACTAGGTTATGAAATTTACAATTTAGAAATCAACATAACTGTTGCTACTTTGGAAATAGGTCTAACTGATATAAGAGCTAATCAAGCTCAGTTTTATGCATTCGACGCATTATGTCAATTTAAAATTCCATCATCACATAAAAATAATCTCCCTTTGTAATAATATAAACGTTTAGTTTCAGTCAGTTAAAAAATTCCCAGATACAGTTATGCTGATTAATTTTCAATCCTTTGCAGATCTTGCTATAATTTTCACCCTCAAAATATTGAAATCTAGATTATTTTATTTTTTATTTTTAGTCTAAATTTATTAACAATATTGTTCGTTAACTATCATCTTTATATTGCTAAATTAATTATGCTACCAACGTTATTTTGCACACCAGTGTAGCTATATATAAAAAGTCAAAAAAGAAAGAAATTATCAAAAATAAAATTATTTGAAAAGAAAAAAGAATCTTTAATGTTTTTTTTCCTCATAAACAGAAATGAAAACTGAAAATAAAAAGAATAAAATGGAATAAGACGAAACAAAAAAAAAAAGTTTTTTTTTTTATTTTTAGTTATTTGTAGTAAAACGTTAAAATATAAGAAAGAAAAGAAGATTTTGAGAGCATATTTTAAAAATTGTAATTGATTTTCCGTCAAAAAAATTGTTTTAACTAAGAGAAATGATAAAAAAGAAAAATCTCAAAGTACCGACCAATCTTAAGTAATATCTGATATTATAAAAGTAAAATAGTTTTCTTGTATAGCAATTTAGCACATTTTAACACATTAGTCCGAGTGAAATTAATTCACTATAGTTAGAAACAATAATACTTTGCGAAGACTCGGTTTTGAATATTTGTTTTATTTTAACTATATAGATATATTTTCTAGCATCGAACATTGAGACAGAATATCGAGTTCATGTTTATATTTTGTTTTTTTCTTGCACTGATTATGGTTTCCTGTAATCAATCATTTCAATTAAACAAAGAATGAAATTTTAATAAATTAATATACATGTTAATGAATGCACACAAAACAACTAATTTTAATTCATATTTTATAACTCATAGATTAAAATGTAAATTATTTGGATTAACCTATATAATAGTAACCGACAGATACAGCAGGTGCTCCCCGAGTTGTCTAATATATACGAAGGTTCAAGGAGTTAGTCAACCTGTATCTGCTAAATTTTCCATTCAATCCCACTCGTACAATTTAAGATCAATTTTCCTCTTCCTTATCCCCATTCCTTTCTTCATCCTATTTCTCAGCCATTATACTGCTTTGCAGTTATGGTGATTAGCCCTATTATGCTGGCTACGGGAGGAGGTGGTTTTAGTGAGTAAAAATCCCACACTAGCAAGGGGCATAAGTTTTAAGTGATGTTCCCGGAAAAAAAAAACGAAAACTATCTCATATATTATAGTAATTGAGTTTTGATTTCTTGACAATTTCTTGATCAGAGCAATAGATAAAAAATTCTAATGTATTCCAATATAGCGAATATTTGACTTGTATAAAGGAGACCTTTAAATTTTAAACTAAAATGTGAATTAAATCTGGATTTTGAAAATATTCATATTACTTATATTATTTATATAATGCCCTAATCAAAGAAGAATATACCAATTGTTCCAAAATGTCGATATTGTCATATTTCTCCAACAACATAATATTTCTTTACAACATAATATTTCTTTACAACATAATATTTCTTTACAACATAATATTTCTTTCCAACATAATATTTCTTTATAGGTCCAAATGTCCTTACCATATTTCCATTTCCTATAATTTTGCCAATGTATCTACCTCTATCTTTTGTTTCAACTTGTGCATACTTTATAATAATTAGTTTTTTTCTTACAGAACCATAAAAAAACCGACCATATTATAGGACTTAAAACTATCAACTGATAAGTCCATTAGTTGTTTATTAGTTTTAGTCCAAACGAAGTTAACATTCATAATGCCTTTTAAATTATTCGCTTATTATACATACTAACATAAAATTTTCTTAAAAACACTGTAAACAGTAAAAATAAATATAGAAAACTTGAAAGATAAATAACGGGAAAACCAAATATGATTATTATTTACCCAATATACACATATGTATATATATATATATATATACATTTTTATTATAATATGATATTTTATATAATTAAAAGGAGTTCAAAATATACACATTATTTTGAAAAAAAAAGTAAATAAATAAAACTTCAAATATAAAAAAAAAAAATTTTAGAATTTTTTAAATTTATTAAATAATTAAATATATAAATATTATATAATATGTATATATGTATGTATGTATATGTATATATACCTAACATATCAGTATATGTAATCTTTCATATGTAACATATCAACATGTGTAAAGTTTTTAAGTTTAATATTATAAAGTGGAAGCATAGAACTTATTAAGATTTTTGAGCAAAAAAATATGTATACAGAATTGTTTTTTATATTTTTTAAATGAAATACTGTAAAACACATAGGTTTACCTATACTACTGTAAAAGAAAATTTTAAAAACTTAAAAAAAAAAGTGGAGAGGGGTCTCGGTGACTGATGGAGTGTAGGTTCGAATCCCACTCACGTCGTAACAATAATTAGCCCTTACGACATTTAGAGCCGCAACCCAAAAAGGAAAGGCTGTGTAATATGCTTGTCACATTTACGGCGCAGCGGAATAAACCAAAAAAGCAAAAAAAGAAGGAAGTGGGTAGAAAAAATATCAAGACAGAATGTATAACCAAAGGTTCTTAAAGCCGTAAAGTTTCTAAAAACAAATACCAATTGGAATATTGTGACTTGTGAAAATCAAAAGGCACTTTCTTTAGTCTTAAGAAAATTCTATAATAATATAATCAAGAAAAGCTGTTAACACATGTAAAATTATAATATCTATTGCAACTTTAATTTTTATTTTTTATGTCTTACTATTATAATACACTTGCACACTTTGCAGAGGAATTCAAATTATAATAGGTGTAGAAATAATACCAAATTTCTAATTTTTTACTCCTAATAGGTCTTAAAAAGGCTGGGTAAGTTTTTTCTGAGGTAATTTATGCTAAAATATAAAAGTTGTTTCTTCTCTAAAAATGTCAATATTTTGTTTAAAAACGTTGCAGATATATAAAAGAAGTAAAATCTTGCAAAGTTTTCTTTTCATATAACAGTAAATTTAAATATTAAAGTGGAAAAAATTATACTGTTTTAAAATTAGTTTGTAAAGCTAAAAAAATGGAGTATAGCGCAGTTGACCTAAACTGACATTGTACACATACATTACAAAAAGTAACTTAACAAAAAAACTTGTTTCGCAAAAATGCATTTGTCAAAAAAGGTAAATGTCCAATTTACTTGTCAAAACATCCGTTTGACAAATTTTCAAATAACATCAAATATCATAAGTGTATTGTATAAATGGTAGACATTAAATATACATATTCTGTAAAAGGCGTATAACCCTGATTTAGTAATCAACTCTAAAATCCTTCCTAATCTCGCATATACAATATTCATACATATTCTGGAAAAAGAGAAAATCATGTTTTCAAAACCAACTAAAATTTAAAACGCAATACACACACTAAAACAAATTTTTAAGAGAATTAACACATTCATTTTGCTTCTTAAAAACCGGTTTTATTTTTTATACATATTTTAAAAAAAATAATTAAAGATAATATTATGAACTAACTTAGTTTCATTTTTAATTTAAAAAAAAATATTAAAATTAAAATTTAAACTCAATTTCAACATTGTCTATAATGTGGTACTTTACTTGATAACACAAAACAACAAATTTTAAAGAGCTCTAACACATTAATTTTACTACATATACACAAAGTCTTCGCTAAAAAGGAATTTTTTTTAGTTTTTTGAAAAAGGGATATTTGAGAATTACAAATTTCTTAAGTAAGAAATTTCCTACTTAATTTTTTGCATTGTGTGTTTTTTGATAAGTGGACTTAGTAGAAATAGATGTTTGTCAGAGTTTTGCTAAATGGTACGCCTCCAAAAAAATGTCCTTTGTCCTTTTCTGAGATATACAAATTTGAAATAGGGCTTTTTCAAACTTTGAGTTGGTTAAAAACTAAGAAAGAGGTAAAAGAATTGAGAAAAAGTCTAGTATATCCAAAAAAAATACTTAAATGTAAATTACGGAGTTGTATGACAGATACCCGACCATCCCGTTAATCTAAACCAAACAAAATTTACAGAGATTATTGCCATTAAACTTTATATTTTACAAAATTCTGTAGATATTTAGCTTTATTAGGAACTAAAATAAAAACCAAAGTACGAGCAAAATCAAGTTCACAACTTTACAAGTTCCGAACAAAACAAAATTTGTTGTAAAAGTCGTTGGCATAACACTTAACTTCTTTTCAGAAAATTTTGGATATCGAACTTAATTATAGACAGAGTTATTTTCATATATAAAATGGAGTTGTACGGTAGCTATCCGAATACATTTCCATATACATTTTGTGTGCTTTCCAACCTTTTTACAAACATATAGGAAATTTATTTATAGAATTAAACTATATAATTATGTTTGTACGAGTAGAAAAAGTGAATAGCTGTAAAATCAGGATTTTCCTTCAATTTCAAAATAGATAAGTAACATTAAAACTTACAGTTTTAGTTATTTTTATTATTAAAAAGAAACCTATATCTGTACAACGTCATAACCTAATTGGCTTATATGAAACAACCAAAACAAAAATCTCAGTTTATTAAAATACAAAGATTCCTGTATTATAAACATTTATTGTTATTTCAGTGGGTCAGCAATTTTTTTTAAATGATAGGTCAGAATTTTTCAAAGGAAGCTGAAAAGAGTTTTTGGCGGAATATTGAACTAATTAAACGACTTTAATCTGTTCTGTATATGATTAGCTCCGTTGTTATAACTGGGAGTAATTGAAAAAAAAAATTCTTTACGTATAGGTTGTATTATATATATATACGTTCAGAACTTTAAAAATACAACTAACTTTAAAGATTATTTCGATCAAATCGAAGACTTATTCAGCAAACTCATTTAAAAAAGCTGCTGAAAAAAAAATCGATATCATTTAGAAAGGTGGAAAAAAACACAAAAAAAAAATGAATAAACTAAAATGTCTCGTTATATAGAACAATTTTTCAAAAAATAAATAAGCCTTTTGCTTTAAAATCATCCTATTTTTAAGGCTTCAATTTAAACTAAGAATCACATAATGGAACAATCACATGATGTATGTGATCTTCATCATTTCACAATATTATGAACCTTGTATTCTCCTAAGATATCACTCGATATTCAACTCTTAACCGTTCAATATAGATAAATGTACTATAACATTATATTTTCAGAAGGTGCGATATTAACCCTTTAAAAACCGTATCACCAATCAGAATTATTTCTATTGAATTTTGTTTGTACAAATTAGGAAAAAAAAATCAGGTGTGACAGCTAATCTAAACATTTTTAGACATTTTTTCCAATTTCAAATTAAAAAAGAATAAAATTTCATTCACCTGTAAAATTTTTGTTTTACAACCCATAAAATAAAAAACTATTTTATTTATACTTTATATTATATTATATTTTATACCTAGTATCTAATTTAACTCCGCTTTTTAGATTTTATACAATAGAATACAATAAAAAGAAAAAGTAAAAGGGACAAACCCTTTTTTATAAGAAAAAAAAGAACTTAAAAATGTCTTATCGGTGACTTACGAACTTTTTTTTACACTTCCTACTCTCCAAATTTTTTTCAAAGAAACAGAATTTATTTTAAACAAAGTTAAAAAAAATCTAAAAAAAAAAAACTGTTTTATAAGAAAAAATTTTCTAGGAAATTCAACACAAAAAAAAAAAAAACTCTTAGCTTAAGAATCCAATTCAAAGAAATGTTCTCTTAAGAAAAAGGAAAAAGAAAAACTAAAATAGGAAAAAAAAAAATAAAAATAAAACAAAACAATCGTAGTCGTAGATACATAAAGAAATATACATACAAACAAAAAAAAAATTTATATGATAATATTATAATATTTTGTTCAAATTTTATGATGAAAGAAAAAGACGACGCCACATAATAACCCAATACAATCTCTTTTTTAAAGATATTATATTATTTTTTAAGTTAAATCACTTTTCTTGTTATTTTTTTCATACCTAAAGTTGAGAAGGTCAACGGAAAAATGTATTATTTTCTTTTTTTTTGTCTTTTATACAAGAAAAGGACAATATTTTACTTAGCATACAATAAAAATTTATTTATAAGTTAACCGAACAGTGTTTTTCCATAGACTTTTTCGTATACTCGAATGTTACTGTTTTGTTGTGAGTTTTAATATTATGTACCTACCTATTATGTAAAGTGGGTAATTTTTAATTTTAGATATCACTTGTGTCTTGATCTGCGGTTTAACTTCTTCTAACTGTAGAAATTTTTTTTTTTGTTTAGGTTATTATAAAGTATCTAATCGGACAATATGATATTTTCTTTAAAAAATTTTGTTATATTACGTTGGTACGTATTGTAAAAATCCGTCAGTTTATTTTGTTACGACTACAATTCTATATAATATCAGAAAGTTAAAAGCAGTAAAGAGATATATTTAACTTAGAATGACTATGAACAATATCAAATGTCCTGCAGTAGGTACTAAATTTTAAAACTAAAATGGTTTTTTAAGTGTTTTTTTTTTAGGTATATACAATAATATATACTATATTAGATAGTACAATATAATTATATTATATAGTATTTAACTGTATATATAAATAGTCATAAATTTAATAGGTGTCTCACAAATAAATAATAATGTAAAATTTTATGCTGCTTTTTTTTTAAATACTTGCATTCTTTTGATCTAATTCAAGGTCTAGATAAGTATGTAGTTTAATATGAAAACAAAATGGAATGGGGTTTGGGGGCGATAGCCACAATTATTTTTAAGTTGCTTACTAAATCAGGATTTCACTCCTTTTATATAATGTTTATAAAATGTGTATTTGTGAGATTTTGAATTAGGAGGAATGTTACGAGCGAATTTATAATTGGTAACAAAATCAGAGTCCCAATAATTTGTTTAACGGGTGTTTTTAGCACTATTTAAAGTTCTTGAATTTTAAATTTTGGAATTTATTTTAAGTGGAATTATTTGTTTGGAGTTATGTAAATGGTATTTTGGAAATTGAATGTTTTTTTTTGGAATATCGTACCCAACCCAACTCAGTATTTATCGGTTTTTTTTATTCAGGTTTCAAATATTTAGTAATTCTATTTGATTCGAGTGGCGCTTGTGTACTATTTTTGTTTTTAATGTTGGTAGTTATTATTTTCAAAAATTTACTTATCATGTGGTATGACATTTTCATAATTCAAAAATTAAAAAAAAATATTTTGTTTTTTAAAAAAATAAATAAATAGAATGAATATAGTCAAATATAAAATATATTTTAAATTATAAATAGAAAATCCTTTGAAATTTGTGAATTGAAATGAATAATTCACAAATAAATGAACATAATACGATATCTTTCAATTTATTTATTTATTCTTATCCCCATACAGTATACATGGGAATAAATGCACCCTTTCCCTTTGGGTTAAGAATATCTTTCAAATTTTAATTTAAATTTTGATACTTCAACCTTAAAACTTATTATCCAAGACATCATTCTTTTGGATTTTGATTAAACCATAATTTTTAAATCGAAGCAAAAAAGACGGTTAATAGATATCTTAAATAAAAATCTTTTTCTCATTTATTTTAATTAATAGGGTAAAAAAGTTGATTATTATAATTTTTGTATTTTAATTTAAAATTTGGGTTTTTGAATAAAAAAAATTTTTATGATAAACAACATTAAATAACTTTATTTGTTACGGTTGATATATCAAAGAATTGACCAACGTAACCTTTATTTTGTTCCACACCCACCACAACCTCGGTGTTTACAGCGTATTTTATACGCTCTTACTCACAAGGCCACCGAGACCCCATCTATAGATGTGTACCCATCTTTACACTCTACCCACTTATTACAGATGCTTCTAAATGTTTATATTTTGTAATTACGTGGGTCACATTGTAAATTTATGTTATTATTTTGTTTGTTTTTGTTTTTTTTTTTTTACAACACAACTCTTTTCTTAAAAAACAAATTTTTTCAGTTTTAACAATATTTATTTTGTATAGTTTGCAAATTTTTTACGTCTTGTCTTATTTTTTTTATTATCGTTTTATTTTTAGATTTTTGTTTCTTGTTTTTTGCTTTTTTTTCCTGAAAATTTTAAAAATTTTTATCTTCAAACACAACCTTGACTTCCGTTCTTGTCACACAAAGAAAAATGAAAAAATGAAACGAAATACAATATAGTTGTTTTGAGAAAATATAGGGTTCATATTAATTATGTTAACTAAAAACAAAAAACTTTTTGTCTTTTAAATATCTACATAATTATTTTCTAAATTACCGGTTTCTGAACTTTTGTTCTTCATATTTCGACATGAAAATGAATCAAATGCATAAAAATAAGTATAATCTGCAAACTATAAGTAAAAAATTTTAAGCTTTTAAATTCGTAATAGATAAGAGCAATATAATACTTACATTTCCATTTCGTATTAAAAAAAAATTAATATTTATTTACTTTCTAATAGTGGTAGTATGCATAGATTTAAATAATGTATAAACAACTCAAACGTAAAAAAGTTGAAATTGTCAAAACGTCAAAAACGATTAAAAAAACTCTCAAAAGTCAAAACATTTGACGTCATGATAATAAGATATTTTACTGATAAGATATGGGATAAAAAATCAAATTCTATACATAAGTATACATATGTATGTTTTAAATCGAAACTGAGATTACTAACACCTTACGTACAAATCCATTTTCAAAAGAAAATAGTAGATGTAATGACAAATAAATAAAAATAAAGAGGTAACTATGTAATAAGAAAGAAATATTGCAGTTTCTTTGAATTTATATCTAAGAAATAATACAGTTATTTGCTGAAATTAGTTAAAGTTTTTATTTTTCTTTGTTTTGTTTTTGTTTATTGTATCAAAATAAAAAATAAAAAATAAAATTAAATAAATATTAAAAAAATTAAGGTTAGGATAACATCAAATAACTTTAAAGAAAAACTTTACTTAATCTTAGATTAGGTTTGATTATTTCTTAAAAATATAAATTAAATTAAATTAATATTTTGCTTTTTAAAACTCTTCTTTTACTTCCATTTTACATTATAATGATACATTTTATTTGAAACAATAAAATAAATTTTCTCAGTTTTGTTCGTTTATAAATTTTAAAAAAATTTTGTATTTTTAGAATATTTTAATACAATTTTATCTTTTAAATTGTGAATATTTATCATCATAGAATAATTTGTTATTGTCATAATATTTTAATATAAGGGTCTCGGTGGCCTAGTGGTTAAGAGCTTATAAAATACACTGTAAACACCGAGGGAGTATGGGTTCGAATCCTACAAACGTCGTAAGAGTTATTCCCCCTTACGACATTTACAGCCACGCCTGTAAAGGAAAGGCTGTGTAATTTCCTGTTCACATTAATGTGGCAGAGAAATGCACTAAAAAAAAAAAAATATTTTAATATTTTATTACTGTTTGAAAACAACTGAAACTATTTCAGTGCAAACGTTTTTGACATTAAGTTGTCTAATAATTTTTACATACAAATTAAAATTGTAATATCATTTTCAAATATTAGGTGTTTTAACATAAATGTTAGGAGTTTTGTCATTTATGTTGGGAGATTTGTCATTCACATTAGAAGTTTTGTCATTTCTTGAAAATGTAGAATTTTGCAATTTCTGAAATATTTAACGATGACCTTGAGAAGGGCATACTGTTTTCGAATTCATGTGTGTATAGTTAAAGCATAAGAAGGCAACAATTTCTCTTAATATGATTAGTTTATATTTCGGTGTCCAGGCGAAATGTCATTAACTTAAATATAATTACATCAAAGATAATATTATGAATTGTAGTTGTATCATTTGCTTAAATTTAAAGGCCAACATTTTAATGCTTCCATGTAAGAATTTAAAAATTTGTGGAAATTGTCTTTTGAAGCTTCCAGCTTCAGCTATTTCAAATGCCGACCAGTTTATTAAGTGCTCATGTTATCGCCAAGAAGTGCAAGACACTATAATAATAAGTGTTTTTAATTATACGTTTTATGACATATTATTATGTAATTTTATTTTATTTTCCTTCGACGTTGTTTTATTGTTATTTTGTTGAAAGCATTTTGTTTTCATTAAAATATACATATAAAAAAATAAATATAGGTACTCAATATATTTTGTAAAAAAATTTCTTTCGTTTATTTATTTTATTTTTAGTTTTGTTGTTTGTGTTTTATTCTTAGTTTTTACAAGTTTGTGTTAAATCTTCTGGAAAACGGAATATACCACTTTTTCCAAAAGTTTTAGAAAACTGTTAAAACTGTTAAACTTTTGGAAAAAAGAGTATGTCTCTTTTTGGAAAAAGGGATATGTGGTATATTCCCTTTTCCAGAAGATTTAACACGAATTTGGAAGGATTTTTTAATATTTCTGGTATATTCAGAAGTTTCACAAAATGCTACAAATTTTTGATGAAAGGAACCGCAAGAACCGCCGCGCCATGCCGGATGAAATAATGCCTTTTAACTACGCGCCTCGCTGTGATGCTTCGTTGCTCATTAAAAATTAGGAGTTATGACATTGGGACCAATGTGGTACCGCCAAAATAAATAAAATATGTGTAATGAAGAAACATAATTATTTCTGAACTGAATAAAAGAATTGGGTTCATCATGTAAACACTATAGAAAGAAAAATTATACAGGTGAATCTAAGTTACATTAAACGATATAATATAGTTGGTATAAAAGGTTAAATAAAACTCAAATTTTAATATACGTCATTCTCGAAATTCCGTTTTTAAAAAATCCCATTTGTCTTTGAATTTAATGCATTGAACAAATTTTAGGTACCTAAGTTTCTAAGTGTCAACATATTATCAACACATATTTAGAAATTCTAATTAATAAATAAAAATATGGCTTAAAAATATGCGTTTAAAAGCACTTTCTGGTTATATTAAAACTCTTAAGTAAGTTTTAAATTAAGAGTTCTTACAATTTCATAAAAAAATTTATTTTTCAGAACTAGATATTCTTTTGTAGTTAAGGGTGTGTGCTCATTCTTATAACTTTTAAGGATTTTATGTTAATGCTAATGTCAAATAATATGCTACCCTTTCTGTCAAATATAAGGTAAGCATATTATAAAAATATAATATAAGCAAAATAGATAATATTACTGTCTAAATTAATTATATTATCCAACCTATAATGACCTTAGTAGCCGATGGTTTTCTAATAATGCATTAACCGTTTGTTATTTATAACTGTAATATAATTCAAAATAGTTTTTTTTATGAGGATCTGTGGGAATTTTAATTAACACTAACTTTTAGACTTTAATTAACACTAACCAACCCCTTTAAAATCAAACTTTAGGATGGAATATTTAATATAAATGTACATATGTATATGGGAAGTTTAATTTAATACAAAACAGTTTTGTTTTTAGGATAAGGATGTGGAAAGATTCTTGTTGAAATGATATTTAGGAATTTTAGAATTATAGAAAATGTGTAAGCAAATTTGAAGGATAATAGTAGTATAACAAATAGACAATTTACAATATTATACAGGGTGTGCCATTAGTATGTTCCGAAAAGGAAGTGGGTGATTGTGTGTATTGAAAACAAGAAAAAATTGTATTGGAGGGGGAAGTTCGTTAATCATTCAATTCATTTTGATTATAAAAACGTAAATATCGCAGCTACTTTTTGGTTCATTTATTTGTTGGTTTGTGAGCTTATATGTCATTAAAAATTCATATTTTTGATTCCTCCTTAATTATTTACCCTTTGGTTTTCACAACTTCGTTTACAAATTATATTAATAAGTGAGAGCATCTCACTCATATATGTCAGTATATTTCATTTGCCTGTACAGTAATTTGAATGTATTTTATTTGACGGTATTACCATTTGACTGTATTATCAGTTGAATATACTTTATTTACCTCTTTTATCATTTGACTGTATTACATTTTACTATATTTTATTTTTGACTGCGTATTTAAAACGTATCCATAATTAAGGGTGATTTAAGAAAAAATCAAGCTTTCAATGATTATTTTGTTAGCAGAAGTTACAGAAGTGTGCCGGCATTTGTTGTTGAAATATGCACGTAAAACTTATAATTACAGAGAATTTTAGAGGTAAGAAATGAATCCAGTCAAATAAAATACAATAAAATTAAATGCAGTCAAATGAAATATATACAGTGAAATGACAACACAGTCAAATGAAAATACAGACAAGTGGTGAAAAATATATACAGTAAGGTGAAATAAAATCAAATGAAATACAGTTTTGTGATAGTAACCTTTATTTTTATATTTCTTTATGTTATTGTTATGTTATGTGAATATTACGAAATTATTATGATGATCTACTGATGCAATTGTAGAACACGTGATACTTTAATTGCAAATCGATTAAAGTGTTAACCGATATATGGCTACACATTGGATTGTAAGCCTGAGTAATATTTTTATATTAGTTTGGGAACTAACGGATGCACATTTTTTTTTTTTTTTGTGATAGAAATTGCTACTGTTATTGTTACAACGATTTTAAATTTTATTTACTTATCTTGTGTTTGATTTTTTTTTGTTTTTACTCATTTTTGTTTTCTTTTACGTTGTTTTCAATTTTTGGCAGACACTCAGGCAATTTTTTAAATTATTTTTTTTTTTTTATAATATATTTTGTTCCCCTGTCTTTTATTTTTATTTTTTGTTTTCTTCTCTTGTTGCCACTATAATAATTTTTATGTTTTCATTTTCAACTTACGTTTTACTTATTTTGAGGAATTTTATTTTTATTTTTAGCCTCTTCCTCTTTTTAATAACATTACATATGTACACAAATGCGAGCAAATATAATATGTAATATGTATTGTTTATTCAACTGAATCTATATACATATATAACCAAGTTTATTATGTAGGTATGTTCATATTCCTGTTGGGAAAATTGTCTCTTTTATCTAATGAAAAACGGATAATTTTCATGAAAATTTATTGTTTTGAAGAACGCGACGACATTTAAAATGGTAGTCGGCAACATAAACAATAAAGATGGCAAAAAAATATAGCAACAAAAAACAAAAACAAGGAAAAAAAAATACTAAATATTTGTTTTTTCAATAACAAAAATAAAATTGGAAAACGAAAAAAAAATAAAAGGGGACAAAAAATTTTTCTTTACGTATTTTTAGCTTCCTTTTTTATTGTTTTGTCTCCATGATTTTTCGTTTGTTTTTTTTTTGTGAATAGGCCGACAGCATTAAAAATTTTGTAAATTCATTTTGTTGTTTTATTTTTTTTTGTTTTTATTAAAGGTTGTTACTTTATACCGAGGTGAATTTATGTTTTACAAAATGTAATTACGTATTATGTATTATACATATTTACATACATATATATATATGTATATATATATATATATATATATATATATATATATATATATAAAGGTTTATATACATATTTATATACAGTGACTTATCAAAGTAAAATTAAAATTTTACAATTATCACTAATTATGAACCAAAACCATTATTTAACTAAAAAATCAAAGTTTTATTCTAACGACGGCTTATATTGATGCACAAATTACTTGGCTTTAAATGGCTGATTCAATAATTACGAAGCTAGAAACTTAGTAAAATTTTCTCATTAATCAATTTTAGGTTACAGGCGATAATTTAAAATTATTATAGCCGAAACAAATTTTACACTATGCCAAGATATATGACTGGATTAATATGTTCTGGCGGATGCATCTCTCAAATATTATTTTCGAATTTTTCAAATTTTGCAGGGTGCTTTAAGAGCGTTTCAAAAATTTTGGCAAGTTCCGTTAACCCGTTCCGGCACTATCACTTTTTAAACAATTTTAGTTTTTCATGATCATGTCTATATAAGTGATTTAGTTCAAATTTCGCAAAATCATAGTTCATTACCGAAGAAGCTCTCTGAATTATCTTGGTTACCGGTCCTTTAACTCGTCACGGATCGTCAACCTTTCAAAAAATATTGTATCCGAATAGTGTCTAATTTTTCAAGCATCGAAGCAAATGTAAAAGCAAATTTCGAACCGAATCGTTTTTAATATTTCCGACAATTTTGTAATTAAATTTCCATATTTTTATTATTCTGCCCATGTGGTTCCACTGATTAACTTTAAACTTTCTCAAATATTATTTCTTTACTAAAGAAGTTTGCAGGATCAAGTTAGTAAGATTTCAATTTTTTAAAAGTCTCTATGAGATAAGATAATATATATTATAATGTTCGCTATTTTATATTAGTTATTTACTACCTGGAAGCAAAAAAAGGTTGGCCTTCAATGACAACATTTCAAAGGCAACAATAAAGTCATTACAACGCACTATTCTATCTTCAATAATTAATGGTAGCGCAACAAGTTTTTGGATATCAAAATAACTCAAATTTTACTAAAATTATCTTTTGTTATTCTAAATAGGTGTAGGTATTTAATATACATACATATATTCAAATAAAATTATTTCAATTTATATTTCATTTCATTAGGCAGTCCTATAAGTCAATTAAGAAATAAAATACAACAAAAACAAGATTTTAAACATTTTGTTAAAATTTTTTTTATATTATCGCTTTTTTAAATTTAATTTTAGGCTGCCTAATTTTTAACCAACTATAAAAATTCCTCCTAATTGCGAATCTAGCATATACTAAGATGTATATATATGTATATTGGTTTATAAAATACCCCCTAATCCATAATATTGCATATGTTTATGTTAAAAACATTTACGGAGCCGTTTAAAATGTAACATAACCGGCTCTAAAAACATTCTTTTGGAAATAATTTTGCGACTCCACAAAAACCTGTTACCTCATTAGACCTGATCCATAAAAATAACAAGATTTAACAAGATTTAAAAAAAAAAAACAAAATTTAAGAAAACAAAATTTTGAAAAGAGCAGATTTTAAAAACAAAGGTTTAAAAATAAAAAAAAAACAATATTTCGTACCGCTCCTGTTGACAATAAAATACTTGCTTTTTTAGTGACTTGGGTAATTAAATGAGTAATTGCGAAGAGTAATTAAAAGAATCATTTTTGAAATAATTTGAATGGAACAAATACTCAACATTTATGTATGTATGTATCTTATGTTTGTTATGGGCTTTTAAATTTATACCAAAAACTTTTCTTAGCTAGATTTTGTGTTTGCATCCGATCCATAACATCTCTTTACTAATATATAGTGTTCAAAGTTAATACTCTTATTAGATCTCAGATTTAATTTATGCAGACTAATTTGCAGATTCGTAAAAGCTAATAAAGTAAAAATTTGTTTAGAAATTATTTTGTAGGTCACTGTATATGTTTGTATAAATACATATACATACATATATTGTGCGAATGTTAAAAAAAAAAAAAGAATAAATAAAAAAATCTCAAAAACAATATTTTGATTTAAATACATAGAAATCCATTTCTTGCCAAATATAACAAAAAGGAAAATGGGGAAAATAATAAGGAAAGAAACAAATGGAGACAATTTAAAATATAAAGGACGGAGAGGAAAAAAAAATGTCATTTTTTTTTATTTCTTATTTTGTTTTTATAATTTTTTAAGAAAATGTCTGAAAAAGGCTTTATTACATGACTTTTACTGTGGTAAGAATCAATAAAATTTATTTATGAGTTAAACGCACTGTTGTTTCATTCGAATTTATTTTTATAAATATTTAGTTATTACTGTTATTGTCATATACCGCTTTGTTATATAACAGTTAAAGAATATTTTACTGTCTATAGCAGGTTTTACAGTTTTAAGGCATAGGCAAACAAAAACAAAACAAAAATAAAAAATAGAAAAACATATTAGAAATATTTTTTTTTTGTTTTTTTTTTTTAATGTTTTGTTCTTATGTAATTTCTGTTTTATTTATTTATTTTTCAATGTTATTTTTTATTTTTTTAAATATTTTTTTCTTTATTATTTCTGCTTAAAGGAAAATTATTTTGAACTTTTCAAATAAATAAAAAAAAAACAGTGTTATAATTTTTCAAAACTGTTTATTTGTTGTTTCAGATTTTTTTTTTTTTTTGTTGTATTTTTTTTAAATTACAATTTCGTATGTACTTACATATATTATATTTACGCACAATAAGACAATAAATTATTTGATGGGTCTGATTGTATTAAAAAACATTTTTTTTTTAATATTATATTTATAACAGGGATTTGGCGCAAAGATGAATTTTCAAATTTTAAATATTTTGTAAAGTGATGATCATTTTCTGATATTATGGTTTAGAGTTTCTTTATATTTATTTATTTTATGTAAACTTATCTTTTGATATTAGACTTTGTTAAATTTTAAATTATCAGTTTTATTAAAATTTTAAACTGTTAAAGAAAAAATATTAGATATTAAAATAAATTTCAATATTGACAAATTTTTGAAATTATGAAAATGCAAATTTAAAAAACGCATTTTTTTAAATTAATGATGCGAAATAATTAAATAAAAAGTTTTAACACAAGTGTATAGATTTTAACTATTTGCGACTTTAGATTTAAATTTTTGAAGTCCTGGTGTCAAATTAAGAATATTTTTATTTTAATTTTTAATTTTATGCATTTTTCACCTATTCGTTATATCACTTTGTCTGTACTTTAATAAATGTGGTAACACTACAAAACTGATCACTTTTATTCAATTAATGTTTTTACTACATTTCAATATTGATTAATTTATTTTAAATTTTGTAAGGATATGTATGTTTGTCATAAAAAATATGAGTATTATAAATAATAGAGTTGAAATACATTAAATGTACTGCAGAAGAACGTAAAAATATATTTTGAAAATAAATAAACTTAACATTCAGAAAAAAGGATTAATAATTTAATTTTTCAATATTTTAATAAACTTTCGTCATCTTTGACTGTTGTATGAAAACATGTCTTTTCAGAACAAGTGTTCACAAATGAATACGCAGTAAAAATCACTGCTGTAATGTCTGAATATCATAATAACGAAAATAAACTTAAATAAAAGTTGTTTTAAAAATTCTGTTAATTAATTTTATTAATTAGTTTTATGTTTGAGTTATAAAAATAAATTAAAATAAGATGATGCTTTTGTTGTTGCTATTTTGTAATTTTTTTAAACTTATTCTCAGGGTTATTATTAAGCATTATATTATTAAGCTAAATGTAACACATTTAACGATGTTATTTGTCTAAAACCCTGTTAAAATGTGGAGTTTCTGACTAAAATATAAAAGGAAAATAAGATCAAATTAAAAAGATTTTTTAAAATTAATTGTGTTAGAATAAAAAGGAGAAAAATTAACAAATTGATTTGAAATATTTTATTTGAAATACATTAGTATTCAAAATATTTGACCTCTGACGTAATTATTAAATCACCGGTTTTTCAATCGAAAAGCCTCGGATTTAAACCGCGGTCAGAAAATGTTGAACAGTAGTAATTTATATCGTGATAGTAATTTAAGTATACAATTAATAGATAAATAAGTCTTGCACAAAAAAAATAGAAGGCGCCCCAAAAAAATAAATATGTCTCATAATCTTATACAATATAATACGTACAGCTGAGTAAGAGTAGCGTTTTTTCAAAGGGAGATATTTACATTTTTCAACATTTTTATTATATGTATTATTATTTTTAGTACAGAATGCTGAATTACATCGCCTTGTATGCTTAGTTTTAATGAAAAAGACATACATATATGACATATATAAAAAAAATTGACTTAAAAGTGACAGTTTTGATCAAAAAGCGCTATTTAATTATTTACGTTTTATAACGATTTTTTTTGAATCTATTTCATTTCCTATTATCACAACAATAAAAGAATACCATGCAATTTTTCAAAAACACGGAAATGGGTCTTATGGGTCTTGGGAACAAATTGGTTTGTACATTCATACATATATGACATTAAAGAATTAAATCAAAGCTACAAAAAAATTGAAGGAATTCAAAAAATTAAAAGAAAATTAAAAAAAAACGAGGAAGAGTGCAGTAGAGTAGACTGTGTCAACTCTGGGATACCCGTATGAACGTAATATATTCTGTTTCTATAAAACTTGATCATCTTTTAAAAACATTCAGAGTTTTAGTACCGAACTACAGAGATATATTTATGTAAATTGTGGAGTTGTATGATAGCTACCCGAATCTATTGCGCCTAGCTTCATTAAGTTCCAAGATATGCAAAAGCCTGAACCGGCTGCTTTAGACCATTCAAATTTTACAAAAGTTTTTGGCATGCAACTCGACACTTTTTCACTAAATTTCAGATAGCTAGCTTCAATAGACACTGAGTTATTTTCTTTTAAAAAGAGAAGTTGTATGGCAACTATCCGAACCTGTCATATCATCACAACAAAATTTTACAGAAGTTGTTGCCATAAAACTCGATCATCATTTGCAAAATTTCAGATACCTAGATTGAATAGACACTGGGTTATTTCCATTTAAAGAAAGAAGTTGTATGGCAGCTACTCGAACCCGGCGGCCGAAAATGCTGGAGTTAAATAGCAAAACTAACAATTTTGTAAAAGTGACGTAAAAAAAATTGCAGCCTCCTAACTCCTTTATTTTTTGAGTTATCGTGCGGACGGACACTGAGTTATTTTCATTTAAAAAGAGAAGTTGTATGGCAGCTACCCGAACCCGTCGCACCACCACAACCAAATTTTGCAGAAGTTGTTGCCATAAAACTTGATCATCATTCGCAAAATTTCAGATACCTAGATTGAACAGACACTGCGTTATTTATATTTAAAGAAAGACGTTGTATGGCAGCTACCCGAACCCGGGGACAGAAAATGCTGGAGTTAAATAGCAAAACTAACAATTTTACAAAAGTGACGTAAAAAAATTTTCAGCCTCCTAGCTCCTCTATTTTTTGAGTTATCGTGCGGACGGACACTGAGTTCTTTTCATTTAAAAAGAGATTTTGTATGGCAGCTACCCGAACCCGTCGCACCAGCACAACCAAATTTTGTAGAAGTTGTTGCCATAAAACTTGATCATCATTTGCAAGATTTCAGACGCCTAGCTTTATTAACTTCCAAGAGGTGCAAGAAGCCTGAACCGGCTGTTCTAGGCCAAACAAATTTTACAAAAGTTGTTGGCATATAACTCGACACTTCTTTACTAAATTTCAGATTCCTAGCTTCAATAAACACTGAGTTATTCTCATTTAACCGGATAAGTTGTATGGCAGCTACCCGAACCCGCCGCACCATCACAACCAAATTTTACAAAAGTTGTTGCCATAAAACTTGATCATCATTTGCAAAATTTCAGACGCCTAGCTTCATTAGGTTCCAAGAGGTGCTAGAAGTCTGAACCGGCTGCTCTAGACCAACCAAATTTTACAAAGGTTGTTGGCATGTAACTCGACACCTCTTTACTAAATTTCAGATTCGTAGCTTCAATAAACACTGAGTTATTCTCATTTAAACGGAGAAGTTGTATGGCAGCTACCCGAACCCGCTGCACCAGCACAACCAAATTTTACAGAAGTTGTTGCCATAAAACTTGATCATCATTTGCAAAATTTCAGAAACCTAGCTTGAATAGATACTGAGTTATTTCTATATAAAGATAGAAGTTGTATGGCAGCTACTCGAACCCGCCGACCGAAAATGTTGGATTTAAATAGCAAAACTAACAATTTTGCAAAAGTGACGTAAAAAAAATTTCAGCCCCCTAGCTCCTTTATTTTTTGAGTTATCGTGCGGACGGACGGACGGACGGACGGACGGACGGACGTACATGGCTTAATCGACTCAGAATTCGATTCTGAGCCGATCCATACCTTTGACACTATATCTAGCTCGACTCCTTTAAGGTGTCACAAACGTAATGGCAAATTTATTATACCCTTGAACATAGTTCATACGGGTATAATAAATAAGTTATCGAAATGGAAATTCAGATTGTAAGTTAAAGGCTTTTGAAAACTACAGATATGAGACCAGCAGTGAGGTATTTAGATCCCTTCTTATAAAAGGAAAGCCACATCCTGTACATTTAACCCAACACGAAATTGGCCGTAAGTTAAATGGCAAAAAAAGGAAAGATGTGAGTCAACTCTTAATCAAACTATTTTGAAGTGATTGGTCTCAACTACCTGATTTGCAGTTTTATAAAAATATTGAAACCTAGAATTAGAAAACGAAGAATGCATTTGCTTTGAGCCTGGTGTAGGCGAACTAAAGGTGAAGGTCCAATGTACGCTTTGCTTGCTTCGTTTGCTTTGCTTTGAAAAGCGAATGAGTGAAGAAAAGTAATCAAGATAATTTTAAATCCCAATGTACGTTTTTAAATTGCTTGACATTTGACATTTTTATTTTTGTATTTGCAAGTTTTGTGATATCAAAGCCTATAAAGCAAGCGAAGCAAGCAAAGCTTATATTGTGCCCTCAACTTAAGAATTTAATTTTCTTTAAATATTACTTTTCAAAACATTTTTTATTGTTTTAATTTTAATTTATTTTTATTTATTTTTTTGCTTCGTTTCGTTCAGTTTTTTTCATGAATTAAAAAATTTATTTTGAAGTAACGCAACTCTAATTTGAAAAAGATTTGAATTTTACTTTTTATTCTTTGTGTTGATATGCGGTATATTTTCATAATCAAAACGAGATAAAATCGAAATCGTATTGATCAAATGGAGATATTTTCAAAAAGTTTTAAACAATAGCAGTTAGATATTTCAGTACTGATCAAAAGGCATTACTTGAGAATTTCATTTTCAAATAGAATAGTACTCTGTGCCTCAAAATACAAGTTTTAAATATCCCTAAGTTACCTTTACTCCTATCAATATTGCAGGCCGAAAATAAAATTGGCACACCGAAAATAAAAGAAGGTCAACGAGATATAAGTTTTTTGACTTTTCTGAAAATTCACTTAACATATTGTAATTAAAACAGACGCTCCTCTTAACGGTTTAGTTGAAATAATGATTCTGAAGGTAAGTCTTATATAAAATAATAATATACGATTTAGTTAGTGCTCTAGTGGATGCCCTATGCTTCGTATAGGAGTAAAACAGACAAAAAAAAATAATAAAAAAAACATTATGTTACTGCAAACTCTACAGAATGCTAAATATTTTATTTTGTTAATTTTTTATACTTAAATCATTTTTATTAGATATCATTTAGATTTTTTTTTCCCAATGTGTTATTTGATTTTCTGTAATAAGCTTAAAATGTATCTATCACACGGTTTTATGTTTACACGAAAAAAATAAACGGAACTTTCCAACTTTCTTGTTTTGTTTTTTTTTTTTTTTTTGTATTTTGTTTGTATTTAATTTATATATTTGTTAGTTGCTTGTTATATTATTGTTTATGTTTGTATACTATTCATTATCTTAAATAGGGTGCAGAATTATGAAAAAAAAAAAAAATCTTTAAGACGAATTTTGACATTCCTATCATAACAAATATAAATCAATTTTTTAAAGAATTGTTTTTCTGTTTCTTATTATCTTATCATTTATCAGAACAAAACAAAACAAAGAAACAAAAACGAACAAGAAAAATAAGAAAAATGCAAACAAATATACGCAAAAATAATACATAAGAACAACAAAAAAACAAAATAAATAAATAAATAAAAAATAAGACAAGAGCAAAGTGTGGTTAAAGGAAATGAAATATAGAAGATATAATATTATATATTATATAAATAAAAATAATATTATATAATATACCATGAACATATAAAATATTATATTTGGAAATAGATACAAAATTATTATAAATGGCAAAAATGTTAAAAGTGAATAAGAAAAAAACAAAAACAGAAATAAATAAAATAAAATAAAAAAAAAAAAGATATACAGTTTTGTTTTGTTTTTTTTCTCATTTTTTTGGTGATCATAATTTTAAATAAAACGTTTCTTAAATAAAGTCCATTACTATATTTTATTTGTTTTATATATAATTATATCTATATATAGATACATGCACTTATGTTTTATTGTATCTATGTATGTATTAATATATATATGTATAGAGATAACTTTTGTATAATACCAAAAGTAATGAGGTATGATTCTTTAAGTTATTATGGCCTTTATTTTTATTTATTTATTTTTGTTTTTTTTTTTTTTGTTTTGTTTTTATTTCTTTCTAGCTATTATTTATGGATTTTGACCTTTTCTCAGGGAAACACAGTTAAATTAAATGGTTTTTATGGTAAAGTTACATATTTTGCTTGTTTTGCTTGTTTTCTGGGTTGTTTTGTTATGTTTTCCAGTTTTTTGATTTTGTTGTGTTTTGTTTTTTTTTTGTAAGTTCTTAATAATGATGGTTGTTGGTGGTATCAGTAGGTAGGTAGGAAGCTATAAGCCAAAATAAGTGAATATGTAACAATTTTTACAGCACATTATTTTTTTTTTTTTATTTTTATTTCTCAGTTCTTTAGTGATTATTTTTTTATTTTTAATGTTTATTAAATTATATTTTAGTAAAAAAAAATGTTTTTTTTTTTTTTTTTTTCTGTTTAACGTTTCTTCTGCAAATAAATTGTAAATGTCGGCTCTTTAATTTTATTTTCAATTAAGTTGTTGAATTAATAAAAAAAAAAAAAAACAAAGAATAAAAAAATGCAAATAGATTGATTTGGATTTTAGGTTAAAAATATTAAAAATTGTAATACATAATTCATTTAAAATGGTTCCGGTTAAAAAATTTTAAAGAATTCGGTACGAAAGAAACGAGGAAAATTTTTTATTTTATTTGCAACAATAATCATATGGAAGCAGGAATGATAATTTGAATTTTTTAATGGAGTATGGAGGAATAATAATATATGTATGTAAGTACATAGATAACATTAATTGAATATTATTAAAATAAAATCGCCTTAAGCCAAAGATTAAAGCAATCCCGATTTCAGTTAGAGCAATCCAGATTTTTTAACAATGTTAAACATTATAAAATTTCATATGTGAATAATTGTTGTTTTTCAGATATTTTTGAGCATCTATAGATATTTATCATCTGAATTTATCCGAAAAAAAGGAATTTATTATTAACCTAAAGATGCCAACGACAACCTAATTAGTCTAAACTCATCTGTATTTTTATATAAGATAATTATTTTGTTTTTTATGTCATTAAAATTAACTAATTTAAAGTTATATTATATCAGTTACTGTCAATTTTAGTTAATGACGATAAAAGTTCATTATTCAGTTTTAATTGTAAATTTAAGTGACATTAAGAAAGATAATAATTTTTTTTTTTTCACATCTATTAATGCTAATTTTTTTTCTATTTTACATTTTTAATATACAAGGATTTATTTTAAAATAAAATTTGATTCGTTCTCAGAATCTGATTATCTTAAGAAATAATGTTTTATGTTTATCTGTTTGTCCGCAGATCACTTGTAAATCATCACCAACATATAGACGATCAATTTCAAACAAACAATCTCTGTTAATTGCTTAATTGGAAAATCTTTAAGAACTTTGTCAGAGCTATAAATATTTTCTAATAGTCTGTGCTCGTTAATGTTTCAATTTGTAGAAATTTTTTTATTTTTCTTTTTCATTTTTCGAGTTAAATCTTTTACAATTGCTTAAAATCTTACTTTATAGAGAAACTATAAACTAAAAGAATTTTCAGAATTTTAAAAGAATTGTATAGGAGACTGGAAAGAAAATTTCACTAGATCATATGGAAAGTTAAGAAAATCAGAAATTTAAAACAAAACACAAAGACTACTGGTACATCAGATACCACTTATATTTTCCTTTTGTAAAAGCAGTGGAAGTTAAGCAAGATTTTAAGAAGTTAATATTATTTTGGTTGGGTCGTTCAAAACTAAAACAACTGGAACCGAATAATATAGTGACATAGATATATGTATAGTGAAATAGTGAAACAGTTTGCTGAATTTTAAAAGAAAATCAAAAAACAAATAAATTTTAAATTTCAATAAAGATTGTAAAATTCATTTTAAATAATAAATAAAAACTTTTCACTAATATGAATAAATCGCTTTACCTTGCAAAAAAAAAAAAAAAATAATAAATAAAATTAAAAATAAAAGAAAAGGAAATTTCAACACTGTCACATCATATTTAAATAATGTGACATATAAGAGAGTCTTACTTTTTTTTTCATCCCTTTTATAGAATTTCTTAAGTGTCGCAAATGTCAAATTTAAATTATTTCGCAATATCAACACCTTCCTATTAAAAAAAAAAAAAAAATAACTTTTCAAAAGTTATATATTCCAATTCTATATTATGTACCTAATATCGAATACCGTATAAACTAGGTAATAATCTTTTCACTATATGCTATTATTATTGAAAATATCCTTTTATTTTTTTTTATTCCCTTATCCATCTATCAACGTGCATGCGTTTGTGTGCTCTGACACAAATTATATTTTACTTATGTCTTTTATATTGATATCTTCTGTAATATCTTCTATATGTAAGTATGCATTATTATATACTCAAAAAAACCTACATATATACATTACATTGTATAAATATTATAATATATATTCGGACACAGTAAAGTGTGAAAATTTAACTACCATAACGAATTTATTGAAAAGGGATTGATTAGTTTGTAAAAGGGATCTTTTAAAATCACTGATGTGTCAAAAACCATATCATCACTAAAAATATGTTGGAAAGGAGAAGGGGAAGAGAAAAGATTAAAATAAAGATGAAGAAAACAAAAAAAAAAAAAAAAAAAAAACCATTCTTTAACTAAATTTACTCTTATTTTTTACCAATGTAATATGCGAATGACAGACATCTTATTATAATTCAAAATAAATAAAGAAAACAAAAAGAAAAATATTTTAAAATCTGTGTTGAGATCACTACGATTGAAAGCAAAATTATTATTCTTAAAATATATAATGTAATATTTTCATTTTTGTCTTTCCATTTGATTTTCTTTGCAAAATAAATACTCTATAAAGGCTTTGTGATAGATCTTAAAAATTTTATCGAAAGTACTTCTTCTAGACATTGAAAAAATTATTTTGTTGGGTACTTATCAACCATTTGGTTTCATTTTTTTACATTTTTACTAACAATAAGTCCATGGTGCTAACGATATCAAGAATTCATAAATAATGTAAAGTTGTGTATTAGTTATTAAAAGAATGATAATTAATGTGATGATCAATTTATTGTACGGATCAAGACATAGCATGTTCCTATTCTATACTTCTTATATAATTTAATTTTTTTTTGTTTATGGATTTTTTGAAGTTCACATTCATCAGTAAAATAGCTATCAAAATACTTTGTCATACTTATCAAAATATGTCTTAATTTCACACTAATATTGTCAGTCAATTTACGGTCCGATATTAAATTTTGAAGTTATAATAAAAATTAATCATATACCATATGATTTCTGTTAAAATTACTCTAATTACTTCAACGTTTTAAATTATCGCGCAACTGTATACATATTAAAAAAAAACTTATTCTTTTATTTTAAATATTTGACAGAAGACAAGGGAGAGACCAGAGTCAGGTCTTTTCCCACTTTATTTAGAATCTTGTGACACATGAACATTATCTTATAATATCATGTATCTTATGTTATACGATTGTATATAATGTATTATATGACGTACAAAGGAAAAAGAAAAGAAAGATATAAATATAATATAATTCGTCGTCAAAATCGATTACTTTTTTAAATGGTTTCTTTCTTTTTTTAGTGTTTCGTGTGATCCTTTTTTTTATATATGTACATAATATTATATATAAAGTTTTTTATTTTATTGTTATTCTTTAAAATCATTTTTAATTTTTTTCATCCTCTTTCTTTTTGATTTTGTACAGAAAATCAAAAAAAAAAAAAAAAAAAACGGAAAAAATGAAAACAACGAAATGATACTAACAATGTGTCACGTTTAGATTTTGAATTTTGGGTTAGAATTGCTTATACATCTTATAGGTACATTTTATGTAAAATATTTATGCAACAAATTGGCACAGTGCTCCAAAAAAAAATTTTATTTTAAAATATAAAGGAGAACTCCTTTCAATCAATATTTTTTACGGCTAATTAAAAAGTGAATTAAACATATCAATATCATAGTAATAGCAATAATTAATTTAAAAAATAATAGCTAAATTCCAGCTCATTCATTTTCCAAATTTTTCTTTTGAAAATAAAATATTTCCTAATATTTTGGATTGACTTCAATTTTCAGATAATTATTATTGCTCTAATTAAAATGACTTACATATTTTTTTTATGATCAGCAATAGCTTTTGTTTTAGATTAAGATTCGATTTATTATAAATTGATTATAAATTATTTTAGTTTTTGCTTTTCTTTTATCCAGCCTTTTACTGACAAAGTCTTATAATTAAATCTTTATTCTGATAAATATTTACTTAATAGATAAATTTACTCGTTTACTACTAAAGTATTTATAAATTCAAAACAGCCGGAATAAATTGAAATGGTAAGGTATAAAAATATAAACTTTAAAATGTTTAATTTAATTATATTTTGTTTTTTTTTTTTTTTCAATGGTGTTGTGTCAACTTTTATGAAAGCTTTTTGATTAAAAACAATGTAAAAGTACTAATATCTGGCAGTTCCTTTTTCTTCGTCTGTAAAATTCGTTATTCTGATTTCAGTTTATTTAAATTCCAGTAATTCTTTTAAAAATTTATTGTATTATTTAAAAAAAGATAAGATACATAATATGTATATTTTATTTTATACTAGACATATTATTATGCATTATGGAATAGAAAATACGGACAAATTGAATTTATAAGAAACCTAAAAGTATGCAATTTTATAGTTCTTATTTCTAGCTTATTAATAAACTTTGAGTGGCCTGTGGTTAAGACATCCCCGTGGCCTATTGGTTAAGAACGTGTCTTATTAATCGAGGGAGTATAGATTCAAATCCTCCGCAGATGACAAATTTTCTTAATTGAAAGGAAAATTAATAAAAAAATTTATAACACAATGTTTATATAAAGAAATCATTATTATACTCTATAAATGATTTGATGATTTATTAATATTAACAAACTGTAAAACGATAGTATGGTTTTGAACACCACTGTATTTATGAGAATTTTCCAATTTTTGTGTACTGTTACTAATGTTAAAATACTATCAGGAATAATGTTATTAAATATATTGAACATAGAAAAGTTACTGGAAAATTTATGTAAGGTAAAGTAAATTATGTTTTGATACTTATTTCTATTTTCTTTTTTGTTTTTGTTTTTTTGTTTTGGTCCCGCTTATTATTTTGTCTAAGAATTTTTTTAGAGATTAGAATGGTGAGAATGTAGAAAACAAAAAAAAAAAAAATGCAATCAACAATAAAAGGACATACGTTATGATTTTTATAGAGAAAATAGATAGATTACATTCTTCTATATATATTTTTTCTTTAAATAAAAACCTTTATTGTAAAAAAGATGAGAAGAAATATATATTTATATTTTTGATTTTCCATTTTTTTTTTTATTTATTATATTGTAATTTTTGCACTGAGTTTTAACTCAAGTGGTCCAAGTAATTTCAGTTTCAATAAAACACCCTTAGCAGGTAAACTGTTTCGATTTATTGTATATTTAGGTCAATGATCTTATTTGCCTTACAAAGTATAAAATTTCAAATCAAATGTTTCAAATATTTCCAACAGATATGTCAAACCTGAAAATATTACAAAAACGGATAAGAAGATAATTGAAGATCTGACAAAATTTTTTAAATATGTAAAAATAAATGTTACAAAAAAAAATTACACTTAATGTACAGCAAACAATTAACGGTTATTATTTTAAAAATATTTTAACTAAACACTCATTACACACTCAACACAGCATTCATTTTATGCTGATAATTTTTATATTTTGGAATGTGGAATAAAATGTAAATTTCATTATAACATGATTTAAATACAGATTCCTGTCACACCTGTCCTGTCACTTTCTTCAATAGTTCAGTTTTCAATATAGTAAGATGTATATATATATTTTATATATCTATATTATATTTTATATATAATTAGATAGTATATCTACATATAGATATATAAGGTAAAAACTATTGAAGTAAAACATATAGTAACTATATATAGTTTTATCGTAATCTATTGGGGTATTCTCACAATGGTAGAAACTAGTCATAGAGTTTAAAATAAAAACTAATTTTGTTGTCATGTGAGGAACAACAATATCTAAGGATATTGTTATATTCTCAGTTTAGGTGGAGAAAAGTTATTTTAGGTTGGAAATTTTTTATACACAAAAGAACAATAACAATTTTTCATTAGTACTGTCAAAAATGTATTTACAACATTCCGAGAGCAGAAAAATTTTCTACGTTTCTAGACTTTTGTTTACACCATTTTGTTCTAACAATATTGCCAGCTACAAATAATATTAATTTAAGATCAGAATTAGAGTGTACAAACAGCATTTGACAAATCTTAGTAATTGTCCACTACATGGCTTATTAATCGGGAGAGACTTTCAAGTTTAAATCCCGTATAAATCGCAAGTATTATTGATAACTTATTATTTAAGTTTGAAGATTTACTACTGACCAAGAATCTAATATTAATTGATGCGTAACCTGACCCTATCTAAATAAAACACTTCATTATTTTAACTGGTATCATAACAACGGGAAAAATTTTGTATTAATTTTAAACTTTTCAAACGTTTTTTTTTTTTATTTTTTGTTTTGGTTAATTGAAATTGGTGTCTTGTTCTTTTCCTTTTTAAAATGTTGTTCTGTATTTTATATTTTTGTTTTATTTTTTTTTTAACAAAGAGCAAAAAAAAAATAGAAAATAGCAAATGTTTTACTCGCTTTATTTGTGAAAAGTTTTCTTTATATGTAAAAAAAAAAAAAAAAATTTATTTTTTCTATTAAATAAATCCAGCAATCCATGACCAAATCACGTTTTATAGGACAGATATTGACTTTATGGTGATGGTGTAAGTTTTTTTTTTATAAAATATATTATATTCGTTCTATATATTTCTTTTTTTTTTTGTTTTTCACTTTATTCGGGGAGTCTTTTTTATTTTAAGTTCCATTTATTTTTCAGTTCTAGTTTGATGATTTTAGTAAATTGTATAGAGTTCATTTAATGCCACTATCAAAAAAAAAAAAGAGAAGGTACAAATCAAAGACGTGCGTATGATGAAGAAATTGAACATCATTCTTTTATAGTATTAAAACTAAAAAAAAATAATTTTAAAATGTTGGAGTTAATAGGTATATACCGAGTATAGTAAAATATATTGTATAGGGATAAGTAAATTAAGAAAAAGACGTTTTTTTTTTTGTTTTTATCCTATATATAAAAATTTATTTTGTTTTCATTTAAAATAAGATTATAAAAAATGTAATTTATATAAATAAATTTATATTATTTGTATATATGTATGTGTCTTGGTCAAAATAATATAAACTCTGTTGTAAAATTATAAGGTCATACATAATTTTTTTTACAATTTTCAATTCTGCAACTTTTAGTACCTATTGTAAATTGTAAAATAAAACTTTTGTCACATATAATTGTTAATGTTTGACCAACTTAACTTAATATAAGAACAAGACGTAATTGATATAAAGATAACGGTACATTTGTTTATTGTTAGATAACACAAATAAAAATATGCAATAATAGCTACTGACTTATAATTTTTTTGTTCTTGTTTCATAATGATAAGGTCATTTACGATAACTACAAGTTACTACAAAAGAAATCATATTTTTCTCTAATATTCAAGTACAATGTATATTAAAAATTAAAAATCTATAGTGATGGCACGTGTAAAAGTGTTTAAATGACATTGAAAAGGGCTGAATTGATTCCTATTGCCTAATTAAAAATATTCTTAAGAGAAATAAGCAGAAAAATAGTTATAGATCGTTATGCGTATCAGGAATTATGACAGGAAATTACACAACCTTTTCTGTTCAGGCATGGCTGTACATGTTGTAAGGGGTAATAACTCTTATGACGTGTGTGAGATTCCAACCCACTAGGCCACCGAGGTGCCTTGTCAAAAATCTAACAATAAACAAATGTACCTTTGCCTTTATATCAATAACTTGTTTGTATATTAAGTTGGCCATACATTGACAAATTATGTGGCAAAATTTTTTTTTTACGATTTACAAACGTAAAAGTTGCAGAATTTAAATTAGCGTAAAAAAAATTATGTATAACCTTATAATTTTGCAACAGAGTTTAGGGTTGAATATCTTATTTTTTATAGTTTAAACACTTACAATAAATACTAAATATTTATTATGGATAAATTTTATTTTTTTACATTTTGGAATATATTTAAATGAAATTTAAAAAATTTTAAAGAATGTTTTACTAAAATGTACACCATTAATGTAATATCCATGAGAATGAAATAAGAAAAACTTAATTTCAAAATATCATCTGGTCACATAATCGTATAAGTAATTTAATGTTTTAATTTATTAAAGGAAACTTATTACTATTAGGTATCTTTTTAAAATTTCTGGACACAATATTAATTATTTTAATACACAAAAAAATTTGATAATTGAAGATGATAAAAAATTAATGATGAATGAATGTAAAACAAGGGTTTTCAAACGTGTACATTTTCCAAAAAAACTAACAGATTCAAGTTGTGATTTGTACTAAAATTTTTAAGTTTTGTTAAAATTTTATATGTATGAAAAATTATAGTAAAAAATCACAAGAAATTTGTAAAGGGACCTTTTATTATTAAGAAAAGCTGCGTTAATAATAATGTAAACCGCAACTTTTGACTTTTAATACATTTTACTTTGAAAAATTTGTGCAGGTGTCTAAGTTACAGGTGTTTAAAAATACATAGTTTTTTTCAATTTTTTCAATTAAATTTCTAATATCTCCTTAACAGGGAAAGGTAGGTACGAAAAAAATCTGATGTAACTTATGCTAACTCTAGAACATCTTTCTTCTCTCAAAATTCCAAGGTTCTAACTGAAAACCTGCAGGAGTTGTTTCATATTGTGAAACTTTTCTTAGAATTCTTTATTTTACGAAAAAAAAAATGTAAAAAATCAAACGTACTTCTTGAATTTTAAGAAAATCTTAAATAATTCAAAAAGTGCTAAGATGTCTAAAACTTGTACAGATACTTAAGTTAAACATAAAAATTTGTACAGGTACCTAAGTTAAATAGGTGTCTGAAATTTTTGGCACCTATTAGCTCTTAAAGAGTGGTACAAATAAATTTCAAATATTGAGACTCTTAATAGCACTTAAACAGGTGGTAATACAAACAATTTTCTGAGATAACTTACACTAATTCTGAAAGGTTCATCTAAAAAATTAAAAAATTTCATCTAAAAGTGTTGCGGAGATAGGAAAGAAGCGAAATATTGCAGTATATCGCATGATTTCTCTATCAACTTATAGGATATTAACCCACTAAATACAAGCACCTTTTTCGTCCAAACAATAGATTAAAGAACCGTTAGTACCATATTGTACTATTTGGGCAGGGGAAGATTCTGTTATAAAGTAAAAATAAGTTTAAAATTGATGATCTAGAACTTTGACGAATGAAGATGTTAACTTTAATGTAAAATTTAGTTTTATTTTAGTTTTGACCAATTGAATGTTCATTTCAATAATCTCATGAAAACTTACACAAACTTATAATATGTATTTATTTTGTAGTAGTTATTTATAGTAGGTTAATATTGAATCATGTTTTTTTGTAATCTCTGATTTTGTTTTTTACAGTTAGAGTATTTTTATTTGTTTTTTTCGATTTATTTTCTCATATCTTTGTTTTCCGAATTTTTATTTATACAATACAATTTTATTATTTCTTATAAGAAACTGTTAGGTACTATCTTCTACATCTTTTTTAAACCAAAAGAGTTATATTTTTTAAAATAAAATTGTACATAACCAAAAAAAAAAAAAAAAAAATTCAAATATTAGTAGATAGTGTGTCAAGTATATAAAGTTCATATTATATCATATCAAAAGTTGTAAATATTATAGGAATTTTTCAAATAGTATATTGTTAAATTTTCAATTATTAAAAGTATATAAAGACTCTTAGTTGCAAATGAATGATTATTAACAAAAAAAAAATACAACTTTTAACTCCCCATAATAATAATAATATAATCAAAATTTGAGGAAAGATATTTTACTACTGATTGTCACGTTTTACTATTGATTTATTAAGATTTAAATTCATTTTATTTTCTGTTTTTTTTTTTTTTTTATTATAATGCATTGCAATAATTTTCATTACATAAAATTTTAATAAAAATCTCTTTAAATTTACAAAATATGTATTATAATATTATGCTTTTTATACAATATGTTTTATTATCCAGTATTATATCATGAATTCATATATTCAAAAAATTAATAATAAATAAAATTTGACTAACAGATGGCGTGTATGACTGTAATAATTTTTAATTATACATTTTATGAATTATGCATAATATTGAAATTCATTTTATTTCATATTATACATACATACATACATACATATATTAATATAGGTAGTATTGTAATGTAATAATAATATCTATAAATAAAATTCAATAGTTATTATAAACATTATTCTTCTATTATAATAATAATATAGTAAATTAATTTTTTTTAATTAAAAAAAAAAAAAAATATTATTATATTCAGCACCATTTTGTATTGGCCTATAAATACATAAAAATACACTTGAATTAATTATGTGTTTTATTTTTTATTTTTATTTTTTTTTTTATTATACGAATAAAAAAAAATTCTATTTCTATTTCTGGATTTCTAATAAGGTAAGATAAGAATGGCACCCTTCTAAAAATAAAAAAAAAATAAAAATTTATACTTATAATTGATGGTAAATTGTTAATTTTCCATTGAAACATTATATTCTTTAAATATTAAATTAAGTATATAAAAGTTCTTTGATTCTGATACCTTCCATTTTTTTTTTATATTAAATAAATCACTGTATTATTTACAAGAAATAAACTTTAAATAAAAGAAAACTGATATACATTATAAGGCAATAAGAAAATTACATTTTAGTGAGACATTGAACTGAATAATTAGACATTTTTATCTATTTCGCTTTTAGGTATATTAAAAAAAATTTTTTTAAATGTTTACCTATTAAATTCAGTCTGTCTGTCCTTTCGTCTTTTTAGAAAACATTTACACCATTCAAAATGGAACAATGCAATTTTAACTATGGACAGGTTTTTATAAATAAAATTAATGTTGTAGCGGACAACTTTTTAGCACATTTCCAAAAAAAAATTGAAAAAATGTGCTTATTAGTTTTACTCTGTCCGTCCGTCTGTTTAGAAAACTTCTACACCGTTAAAGATAGAGAAAAAAAATTTTAACCATGGGTAGATCTCATAAAAAAAATAATTTTGTGGAATAACTTCTTCATGTAGCCCCATCCATTACGGAGCTACAGCCCCTCAAACTTTAAAAAAGCCCTATTTTTAAATGCATATATCTTATGTTCTGCTTAAAATTTTTTCAACCGGAAAACGTCATTTGACAGGTACTTTTTTTAACTTTTTAAATTAGTATCAAAATTATACAATTTTTTAAACTTAGTATTTAAATTTACCGTTATATGAAAACCAAATTTTGCATGATTTTTCTACCCTCATAACTCCGGAACGCTTTCAAATAGGGACTTGCAATTTTGAGAACAGAAAGAACTCTTAGAATTAGTATAAGGTTGCTCAGAAATTTTTTTTGGACCACCCCGTGTTTATGAGGTATTAGGGCTTAAAAATTGAAAATTTGCTATTTTTAAACACCTTTAACTTAGGCACATTTTGTCTTCGGCAAAACAAAAAATTAAAGGTCCTGTAATATATTTGTACCTGTGTTAATGGTTTCTTTTAATTGTATAGGGTTCCTAAGTTACAGCCCCCCGAAATTTCAAGAAACCCTTATTTTCAGATGTATATATCTCAGGCTCTGCGTAATAGTTTTGCAATCTGAAACCGCCAGAAGATCGAAAATTTTATTATCTATATAAAACAATATCAAAATTATGTAATATTTTGCAATTTACGATTTAAATTTAACGTTATGTGAAAACCACTTTTTGCATGAAATTTTTTTTTTCATAACTCCGGCACGCCTTTAGATAGGAACCTGAAATTTTGAGACAAGAAAGAACTTTTAGAATTAGTATAAGTTTCCTCAGAAAACTTTTTGGTAGCAGCCCCTCTTTAAGAGTTATTACGCCTCAAAAATTGAAAATTTGCTATTTTTAGACACCTGTACAAATTTTTCTTCGGCAAGACATGAAAATTAAAGGTTCAATAATATATTTTTACGTGTGTTAACGGCTTTTCTTAGTTATATAGGGTTCCGGAATTACGGCCCTTTAAAATTTCAAAAATGTCCTATTTTCACATTTTTTCTTATTACATGAAATTTTCAAATTTTTGTGTAAGTCACACTTCTAAACAGTTTGTATTGAGTTTTGGAAATGTGCGCTTTTAAAAACCGTTGGTTTACATTCTACCTTGTTTTTATATAATATAACCCATTATAGAGCTATACAGACAATCAAAGTTTGAAAAGTCCTATTTTCAAATGTATTTATCTTAGATTCTATAATTTTCTTTTGCAATTCAAATTTACCGTTATGTCAAAAAAAAATTTTATTTCCTTTATATTTCCGGGATGATTTTAACTAGAATCTAGAAATTTTGAGAAAGGAGAGATACTTAAGAAGATTAGTATAATATTATGTTGCCACAGATTTTTGTTTTGTACCACCTCCCATTCAAATGTTATTTTATAGTTAAAAATTGAATATTTATACTATTTTTAAACAACTACGAGTATAAGTTAAACAGCTGTGCAGATTTAAAATTTCAAACATTATGACCCTGATTGCGATAGTCATATCACTTTCATTTTTTATGAAAAACAATTGATTTCGATAGTCATAAAAAATGAAAAAAATCATAAAAAATGAAACTGTTAGAACTAGGAAACTTAGGTACTAATTAAAAAGGTACTAAGGTACTATTTAAAAAGTCAAATTTTCTCATTTTGAAATTGTTAAATGAGTGCTTGTAAAAATGGATTTAGGAAAAAATTATGAAGTATTTTATTTATATTTATGTGAATATAGGCATTTTTATAAGTAACCTATGACTATATGATAGCATAGGTTGCAAGAAAGTCCATTCATTTGTGTATTAGAAATCGTTCCGACATGTTTAAAAAAAGGGTACTCAGTACTCACCGATTTTGTAGTAAAATTTAAATTTAAAAAAAAAAAATAAAAAAGTTCATCTTTTAAGCCCGCCCCAAAAAACAGAACCCAAAAACTAGGAACCACTTTTCGACACTTTTTTTAATTTTTTATTTTTTTTTCTATTACAGTATTGGGAACTACGTGTTTTAAATCTTAATTTTTTACTTATAGCTTTTCTTTGTATAGTCAAAACCTCAAAATAAGAAAGTATTGCCGGTTTAAAAAAAAATATAAATTATTTTAATTTTAAATTCCATTTCATTTTGCCCGACTATCGAAATCGCAAAAAAATTATTAAAATGAAATGAAATTTTTCATTTTCATTTTTATGAAATGACTATCGAAATCAGGGCTTATATTTTTACATAATGTGTTAACAACTTTTCTTAATTATTAAGGAAATTATTTTTTTTTGAAAATATGAACTTTCAAAAACCTTTGATTTACATCTGTCTAGTTTATTTATTTTTTAGTGGCATACATTATAACATTAAATTTATTAAAATATTCATGACGTATTTAACTGTCTGAAAGTCTAATTAATATTTTAGGTATGCAGCTAAATCAAAACTAAAAAAAAATTACATGAATATATTATTTATTTTGATGATATTACAACTAAGAATTCTGACAGATATTTGTGTTTTCTTCGCTCTTTTAAAATATAGCTATTTTTCTAGAGAGATCTTTCAAAATATTATATTTTATAAAGCACATAATACATTCGACCTAAGATAGAGTATAATACTCATTTATGAACCGCGGTGTTTCTTGAATTTTCAGCAATTAGCTACCTTGACAAATAAACATTAATCTATAAATTAGTTCTGTGGACTACTGTAGGTACATGTTATAATATAAAATAATTTATACTCATTAAAAATAATAAGCCTTATCGTGTGAAAACTAAAAAAAAAATAGCTTTTCGAAAAACGTTAAATTTAAAAATCATATCCCGTTAGCTTCATTTTGAAAATGGCACAATTCATATTAAATCACTGTAGATACTTCAAATCTATTAGTCAAAAATATTTCAGGGTATCATTTTGAGTTTTAAATTTCATGAGTTGAGTGAAAATTTTCAAAATTAATCTATAAATTTGAGTTTTAAATGAACCGTTATACCTAAATCAACTAACGGACAGCTAAAATAAATTTACAGAATAACTATTTTCAAAGTCATATATTATAAAAAGTTTTTTTTTTTTTTTTGAAGAATTAAAAGTATTTTAATAACTTTACTTTATTATTTTCTATTATGTTATTGATACTTACCTATATATATATATTTTTTTTTATGATTAATATTGATAATTTAGTTTTAAGATCAATTTGTTTTTATGGGTATACCAACATCTGGTATATTTATTTCAATTATAAGAAAATAAATATTGAATTAAATTACATTTAATTTTTAGATTTTATTAGAAAATTCCAAAGTAATAAAAAAAATAAACATTTTGTAATATGAGTGTAGGTATTATATCGATTAAGTATAAGTGATTCACCATATTAAAAGTTCAATATCCTAAAGGTATACCAAAAAATATTAAAGAAAATCTATAGATAAATTCATTTTTATAATTATAGGTATTTATTTTATATAAAATAAAACAAAAATGGTAATTTTGTCCATGTCAAAATTTATAAATCATATAATTTGATTGAAATAATCGGAAAATATATTTATTTAAGGGCTAGTATATACAAAATGAAGAAAATTCTTATACTTATTTCAAATATTATTATTAGTTAAATTTTTTCTTTTTATTTGTCACAAAATTCTCAAATACCAAGTCGTTATACTTTTACTAATTAGTTGTTTTAGTAATGTATGTAGATAAATTTAAAAGTTCTTGGTGTCAGAAAATATCATATTTTCAATTTTTAATATCTCCTGGGCCTCGGTGGCCTAGTAGGTAAAAGTGTATAAAATACGCTGTAAACTCCAAGAGAGTGTAAATTGAAATCCCACACACGTCGTAGGAGTTATTCCCCCTTACAACATGTACAACCACGCCTGAACATGAAAGGCTGTGTAATTTCCTATCCACATTAATGTGGCAGAGAAATGCATTAAAAAAAAAAAATATCTTCTAACTGTTAGAAGATAATAGATTTTTTTTGAGGTAACTTCTTCTTGTTCTCAAAAATCGTTCTTGCTCGTCCTATAATTCAAATAACACCTTTTTGAGCTACGAGGGGTTAAAACATTTGCAAGACTATGATTTCACATAACATATAACTATAAATTTAATTCATAAATTGTGAAAAGGATAATACTTTGTCTTGCTTTATAAAGAATACAATATGACAATATCCTGTCGTTTGACTTATTCAGATGGAAAGAAATTTGTACAAGTTTTGTAAAGAAGATGGAAAAATTAAGCAATAACAGACTATTAGGTATGTTTTTTTGAAAAAATTTTTTCATTGTACCTACCTACTAATGAGACTTTCTGGACAGTTTGTGGTCTTTAAGAGAACAAATAATTATTTGATAAAATATTTACAATTAAATGTACCTATATTTTTTTTTATTTTAATTCATCCTCTACTATAGGCTGCTTAGAAAGTCTCATTCATTCATTGAGTGAATTTTTATCTATGGGTAAACTTCTATTTTCTTGAATCGTTAATTTCACTAAATCATTGTTTAATATTGCTTGTATAAGATTATGTAACACAAATATGTACATTTTTAAGCCAGTGTGAGGCATTTATTAATTTTGGTAAAATAAAAGACTAATTTGTGAACAACTCTAAAATCTCTCCTAATTCAGAATCTCCTTTTTTCCAGAATATGTATATATATAAATGAATTAGGAGGGATTTTAGAGTTGGTTACGAAATCAGGTTTATATTCCTTTTCCAATTTTTTTTTTATATATGTTTATGTGTATGCTATATGTATTCTGAATTAGGAAGAATTTTTAAGTTGAATTCAAAATCAGAGTTATACGCTTTTTATAAAATATTTATATATTTATTATGTATGTGCATATGCACGATTCTGAATTAGAAGGGTTTTAGAGGTAGAGGATTTAAGATCAAAGAATTTTAGAGTTGGTTACAAAATCATGGTTGTACTGCTTTTCCAGAATATGTATATGTACCTATTTATAGTTATAGTTGGCCTATATGGCAAATTTTTTTTTTGTTGGTAAAATTATTTTTTATTTCAATGGGAATTTTGACTCACTTTATTGAGAGGCGAGGATCCCATTAAAAAAGGCGAGAAGTCCCACTGAGACTTCTATCTTTAATACTGAGATAAAAGTCCCATGGGACTTCTGATTCATTGAAGTGAGTGAAAAATCCCAATCGGACTTCTGACCATGAGACTTTTGACCCTGCACCGTCATTTTCATTTGAAAAAATTATTTAATACCAATAAACACGAAAGAAAAAGTTCTAATATTGTAGAGCAAAAATAAATTGATCTTTTCTTAAGTTCTTTAAATTTTTTACATTTTTCCACAAACGAATGTAATAATTATTTACTAACTTTTTGTTTCCTTGCTAATAATTATTCAACTGTTAGGTTGATAAATCTGCCTGCACCATTGATATATATTGGAACAGAAGGCAAGGAGAAAAATATGATGGAAATATCATTTTAGTACTATAGTTCAATTATACACTGTTGTGCCATCCAGCTGTTAGAGATTTAAAGTTTTAAAGTTATTAAATTATTGACCTATGTATAATATTTCTAACTACATATATCTGCATAGATACATGTATAATACTAATATATAAATATTAATATTTAAAATATTTATATTAGAAAAGAAAAAAAAAAAATAAATTAATTGTTTTGCATAAAAATTCCTTATTATTTAAATGGATGTTTCATTGTCATTTGTCACATATTTCTTAAATACCGGAAATTAAATAGTAGTTAATCGGAAATATTTAATAAGTTTAGGTATATAAAATAAAATAAAAATATGTAAAAAATAAAACATAAATGTTAATTATATATCAAAAAGGTTGTTGTAAAGAAAAAAATTTATATCACCGGGGAATATTATTGAAATTGTTCAAAATCCAATGCTCACCGATGACCATAAAAATAAACTTATGTTAAGTCCCAATGTACCTATCACCTGTGAACAAAGGTAAAAAAAATACCATAAAATATTGGAATTTTTTGTGAAGATTCAGGATTGTTCATCGGTACTTAACGCAAGTTTATTTTTATGTTCACTGGTGAGCACCAGATTTTTGAATATTTGAGTGATGTTTATCGGTGATATACGCGAGATTGAATATGTTAACGATACTCAATTAAGAATTAAGGATATTAATTATTTAATATATTTAATTAAGAATAGGATATTCAACACTCGAATTAAACTGTAGAAGTTTAAAAAAAACTCTGCATTTTTAAATTGTGCTTTTCTCCTGTGCTTTTCTCCAATTCTATAAAGGACATAGGGTAATTCACTAAGTCATTTATTATTAATATTTTGACTAAGCTTTATTTTTTTAAAATCATTAGTTTCAACTAACCGTTGCATATTTCGCACGATAGCTATTGTACAAGACTATGAAACAAAAATATTTGTATTTTTGCGTCAAGCTGATGGCAGTGGCAGATACATATAACAGAAAATGTAGAAAATTGCAAAAATTTCTTTAAAAGAAAAATTTAATAAAAAGAAAAGAAAATATTCCTGATAGTAAATAATATTTATTATAAAAATATTATATTTCAATTTAATATTTGCAATTTACTATGATTTCTTATGAAGCGATTGACTATAGGTAAGTACACTATAATTGAAAAGAATTTAATAAAAACTTCAAAAAACTTGTATTTTTATGTTATAGCTTGGACTTGCACTTACCTTAAATATCATATTATTATATATCTTCTGGATGACATACTAATTATAATTATAATAAAAATATGAAGGTAAAACAATTGTATTTAAAAAAAAATTAGATACAGACAAAAAAAAAAACAAAAATTAAAAATAATAAAGGTGAAAATAAAAAATGAAAGAGAATATAAAAGCATAAATGAAAATTTTATAATTAAGATTCATACCTTTGGAGAAAATTAAAAATAATAAAGTGAAATGAATTGAACAAAAGTTCAAACTAAAAAAAAAATTACTTAATTGAATATCCTTGAATGAAAGGGTGCAGGGTGAACTAAAATTAAACATTGAGTTTTTTGTTTTATCATTTTTATTATTGATCGTTTTTTTTTATTTTCTTTTCTTATGATTTTATAGTTTTTCTTTTCTTCATTATAACACAATCATAGTAACAGAATCAGAAACAGAACGGTAATGTAAATGACGGAAATTAAAAGCAAATTTTATTTAAAAAAATTAATTTGTTATATTCTTATAATAGTAAAATTTTCTTTCATTCAAAACAAAAATAAAATATTAATTAAAAAAAAAGGTAAAATCCTAAACATATTGTACGTATTTATTACACTGTCAATGCGCCAGATAATGTGCAAATTTAATTTAAACATTCAAATAGTTTAGAATAAATATATGGTATTAAGTTTTTAGTTACAAAACTAGCAATTTATAATTCACATTATATCTCGCATGCATTTTTCGAGACAGTCTATTATATTATTACAAAACTCCTAAAAAATTTGACTATGTTACTGTAGTACCACATTAATTAAAACAGATTATGTTTCCGAAAATTTATATTGTGTCTGATTTACATGAGATTTTGTGTAACCGTAATTTAAGATGAAAAGATTATTTCTGCGAGGATTCTGGTTTCCGGAAACGTTAATTACGATGGCGATAGCATTTTGGCAATAATGATACAAAATTTATATTATTGCAAATATCTCTTGAACCGCTGAGGGTTTAATACCAGTTGATTTAAAAAAAGGTCAAACGATGCTCTTTCATCTGATGTATCAAACTTTGTTATATAACAGTTAGCAAAGAAAGGATGATTTTAAAGACAAAAAAAAATATCATTTTTTAGATTACATTTCCATAAAACGCGTATATTTTAATTTACTTATTTTTGTTATTTTCTTCCTGCTTTTGCAAAAAATTAGCCAAGAAAATTTCTAAAAAAGTTATTTAAAAAAATGTTTTTTTTTAATTTTCCCTTTTATTTAAAAAAAAAAAATTTTTAGTTTATTAAAACAAATTTAAGGATTTTATAAATAACAAAAACATAATTAGGAGAATTTAATTGGTAACAAAATCCTCTTTTTAGGATATGAATGGACAATATTTATAATCTGAGCGATTCAAGAGATTTTCTTTTATACTAAGTACACCTGTTACAAAGAATATTTTGGAAATCGGAAATAACTTCAGCCATAAAATATATAAAATATACAAAAATCTACTAAATAAATTAAAAACACTATTTTAAATGTTAATTAAATATTTATTTACAATTATTATGACATAATAAAGTTATAAAATAGGCTTGTGTAGGCAATAGAGTTGCATCATGGTCGCAAGGAATTTGTTTTACATTTTGCGGAATTTTGCCCAAATTAAAAACATTAGCTACTTTTGTAGAATTTCAACCCGCACTCTCTTAATTAATACACCTTATACACAATCACCAGATCATCTACTTCACACGACAAAAATAATATTATATCACATAGGAAAAGTGCAAACTGAAAATTGTTTAAATTTAGGCTGATATAATATTTTAGTTGAGGATCACAATTTAAATATTTATGTTATGCACTCATTAACGTGTCGTAGTACCATGCATGTTAAATAGTAGTCGTTATTTTTTACGATCATATAATTATGAGCAGATATTTATCGTAATTCAATGATAGCTTCTAAAAAATCATCAAAATAATTTTTAGTATAATCAGAAATAATACAAAAACGAGGAAGAATGCAGTACGGTAGAGTGAGTAGACTATGTCAACTCTGAGATACCCACATGAACTTAATATATCCTGTTTCTATATAACTTGATTTTCTTTTAAACAATTTCAGATGTTCTAGTACCGACGTTATAACTACCGAAATATATTTATGTAAATTGTGGAGTTGTATGATAACTACCAAAATCTATTGCACCAGGACAACAAAATTTTACAGAAGTTGTTGCTATAAAACTTTATCTTCATTTGCAAAAGATTAAAGACGCCTAGCTTCATTAAGTAACAAGAGGTGCAGGAAGTCTGAATCCGCTTCTCTAGATCAACAAAATTTTACAAAAATTGTTGTCATGTAACTCGACACCTCTTCACAAAATTTCAGATACCTAGCTTCAATAAACACTAAGTTATTTTCATTTAAACAGAGAAGTTGTATGGCAGCTACCCGAACCAGTCGCACCACCACAACCAAATTTTGCATGTGTTGTTGTCCTATAACTCGACACGATTTTGCAAAATTTGAGACACCTAGCTTCAATAGATACTGAATTATTTCCATATAAATAAAGAAGTTTTATGGCAGCTACTCGAAGCCGCCGTCCGAAAAGGCTGAATTTAAATAGCTGCCTAGCTCCTTTATTTATTTAGCTCCTAGCTCCTCCCTAGCTCTTTTATTTTTTGAATTATCGTACGGACGGACGGACGTACGTGGCTTAATCGACTCAGAATTCAATTCTGAGCCGATCAATATCTTTCACACTATATCTAGTTAGACTGCGTTAAGATGTCACAATAATAATTATTTAACGATTTTGAACGAAAAATAATTGTTTGAAAATTTATTAAATTTACAATATTGATATTGTTGAATATTTAAAGCTTTAGAAATGACATAAAAACAATAAATAGTTGTAAATAGCTAATTACTAAGAATAATATAAAAATAAACATTCAGAATAATATAAAAATAAACAAAACACATTATTATTTATAGGTAGGTACAAGTAAATTAAAAAAGAAATGCCAAATTACGTCATCCAACATATTTCACTTTTGGCATGTACTTGTACTTCACATAGATCACTTTAATTTTACTTTGAAATAGAAAATAATTAATATAACTTCAAAGAAAAAAAAACAGCAAATATTTTAGATTTAAATTGATTGAATAGGTAGCCGATATTTGAACAGTATATTTAACAGTCTATTGAACAGTCAATGAAACCAGGTTAACCAGTAAGGTTATATCAACTGTATTTTAAATAACTTATCAACTTATTCTTTTTGACATTCTTAATTTTTATGCATTATTCTACATAAAACTTATTTAAAACAAAAAAAAAATTTCTGAAAATAAATGTTAAACAAGGTAGAATGTAAACCAACGGTTTTTAAAAGCGCACATTTCCAAAACACAATACAAACTGTTTAGAATTGTGACTTGTATAAAAATTTGAAAATTTAAAAATTAAAATTTAAGAAATTTTTTGTAATAAGAAAATATGTGAAAATAACACTTTTCTGAAATTTTGACGGGCTGTAAGTCCGGAACCCTTTATAACTAAAAAAACCGTTAACACGCTTAAAAATATATTACTGGAGCTTTAATTTTTATGTCTTGCCGAAGAAAAATGTGTACAGGTGCTTAAGTTACAGGTGCCTAAAAATAGCAAGGTTTCAATTTTTTTGCCGTAATACTTCTTAAACAAAGGGCGGTGGAAAAAAATTTTCTAAGAAAACTTATACTAATTCTATAAGTTCTTTCTTGTCTCAAAATTTCAGGTTCCTATCTAAAGGCGTGCCGAAGTTATGAAAAAAGAAATTTTATGCATAATATGGTTTTCACATAATGGTAAATTTAAATAGTAAATTACAAAATATTGCATAATTTTAATATTGCATTATGTATATAATAATTTTCCGGTCTTCTGGCGGTTTTAGATTGCAAAATAATTACGGATAGCCTGAGATATATATATCTGAAAATTGAGCTTTTTCGCAATTTTGAAGAGGTGTAACTCTGGAACCCTATATAACTAAAATAAACCTTTAACATACGTAAAAATATATTATTGTAGCTTTAATTTTTATATCTTTCCGAAGTAAAATATGTACAGGTTCATAAGTTACAGGTGTTTAAAAATAGCAAATCTTCAATTTTTGAGCCCTAAACAGGCTCATAAACAGGGGGTGGCCCAAAAAAATTGTTTGAGCAAACTTATACTAATTCTTAAATTCCTTTATTGAATTTCAAGCATCTATCTAAAAGCGTGCCGGAGTTATGAAAGTAAAAAAATCATGCAAAATTTGATTTTCACATAACAGTAAATTTAAATACGAAATTTAAAAATATTGTATAATTTTGATATTAATTTAGAAAGTTAAAAAATATACCTGTTGCATGACGTTTTCAGATTGAAACATAACATAAGATCAGAACATAAGATATATGCATTTAAAAATAGGGCTTTTTCAAAGTTTGAGGGGCTGTAGCTCCGTAATGGATGGGGTACATGAAAAAGTTGTTCCGCAAAATTTATTTTTTTTACGAGGCACCCATGGTTAAAGTTTTTTTTCTCTATCTTTAACGGTGTAGAAGTTTTGTAAACAGATGGACGGACGGACGGACAGAGTGAAACTAATAAACACATTTTTTCAAAAATTTTTTGGAAATGTGCTAAAAAAAAGTCAAAAAACTCTAGTGTACCTGTTTCAATATTTATTGAAAGTGTTTTCGTTTTATTTTTTTCTAAAATAGTACAAGAGAAAAATATAAAACGCGTTTTATTTTTTCTTTTCTTTCTTGTAGAAATTTTTTTTTAGAAAACAACCCACCTTCCTTTTTTAATTTATTTCCAGACAAATAATTATAAGTTTTTAAAGGGATTATTTATAAAATATTAACAAAGAAAATTTACTTTAATTTTCTTTCAAAACGTTATTTTTTTGGTTTTTATTTTTGTATTTTTTTGTATTTTTTACACTTTTAGCCTATTCAGCAAATTAAAATAAAAAATAAATTTTGTGTTCCAATCACGTCAACTTTAACTTTAACTTTTACTTCATTTCTTTTTTTTTTTTTTGTTTTTAATAGCAACAACAATATGTACTAAACTAAAATTAGAATAAAACAGAAGAAAATAATCAAAACCAATCATACCTTCCTTTCAATAAGATGGTAAAAAATTACTATTCAAATGTAGTCTTTCATTAATTTTTTGTACATAATCATACAAACTTAAAATATAAAATTAAGCTCTAGTATCCTGTCTGTTATTGTTTTATTTTATTTTTTTTTTTTCCTTTCGTATCGTACGTACATCATATAGTAACTGGGTATAACTATGATTTTTTATTTGAGTGAAAATTACAAAAAATAAATGGTTAACGGTAATGGTAATGGTAGATAGGTGGGTCATTGAATTTGTAGAATTGTTGATTTCTTCTTTTTTTATTATAATAACAATTGTGATACTTTGATATTATAGTGGGTACTATATGGTGAGTTGTCTTAAAAGTCATTTCGTTTATTTTATATTTTTTCATTTAATAAAAAGCAATTTTCCTCCCACCTAAAATATAAAAATTCTTATAAACAAAAAATAAAAAATAAAACCTAGACTAAAAACAAAAGAAAACCTCCTTTTCAGCAATTTATTTTTGTTATTGCCTCGTCTTATATTGTGTATTTTTGGCTTTCAATTGTTTATTTCATCTCAGGGTCATTTGTCAAATGTCATTACAAAGAAAACAATATTAAAGGAAAATTGTTATTGTTAAACGAAAAATAAAAATTATACCTACTCAAAAATTTTCATTTTAAAATAGTTTTCACGTCCTTAAATCCAGTGATTTAATTAAATTTGATATTGGCAGTCAAAATAAAATTAAATGGTATTTATTAATACAAAAACCATTATAATTTATAGCTTGTAAACTGGTTTATATAATTGAAATTTCAAATAATGTATAAATTATATCTTTATAATATTCTAACAAACAAAATATAAAATTTTTCAATTATTTTAAGTCGGTAGATAGAAAGGTCACTCTGTAGATCCACATTTTTCATCTAATTAAACCATTAGAATCTTATTGCAAAGTATTACAAATTGATTAAGTCTACCTTCGACAGATCAAAAAGTTATTAGAAAAGAATTTCCGCCGAAATTACCCATATTTTAGAGAAAAAGCCCGACAAAAAAATGTAAGATTGTTTCCTCATTCTCTACAACTTTGGAGTATCAGTCATATGAGAAAAGTGTTAACCTTCTGGAATATCTGTCGATATATAACAACATCCTATTAAAACTCCCTTATATATTACTGTTATTGTGGTTGAAGAATAAGAGTCTAGTTGACTGTTTAAGATCTAATATAGACCAGATCCGTTTGATCATAAAAAAAGTATTAACTGAAACCACCCACGTTTTGTGAGTATATTGTGAGTAAAAACACTATAATATTTTATTCAGATTCACATTTCTAAACAAAAGGACATTAAAGAATTAATTTATATATTTTTTATTTCAATGTACTGCCGGAACTGAAACTTATTACAAATTGATTGAAAGTATGTAGATTCGAAAGCGAAATTTTAACTGAATTTGTAATACGGTATAATTATTATTACGGAATAATTATTATTTCCATAGGTACATATTTATAATTCATCATTATTGTAAGCTATAATTTAAAGATGACAAATCACAATCACATCTACCCCAAGATTATTCGTTCTTATCCTTCTATAATAGTTTTTGAGCTATTAAAAAAAATTCAAAACTCTGTTTTAATAGTCTGTCTGATAGCCAATAAAATTTAAATGAAACTTTGATTTTCTATGGGACATTAATTTGTAGGTTGAATACTTAATTGTTTTTTGTTAAATACATTTATATAATTATATTTATTTTATATTATAATAATGTATATGTGTGTGTTTGTTACTTTATCGAGAATATTTTTCCGTTCTTGTTTTAAGGGTATTTTGAATATAAAATAAATATAAATATTACTATGAAAATGAAACAACAAAGGAAAATAAAAAGCAAGGAAAAAAAAACAATTGTATAATGAAGGACGTCATATTAATTATTTGTTGTATCCTTTTATACACTTTGGGCACACCATTTTTTACAATTGTATAATATTAAAAAAAAAAAAAAAAATTTTTTTTTTTTTAACTTTGTTTACAAAATTTGAAAAGGAAGAAGAAAAAGGCAAAAAGTCAATTTAAAATTAATAAAATTTCCATCAGGTGTCAAAAAATATAAAAATGTTAGTGTATTTTGCTGAATTCAATTTTTTCAATACACATACAAATAAAAATTTAATTTGAAAACCGGATATGGAAAAAAAGTTTATTCTTTTCTACTGTAAGATATTATAGTTCTGATCAACTTTTTCAAATAGGGGCCTCAGTGGTCTAGTGGTTAACGCTGTAAACACCGAGGGAGTGTGGTTTCGAATCCTATACACGTCGTAAGAATTATTTCATTTATAGCCACGCCTGAACAGGTAAGGCTGTGTAAATTCCTGTCCACATTTATGCGGCAGAGAAATGCATTAAAAAAAAAAAACTTTTTCAAATAATTGTTTGTAAATTTATTGATCTTTCAAATTGTATTTATTTATCAAATTGTATTGAGCCTCGGTGGCCTAGAGGGTAAGAGCGTGTGAAATGCGCGCTGTAAATGTAGAAAGAAAAAGAAAATGCTGTGTAATTTTTCTGCTATATTCTGGTAGGAATAATCTGAAAAAAAAAACTAGAAAAAAATATATATATTTAACCATTCTTTGAATGCAACTACATCCAATGACGACTGAGTTAATACTTCATTTAAATTTAAATTCAATAAAAACTAAATTCCAGCTATTTGCATTTATATTATTGTTTTAAATTTAAAAAGGATTTCGATATTTCAAGAGGTATTACAATCGTATTTCTAATATAACTTTTATAACGTTAGTTTTAAATATTTTATACCGTAAGGAGAGTGTATTAAAGACTACTAAGAAACGAACCTTAAAGCAAACCGATTTATATATAAAAAAAAAAAAAAGATTTTGAAAAAAAAAAAATAACCTGAGGGGATTTAAAAATTATAGAGTAGGTATTCATTTAAAAGGAATTGCCTACGTTCCCCTTTTTGTTTTACGTCTGTTACGTATTAAAACTAATACTATTAAACTATGACAGTAAAAAAGAAAGGTGGAAAAATTTATTAACCGCAAAATGAAAATTTCTTAAATAATAACAAAAAAAAGTAAAAAAATAAACAATAAAATAGAAAATTATCTTTTGTTTTTAATTAAGGTTTTCACAAAAAAAAAAAAATTTCCATGAAGTGTTCTAAATATTGTGATGGATTTTCCTTTAAAAAAAAAAAAAGAAAAACAAAACTAAAAAAGAATTCCTGAAAATTTTATTTTTGATGATGTGAAAAATATTCTTTTGTTATTTTTTCACCTTTTGGTTTAAAGCAAAAAGTGTCAAGATAATTTAATTTAATATTTTTTGGGGTGGTCAGATGACAACTTTAAACGTTTCCTTTAAATTCTATTTTGTATAAATTAAATTTGTGTCAGTTTTTACAGTTCTTTAGGTTATTTTTTCTTACTTTACCTAATTAATTTAAATTTAAATTTTTTTCTTTTTATTATTTTTATTTTCTAATAGAGGTTTAATTATGAATTAAATTAACTTTTAAACGTGTATACTTTTGAATTTTTAGTGAAATGAAAAAAAAAATGTTTTTTTTTGATTTAATCTTTTGTTAATTTACAATAGGTGCCTAATAAAATGAAAGAAATGATTTTTAAATATATTTATACATATATCTCTTTACATATATATATATATATTGTAAATTTAAAGTTTTGATTTAAAGGCGCACTTCATTTTTTTATTTTATAATACCTAAAATACGTAAATTTAATTCCTGTGTTAAATTTAAGGTAAAATCGAAAGAACTAAAAATATAATATTAGATGCGTGAAATAATATTATACCAAAATAAATAAATCAAATAGGTACAGGTCATATAATCTATATAATATATACCTCATATACCTCTTTTATTTTAACAGAAGATATTTTAACTTTGAGTGAAGATATTTTTAGTTCAAGTGAAGATTTTTTACGTAAAGTGAAGATTGTGTTTTTGTTTTTATTTTAATTTTTTTTTTAGTGGGAAATCTACCTCTGACATTTAGGTTCAGTTAACAGAGCTTGAGATAATATTGGGGTCGTTCCCAATGCCATTTTAGAGGCTTCTTCCAAATATGTGCCTCATACTCCATCTTTGATCATAAACACGCTTTGCAGATATTGAGAAGATTAGAAAATAAGTAGAAGGTTTTACTTCTAAAAAGGAAACGCCACTTATTTTTAGGTGTAGTTCTATACCCAATATTCTCAGTTCACTAGTATGTGCCAAAATCTCTCCTTGGGAATGTTAGTGAAGGGATCGTACATAGTCTTGATTTTGCACGAAACTAAATAGCACTGGGTTTTTTTTTTGGAATTAAAAAATATATTTTAACTGGATATAAATAGCACTAAGTATTTTAGTTAAAATTGATAACTAAAACATCCAGTGCTATTTTAGTTAAATCAAGAGTTAGCCAAAAGTTAAAGATTTTGGCTAAATCATGATTTAGAAATGGTAAAATGAATTTTTTTTTTACGTTGTCACCATTAGGGGAACGATTGTCTGTTGTCTTCAAATATATGGATTGGAGTGGAGGTTATACTTAATAAATCGTTGATCAAAATTTAGAAAAGACTTGGTGAAAGTATGGATCCTGGTTGAACTAAATAGTAATTTAATGTAAATTGCAGATGTTAAAAAAAAAATTTAACTATTTTGCTTTTATTTACTTTATAATTTGTGATTTATTATCAATTTGACCTAAAACCACTTAGTTCGTGATGGCATTTTCAAATACCTAAACTTTTTCTAAAGATGTTTCTAATGAAATGGTTTAGTATTTAAAACGAAAAAAGTACTGTAAATACATAACAATGAAATAGGCATAATTTTTTTTTTGTTGTGCTTTAATAAATGTTCGTTAGCACACACAATTTTTACACTTTACTTATTATACCTATACCTACCTATTATAGTTATTATTCACTTATTATTTTCTGGAACTTTGCATTCTCTACTTCGACAATACTTTTAATCTAAATACTAAAATTGTTTTAAGCATGTTTTTTTTCCCCAAAATGTTTTTTTTCCCTTCATCCTCCATAATCCCAATTTTCCTATATTCAAACACCCAAGTATTCCTTCCCCCATCCTTTTCCCCAAAACCAAGCTGTACATTATATTATTATGTATTAAATGACCAATCCTATAGTTTGGTTTTAAAGGGGGTGGTTTTGGTTGGTTAAAGTCCAACACTACTCAGAGGAACCTCGTGCAGTTCCTTTGGGTGACTTTTGATGTTTTCCACCGTCCCTCGTAAAAAAAAAAAAAAAAAAAAAATTCCTAGCATTTTTGGAACACTGTTAAAAAACTGATAATATGATTAAATTCTAATTTTTATTTCTAAAGTTCTAAGAAAGAATTGATTAAGAAAGTATAACTGTGGCTGTAGTGTAGTCCTGCATAACTGCGTATAGTGAACCATATCCCTGTATAAAAATGAATTGAATAGCCCTGCAAAAGATTGGATTTAAATTAATAAATTATGCAAATATAAACTTATAGTTTTAAATAAAAAAAATGTTTTAAAATTTAACGAAAATTTAATGGAAAAAAATATTTTATTCAAAAATAACGAAATTTAAAAGAAAAAAATGATGTGATTATGTTCAAAAAGTTTTCCATAAATTTTCTAAGCTGCTTAAAGATTTTTTCATGATTTCAAAAAAAAAAGTAGATATTATAAAACTAAATTTTAACACTTTAAAAATTCTCGACATCATAATATGAACAATTCAATTTTTTCTTCAAAAAGAAAAGTTTTTCTTAAATCAGTTTTCATAAATTTCAATTCTTATAAAAGTGTAGAAACAATGAAATTTTTTTTGGTTTTTTTTTTTATTTTCCCCATAGTAACAGTTGAAAATTTAAAAGAAAAGTTTTTTTCTTTGTGTTTTTGTAATAATTATTTGAAAACGAAAAAACCTGTAACATAAAATAGAAATGACAGAACTAATGTGTTATAAGAACTTATGGGAGTAAAGAAAGTGCACAAAATATGAAATGAAATTGATATTTTATTTGAATATTATAGAAAATATTATGGATTCTATAGAAATTTTCTTATTTTACACAGTTTTGCTTTTTCATAAATTTAATGCACCTTTTTGAGTACTTCAAAATTTGTTTAATAATTATTGTTGAATGGAATGAGTTTGATAAACGAAATAAACACTTACCTACTGGAATATTATAGATGTCTTAGTTCTTTAATGTTTTGAATATTGTTTGTGTATAAAGGTAATGCTCATCAGAAAGTCCAAATTTTCGAAAAGATATAAAGAACACGCTATGAATGCTCGCGTCTCAAAATTTCGCATCTTAAAATCTCACTTTTTTGTAAATCTACGCATCCTTTTTTAAAATATTGTGTCATAATAATATCACCTGTCTAAATCTTATTTCTCAAAATCTCTTGTTTAAATTGTGTTTCACAATATTTTTCATATTTTCCATTGTGCCCATTACTGTAAATCTTTTGATGTTTAAAAATATGTATGAGTAAAAAAAAGGAATTTGCAAGGACTTTAGAGTTGGTTACAAAATCAGGGTTTTAATAATTTGTTTAGCGTGAATTTGGAGACGGTAGACTCTATATTTCTCTGTCAGACCGATTGTTACGCAAGAGTTTCAAAATAAGAAGATTTGCGTAACCATTATAAGTTATAGTTAGGATTTGAACTGAATCAAATATTTTTATAATAGTAAATTTGATCGTGACCCACTGGTTATTACAAAAATATTGTCAATTCAATTTATATCGGGAAAATTATAAATTTATAACGGATATAAAATATTCCCCTTTTACTAAAATTTTTATTTTTGCCAGATTTTAAGGTACGATATTTTAAAACACTAGATTTGGAGACATTTGACACTAGATTTTGAGACATTAGACAATTTCAACAAGCGAGATTTTAAAACGCGAACTTCGTATGGGACCATAAGTTATATTTATTAAATAATTTTTAAATTATTGCAAGAGTTTTTCACGTCATCCTTAGTTCTATTATAGGTGTTATAAAATAATATGCGTAAAAATTTCAAAATTAAAGAACTGTGTGTGGGGAAATGTCTAACCTAGAATGCATTATTTTAGTCTAAAGAATTAAAAACGAACCAGTTTTCATGACCGATAAATTTATTTCTTAATGCCATTATAAACATTCTGGCAATATTTTTGACATCTAAAATAATAAAATCAGCCTTTTTATAATATAATAGTTATAATTTTCAGTCTATAATCCATTTATTTAAATTTAAATTTTGCATATAGAATAAAGAATCCATATATTAGTTAAATTTATAGAATATATTATGAAATTGTTTTTAAAATAAAGGTTTCTGTCCTATTATAGCTAAACTCTTTTAACTTTAAAAATTCTTTTTAAGTTTTAAACTTCAGTCCTTTTTGGTTTCAAATTTAACTTTACATTACTGTCATGATTTAGATTACATTTTTTTCTTAAATAAGAAAAGTCATTAATTAAATTTTTATTTTTTTTATAATTATTTTCATCAAATTACGTAATTTGAAAAGAAAAATTGTTATGCAAAAAATTGACTTTTCCAGTTTTACTACGATTTCAAAAAGAAAATTTTTTTTTTCCTAATTAAATTTCGTAAATTAATTGTTTTTCTTTTGCCTATAGAATATTTTAAAAAAGTTTTTCCCTTCTAATAATATGTCATATGGTATAAATTGTTGCCATTAAATTAAGTATAATTGAATTTATTACCTATCATAGCATGCTTAAATTTTGGATTTATATCACGTTTAAAAATGATTTGGTTAATTCGATGTGTTCCACCTTTTATAAACTTTATATTATGTTTGATTTTTAATTTTATGAGATTAAACCCAAAAATACAAAAAAATAATATGCAAAAATGTAAAAATTTAATTTATAAAATATTTTTTTCTATTTTTAAATTCAATTTAAAGTATAGTGTTAAGTTAAACGCCTGAAATAGTTCATTGTTCAGTCTGTAGCTAAATATAACAATACGTTGATGAAATTTTAAAGATATTTATATATGTATATGTATATACGTAGTAGTATAACAAGGTTGTTATAAATTTAAACTCTAATTTATAACGTTTCATTTCCAAAAAAAAATTTTTTTTATTAAGATTGAGCTAACGCGTCATATTAACGCGTATTCCTTCAAAAACGTAGGATAATCTGTTCGACGCAAGTTGGTATTAAATTTCACTGAATTTATGCCATGGTGATACCACTCTAACGGAAAAAAACTAGCAAAATCAAATAAAAATATATTAGTCCTGTCCATACTATATCAACAATCCAACCTCTTATCATACGATGCGTTCCGCTTGCTAGGAAACTATATAATTTTATCCCAGAGTCTCCCAACTTTTCTTGTTGTAGTTTTCAACTAAAATTTAAAAAATTAAATTTTTTTTTAAAACTATGTTCAAGGGTATAATAAATTTGCCATTACGTTTGTGACATCTTAAAGGAGTCAATTTATAGTTATAGTGCCAGAGATATGGATAGGCTCAGAATTGAACTAGGAAAAGAGCTCAGTGTTAGGAAGCTGAAATTTTTTTACGTTACTTTTGCAAAATTGTTAGTTTTGCTATTTAAATCCAGATTTTTCCGCCGTCGGGTTCAAGTAGCTGCCATACAACTTCCTTCTTTATGTGGAAATATATCAGTATCTATTGGAGCTACGTATCTGAAACTTTGCAAAATCGTGTCGAGTTACAGACCAACAATACCTGTTTTGCTGGTGCGACAGGTTCGGGTAGCTGCCATACAACTTCTCTTTTTAAATAAAAATAACTCAGTATCTATTGAAGCTAGATATCTGCAATTTAGTGAAGAGGTGTCGAGTTTAATGCCAAAAACTTTTCTAAACTTTGGTTATGCTAGAGAACCCGGTTCAGGTAGCTGCCATACAACTTATCTTTTTAAATCAAAAGAACTCAATGTCTATTGAAGCTAGGTATTTGAAATTTAGAGAAGAGGTGTCGAGTTACATGCCAACAATTTTTGTAAAATTTGGTTGGTCTAGAGCAGCCGATTCAGACTGTTTGCATCTCTTAAAACTTAATGAAGCTAGGCGTCTGAAATCTTACAAATGATGATCAAGTTTTATGGTAACAACTTTTGTAAAATTTGGTTGTGCTAGTGCAATAAATTTGGGTAGCTGTCATACAACTCCACAATTTACAAAAATATATCTCGGTAGTTATAACGTTGTTACTAAAACATCTAAAATTGTTTAAAAGATGATCAAGTTATAAAGAAACAGAATATATTACGTTCATATGGGAATCCCAGAGTTGATGTGTATACCCAATAATATAATATTTCACAAAATGCATCCGACAACAAAAATATAGTGTAGACATAGTAAACATCAAAAATGTTGATATCAACAATGCGATAAGTGTGGACATGGTCATTAGATTTTTTTAAAAAATTGTTATGTGTGTATTTTAAGTGGTATTCAAACTTTAAGATTTCATTAAATTTCCACTTAGTGAAAAAGGAAATTCCGTTTAGTTAAAAATTTATTTCCATACATAAATTCATGTTTAATGACAAAATTCATTTAAAATTTTAGTTTTACAATTAAACTGCTTCAAAACCAAAACAATTATGAGGTGGAAAAAAAAATTGATTAAGATTACGAACACCAGAATGTAGAATTGATTGAAGTAAATAATCATATTTTTGCAAAGAATAATTTATGTTACAGAAATATCTTGAGATATTTTGGAAGCAAAAATAAGTTTTTGCTCACTAAAGTTCTATAATTTATTTTTTTTTTTTTTTATTAAATATTCTAACTTAAGTGACATCATGAATCTAAAAACAAAGTATTAATACTTTTATAGAGAAATAATATTTCATCCTTAAAAAATAAAGTTTATAAGCTTTAATATAAAACAAAGGTTATTTTTCTATGTACATATTTATAATATTACATTACGTACCTACATAGTTATATTATATATAGAATTTTAATATTAGAAAATGATATTACATCAATTTTATATCAAGGTAAAGTAGATATTAAACCTTGAAGTTTGTATTAATAAGAGTTCATTGGAACTTTATTTTTTCGAGAAAAAAAATTTATAAAAGCTGATGGGCTTAACTTTTTTTTTTTTTTTCTTACAATAAAATGTCATCTTTAAAAATATGTAAAATAGTATTTTTTAATAATATGGTTTTTAAGTTTTTACCTTTTTTACTTTAAATTTTTTAAGTTTTGTAAAGTTAATAGATATCCATAGACAAAACTAACAGCTAATTAATGGTAAAATTGCAACAATTGTTCATTTGAGTTATACTTAGGTCCCTTTAAGCATTGATTTAACACCAGTATTTAAAAAACGTATCACTAAATTTTGTCACCGAATGAAAAATCGAACTATAGAAGAACTACTTTTAGTTTTATATTGGCACAGTAAATCATTTTCCATGAATATTTAACTTTTTGTATTCAAAATAAAATTAAAAATTCCGTGATTCGAATCACAATTCAATGACAAATTTTAGGGATACGTATCACAAATTCAATATGATATGGTTGTATAGCTAGATATCTTGTTCTTAAGTTTTTAATAAACCAAATCGAAATGTTAAATAAATCTAACTAATTTGATCTGGAATATGTTACATTCTTTGTTAAATAGATTGAAAGTCACTTCGAGAAACGCTAGAACGAATCAATAGAAAAACTTTAAATTGCTGAAGAAGTTGTATATTTTTAAGAAATGACCTATTGGCAATTAGAAAAATTGAAAAAAAAAAATTAAAATAGATTGTCACGAAATTTGTAGAGATAATTTTGAAATTTAAATTTCTTACTTTTTACGTAAGTTTCAACTTATGACTAAAATTAAAGCAGAAAAGTCAAAGTCTAGGTTATAAAATTTTAAATAAAAGAGTTTTATTGCTGTTAAATATTTTTACTTTAGTTTAAATTTTTAAGGAAATTCTAATATCTAATCTTTAAGATCTCATATTATCATATTCTTGTCAAGAACTGCACAATATCCATAACTTTATATTAATTCAACTCTGAAGTGATTCATCAAATATCTGGTTAATAAACAAATATAGATTCGATTGCAGGTTTAACTTAAAATTGTTTAACATTAAATAAGTCGTGTAGACGATAGTGAAAACTTTCGTCCATTTAGCACTTAAGGATTCACGATTATAATAAAAGAGTAGAAAAAATAAGAGGTATGCAATTTCAGATACATTACTATGATTACAGTTTTTTTTCTATTTTTAATCGTACGCAAACTTTTGGTATATTGCTCGTATGTGCGCCATCTTATATAATTATATTTATTGTAGTTGATTAAAAATGGAGATTTTTTATTTGCTATTAGGTCTAGACCTAAAAATATTTGAAACTGTTCTTGAAAAGAAAAATATTCTTTGGACATAGATTTGTAGATGATCTGATATAAATATAATACTGATACTAATAGCAAGAGTGGTACTGATACATGATACAGAGAGTCATACTGAAAATACCACTGATAGTAGTACTAGTACTAAAACTAAGAGTCATATTGATACTCATAATTATTATACTGATACCAAAATTATATTAGAATTTACATTATGGTTTTACCACTTACATTATAAAGACTTTACAAGGATTCAGATATATATTTAAAAACAAAAAAAAAGGTTAAAGAAGCTAGAAAAATCATAAGATAAGCTTAGAAATTTGTAATTTTTGTCATGACTCATATTGGATTTTCATACAAAAGAAATTTCATGTTGATGAAAAATATTAATATTTGTAATACATTATTATAATCAATTAAAATTTTTATTGAAAATCAAGTATGTTGCAAGTATTGGAAATTTATACTCTTTCTAGGAAATGCCGTTAATTTTCTATATAAGTGGATTATATAAAAATGTACCTGAATTATTTCGTAATTACAAAGGCACCTAAAATTAATTTGATACAAAACGAGGAAAAATACAGTTGCCTTTGTCAACTCTTAGATACCCGTACGAACCGTTAGTATGTTCACAACCTGTCACTCTGCTAACAATATTATTTTTTTAATATTTTAGTATTTTAAAATAATTTGGGTGAATTTTATAATTTCTAGAACTATGGGTTGTACATATATTCAAACTATATGTTTATATGTACATTCTTTAAAAGCAGATTCTAACCTTCCACATAACGATTATCAATCCAAAACTTTTTCAAATATTGTATAGTAGTATATAATATTGTATATTGTATAGTATTGTATAGTATATATTTAATACTAAGCGGTAAATGTATATTAAATTTACTTAGTACAAAATAATAAATATAATTTTAAATATTATATTATATTTAAATATTCCATTGACAGAATAATTTCTTATTAGTACAATAAAATACATATATGTATGTAAATACGGCGCTATATAATATACATATATACTCTTATCATTCATTCACTAGTGACATATACGATATGTAAATAAACATGATATTATATAAGTATGTATATATATATATTAATATCATATAAATAAAAATTCTTCAAGCAACCGTTATGTTGTTTATTTATTCACATTTTTTTGTACTACGCATTATATCCTCAACAATTTCAAATTATCGAGTAAAACAAAATGGACAAAATTCGTTTTAAAGAAATTTGTTAGAAAATTTGAAAAAATCAAGTAACACTTTCGTCAATTATAAAGTAACCATATATTATTAAAAAACGTTGTTAACAGAAATAAGAGTATAATGTTGAAGCTTTAATTTTTGTGTATTAGTTCAAAAAAATTTTAACAGGTGTTCAAGTTACAGGTGTTTCAAAATAGGAAATTTTCAGTTTTTGACCCCTTACAGCTCCTAAACGGGGGGTGATACAAAAAAAATTTCTGAAATGACTCATACTTATTTTTAAAGATCTAACTTCCGTAAAAATTTCAAGTTTCCAACTTAAACCGTTTAGAAGATAGAAGGGTTAAAGGATTTCGCAAAATTTTAGTTTCGCATAACGGTAAATTAAGCCACCGTATGCCACAAATATATATTTATTGTATATATACTTTTAAAGCTAATAAAAGTAGTAATCGTTTGGCGTTTTCAAAATGAAGATATACCTTATACAACTTGTGCTGTAACAATTTAAATATAGAGCTTTTCTGAACCTTTCGGGAGCTGTAGCTCCGTAACGGGTGGGGCTACAAAAAAAGTTATTAAAAATAAAATTAATATTTTTGTGAGATCTATCAGCTGTTAAAATTTCATAGCTCTATTGCAAAAAAAATGTGGGGATCTAAAAGTTAGGTGTTCGAGAGCTACCCTAAGGCTTGGTTCAAACTCAACCAAAAAAAATAGGGAACCTACAAATTACTCCCAGAATATTTTGTGTAAATTTCAAGATTCTAGCTTTCTTAGTTTTTGAGTTAGCGTGCTGACGGACGGACGGACATGGTTCAAAAGTCTTAGAATTTTTTTCTGATCCGATCCATACCTTTGAAGGTATATCTAGCTCGCTTATTTCGAGGTGTTACAAACGGAGGAGTAATTTTATTATACCCGATTCTATCGTACGGGTATAAATATTGTATAGCACTAAAATATTCTATAGTACATGTTTGCCCTTTCTGTGGTCTTCTAGACTAGTTGAGGCTTAACTATAATATCAAGATCCGCATATTTCCAATTGTAAAAAAAAAATTAATTTATCATTATCTAAATGTTTTTTCTTTGAATTATTCTCTCCTAAAAAGAAGGATTAAAGGCTAAATATAAGATTAATAAATTTTAACTAAAACCAATATTTAAAATCAAAAAAGTGATTAGAAAAGTTTAATAATTGTCGCTTAAATGTTTTTTGTACTATATATAATTACCTTTATAGCTATTATTTTAAAAACTTTCTTTAAATTATATTACAAAAATATAAAAATTTTTGTTTTAAATTTACACAACATTAAAACATAAATTTTCAATAATTTGGACCCTAGTAAAGTGTGCGTGCAAATAGAACGAGAAGATAAAAATTTTACTTAAGAAGGATTTTAAAAATTATGTAACAAATTTTTAACTCTTTTTGTTTTTATAGGAATACACGAGTACCTACATTTTAAACATATATATATTCATATAGAATTAATAACATTAAAAAAAAAGGATAAAAGACAAGAAAGAATAGGAGGAGAAAAAGCAAAATTGAAGTATAAAAAATAAAGAACGTTTCCCTCACATATTTTTGAAATACCCCAAAGGATAACCAAAAGAAAAAAATTAAACAAAAATGAAAATGGGATCCAGACCGTCCTATTTTTTCTCTTTATATATTTAGAATTTTCATCTATAAAGCTCTTTTTTGTTATGTTTTTTTATCAATTTTTATTTCGGGTTATTTTCCATTCTTTTTTTTTTTTTTCTTAAATTGCTTTTTGTTCAGTCTCTAGATAATTTACCCTTATTTTTCACAAAAGTGATGGAAATTTCATGTACCTATATGAACATTTCATGTAAATGTATTATAAATTATATAATATATAAGAATACATATTATGTACATATATATAATTATAAATATGTATTTCAAAAATTTATATGCTTAAGCTATATATGGATATGTATTTAATTGTTTTAAGTACTAAAAAATTGAATTGGCTAACTGTAAATATTATATGGGTAAAAAAAAAAAAAAAATAAATGAATGCTTGAAATAATAAATAGAAAGGACAAGCATTCAAGCATTTAAAGTAAGAGATAGGAACAAAAAAAAAATCGGTTCCCACCAATTTAAAAACACTTTTCAAAACAAATTTTACTTTTTTTATTGTTTTTTGGTTTCATTTAATTTTAATGAGTCGAATCTGAAGATACATTTAAATTTATCTTATACATATAGAATAAGCACATGAGTAAATTCATGTGCATATAAAAAAAAAATAAACTGAAATTTACGATATTCAATTTTTTCTTTTTTAAATGATTTTTATGCAGTAATTATGAGGAAAGAATTGTAATCGTGAAAATGATGGACATCAACTTTAAGTATTATACGCCTTGGTTTTAATTTTATCCTTGTATTTTTTCTAGTATTTACTTGTATTTGTTTTCTAGTAGGTACCTAATTATAACAGACCTTTTATATAACATTATCAAATATTATTAGAAACTTCGAATAATTAAGTCTGAAGTCTAAAGAATGCGGCACGACATTGGCATCGATAAAAAATATAAATTTTTTTGTTATTATTGACATTCCAATAGATTGAAATATCAAAATGTTTTTTTGTTAAATATTTTTATTAAATTTCTCATTTTTAATTTAAATTCTTCTTAATCTATAATATAATACACAAGATGTTGGCGAGACCTTGCCAACATGTAAAAAAATATATTTTATATCTATAATAAAACACTCACACTGAATGTAAACTAAACTGGCAATGATGATATTTCTGTATATTTATTTAATAATTTAAAATTTTATTACCAAAGACACAAATTTTTGACTTAAAGTATTATCAAGAGACACAAACCGTTCATTAAAAATATAAATAAATTTAGTAAATATTATTACGAGTGACCAAATTTTCCGCTAGATGTATTATCAGAGACACAAACCCTTCATTAAAAGTGAGTACAGTCAAAAAAGGAAAAGTACATACTTAAAAAACACATTTTCAATCAAAATAAATTCAGCAAATTTTTAATTTTTAAATTTGACCGCTACGTCCATTATGAACTGGTCGCAGCGGTAAATTAAAAATAAATTATTAATCTTCTGTGGCGTTTTCAATCTTTGTTTTGGAAAAAAAAAAATAAAAATAGCTACTCTTAATAAAATTAAAACGCCTGAAGGTGAAAAAGTGAGAGTGAGCAAAGTTTATAGTAAACCTCATATTTATAAGAAAAAAATAATAGGCCGATTTTATTCTTGATTTTGTTTTCATTAGTATAAAAGCTGGTGAAAGCTTCGTAACGTACTTTAAAATAGTTTTGTTTATTTAGGTTGAAATTTAGATTTTTAAGCTAAATTTTCGGTAGAACTGGTATAACATAAAATATTCGAAATTTTTTTATTAATGTAAAATTCGGCTGACTTAAATAATTATATTTCATAACAAAAGTCAGAAACTTACTAAATATTATAGAAACGGATATTTTTCTTAAAAAAAAAAGAAAAAAATAACATAGAAAATATCATTTTAGAAGCCTTCTCTCACAAAAGATTCATAATTTTGTACTAATTTATTATTAGACCATTAATAATATTGTTAGCCATGGAAAAAAATAAGATTTATTAATCAGATCAGATAATATAATACCAGGAATTAATGATTGAATTTCTGATAATATACACAATATAATGATAAGACCTTGCCAACATATAAAAAAAAAATATTTTTTTCTATAATATTTAAACCACTCACACTGAATGTAAACTAAACTGGCAATGATGATATTTCTATATATTTATTTAATAATTTAAAATTTTATTATCAGAGACATAAATCTTCGACTAAAAGTCTTATCAGAGACACAAATGTTTACTTTTTAAAAAGTACTTTCGACACAAAATTTAAAGCAAATTTTTAATTTTTAAATTTGACCGCCACATCCATTATGAACTGGTCGCAGCGGTAAATTAAAAATAAATTATTATTCTTCTGTTGGCAGTTTTCAAATGACTCTTTGTTTTGAAAAAAATAAAAATACTCTTAATAAAATTAAAAGACCTGAAAGTGAAAAGAGCAAAGTTTATAGTAAGCCTTATATTTATAAGAAAAAAATAATAGGCCGATTTAATTCTTGATTTTGTTTTCACTATTATAAAAGCTGGTAAAAGCTTCGCAACAGACTTTATAGTAGTTTTGTTTATTTAGGTTAGAATTTTGATTTTTTAAGCTGAATTTTTGATATAACATAAAATATTTGAATTTTTTTTATTAATATAAAATTCGGCAGACTTAGCTAATTATATTTCATAACAGAAATCAGAAACTTACTAAATATTATAGAAATGGATATTTTTCTTAAAACAAAAAGAAAAAATAACATAGAAAATATCATTTTAGAAGCCTTCTCTCTCAATAGATTCATAATTTTGTACTAATTTATTATTAGACCATTAAATTCTGTCGAAAACGACCCTCACAAAAAAAAGCCTCCGAAAATTTATGAAATTTCATTATCAGAGACATGAATCTTTTATTAAATATACCAAAGACCTCTTCCAAAGTACATTTGAATAAAATAAATTCAGCAAATTTTTTTCAAGCAAAAAAAAAAATAAACGCAAAACACTTGAAAGTAGTTTTAAGGTAAATGAAGTAATTTCGCGGCGAAAACAACTGTTTTTCATCGACATAAAATTTTTTTTTTTAAAACTAAAGAAAAATAGAGAGTAAAATTTTAACAAATATTAAAATTATTTCGATGTTTTAAATGTAACAAAAAATAAATGTCGTAGCGGTTGGTGTTGGTTGGTTTTTCGCCGGTTTTTATTGTGCACTTTATACATGTGTTTCAAACAATTTTTGAGATATCGGCACGAACTTTTACCCTGAATGTGTTTTTAGCTTGGACCATTTTTTCTCAATAATTAAAAAACTGTCAAAAATTATCGCCACGAAAAAACGGCGAGAATAAATTAATAAACTGTACCTAACATTTTTAATTTTATGTGTTTAGATTTGTTTTATGTTTTTTTTCTATTACAAGTAAGTAAGTGATTTCAACGTTTTTTTAATGGTGCTGATGTAAAAATGAAATTTTTAGGTAGTTTATTAAGGGAGTCAGTATGATAACGTAAATGTTTTTGAATCTATAGAATTTGTGCAATTGCACAGGGGATTTTCTAGTTTTAATAAAAAATAAAAAGAATTTCAAAAAAACACTAATTAAGTTAGAGAAAATTCCGATTTTTTACGAAAAAAGTATAAAATCTTACAGAAATAATAAAACAATCAGTTGTATCCACCACAGAACCGAGCACTGCAACAGGATAACTTAACATTTGTATTTTTTTTAATAGAGTTGGATAATATTTACTTTATGTCAGAGTTACATTATATAAGTACTATATGTATATAAAACATGTGTAAAGCGACATTATCTATATATTTGTACATTATTTATGTATTATATAATATATTATTATAGCATTTCATGCACACAAAATTATAAAAAAAGAAAAAAAAAATTTCAAACCAAAATAAATAATTAAACAAGTAAAAATTTGAAGTAAGTCGATGCAATCGACTTATTTATACCCTACACCTAAAAAATTCAAATTAAATTAACAACCCATAAGTTATTTTAGTTAGGTATTTAATATAACTAAGCTAAAAAAATAAATGCTTTTACAACCTTTGTACAAAATTTCAGATTTTTATCTTTATTAAATTCGAAAATATGCTTATTAGGTCTTGGGAAGTGTGTGAAGGCACGCGGACCACCACCGCAATTCATCTCAAATTTTAGAGACATCAACAGGGTAGAACATTCTTATATCAAATTTCAAGAGTATATATTTATTAATTTCGAAAATATGCTTGTTTGGTCTTGGGAGTTGTGTGGCAGATACCCGAACGACCACTCCAATTCATCTCAAATCTTAGGCAAATCAGGGATTTAGGAAACAGCACCCGCGTATCAAATTTGAAGTTCCTATCTTTATTAATTTCGAAGATATGCTTGTTCGGTTTTGGGAGTTGTATAACAGCTCCTCCAATTCATCTCAAATTTTCGACAAATAAGGGATTCAGTAAACAATACCCTAGTACCAAATTTGAAGTTTCTATCTTTATTAATTTCGAATATATATATGCTTGTTCGGTTTTGGGATTTGTATGAGAGGTACCCGAACAACCACTCCAATTCATCTCAAATTTTAGGGATATCAGGGATTCAGGAAACACACCCTCGTACAAAATTTTAAGTTTCTATCTTTATTAATTTCGAAGATATGCGTATTCGGTTTTGGGAGTTGTATGGGAGCTACTCGAACGCATGGTCTGATTTCGCCCATTTACAATCCCCGCCTTACCTTAGTCATTGTTAACCTACAGTATAAATTTCATCAAGATATAGCATCATTATTTTTTGAGTTATCGTGCGTACGGACGGACATCGCTAAATAGACTCAGGAGGTGATCCTGATTCAGAATATATATTAATGTCTATACCTAACTCGCTTCCTTTTGCTGATTACAAACACCATACCAAAGTTAATATACCCTATACTTAATGTGTATGGTATAATAAGTAAAGTTTTATTACTAAAAATTACTCATAAAAAGGTCGTATATGAAATGTCGACGAACGTAAAAGTTTGTCGGATCAAAAATTTTTCTATGAAAAACTTGTTGCTCTTTACTTGTGTAACACCTTTCCTTTAATTTTTTGCTTCACAATAATTTTCTGTTTCAAAAATTTCTTAAAAAAAATTTAAAAATGGTCTTATAGTCCTTGGAGCTGACGGATTTCTATCAAAAGCTTTTCAATTCGAAATATTTACTTCAAAATGTTTAAATATGAAACTTTATCGAATTCGCTCAGTCATTTGGGCTATATACGGGTGTGCCCACAGACAGACAGGCAGATAGATACGCAGACACCACTCCAAAAACACTTAATTCAGATTAAGCCAGTTTTCTACCGGAAAAATGCATACCTACATATATGAAAAATTCTGAGGTTTGAAATTTTGGTGCCATCACAATACCTTCCTTATACATTACATGTATGGAATCGGTAAAAAGGATGCCATTTGGAAACAAATAAGTGAAAGACTATAGATTATTCTAGGTAAGTTTTACTAAATTCGAAATGTTTATGTTTTATAAGATAATATTATCTATTTTTAAAAACTAAATACCCCAGTAAATGGAGAAATTTACATGACCAATATTCAAGTGAATTAATAGATAAAAATTTTCTTCTGGACAGTGTTTTAAAGGCATATAATACACATCTTGTTTTAATACTAATAACATTTTCACTACATTAAAATTGCGCAGACAATTAAATATTTTAAATGCCCTTTCACGATTTTGTATTTTCAATAATGTTTGAGCGTCGACCTAAAATATTAAATGTGGAAAGACATTGTCCATGGCTTGCTATACTAAAATATGGTATACTAAGATCATAAATTTTCAAACTGTCTAACTATATAACTCTTTTTCTAAATGAATTGACTTTTAAGAATGAAGTTAAAGGATCATGTAGTTTCTTTCTTAAGGAAAAATTTTCTATTTTTAATACTAAAGATCCAATAAATTTGATTTCCATCACTTTGAAGTAAATTACGGATAAAAATTAAATAAACTGAATAGCTTCTTAACTATATGGTAAAATAAAGGGTTTTCCCTTAGGGATGAGACAATATGAAAATTAAAAAAAACACATAATTGTTAGTGTGGCTGTGTGGCAGGTGACACCCTCTTGTTGAAACCACATATTTTCCAGATTATTCTCAACAACAGCAGGGAAACAAAATCATTTAACATTGTTCTCCATTGACTGTTACTTTTCGACCATTTTCTTCAAAGAAAAATGGACCAATCACTTCACCAGCATGAATTGCACAGCACACAGTGACTTTATCTGGATGTAATGGTGTCTGAATAGTTTTGTGTGAATCTTCTTCAATCTAAATTCTGCAATTCTGTTTGTTTACATAACCATTTAACCAAAAATTAGCTTCATCACTGAATAAAATTTAAATTATAAAGTATGTATTCACAAATGAGCACTGATTTTGATAAAACAATTTAACAATATTTCTAAACGTTGTTGAAGCGTATATCTATCCATGATTAAATGACATAGCCTATACTGAACACAAACTACATAAGAAATGTCAAAAAATAATACGCGGTGTTGCCATTATAATCATTTTAAATTGTATCATTCGCCTTGGAAAACCCGCTATAATATTTAAATACGAATAAGTCAAAAGGTATGGAAACTTTTTATTTAAAAAAATAAAACATGGTAAAGAATGATAAAGTCAATATAATGTATTATAAATTGTATATAACAGATCTAAAGAGGTAAAGATTAAGGAAGTAAATAATTCAATTTTTTAAATTTTCCTAATTAGCTAGTTAAAAAATAATCAAATAAAGAGGAGGAAAAAAAAGTTTATTTTTGTTGAAAATAGCTTTTAAATAAGGATAATAATAAATGAATGTAGGATATATTTTAAGGATTATAGATCAGCATAGAGCAATTATTTATTTTTCATTTATTTAATTTATTTTTTTATTACAATTCTATTGAATATATATATATTTTTTTTTTCGTTTCAATATGATTTGATATGTAAAGTAAAAAAAACGATACATTAAAATTCCAAAAATAAAATAATTTATTAAAAATTAATAAAAAAAAAAATAAATTAATTTTTATTATAAATATTTTTTTTTTATCCTTCAAGGCTTTTTAAGATAGATTTCAATGGACATTATGTAATATGGAAAATTATCGTTTTTTTATTCAAAATGTACCTAATTGAATTATTTTGAAAAGAAAAATTAAAATAATTTTGAATTGATTCAAAAATAAACAAAATTTAAATAATATGAGTTTTATATGAATACAATTTAAAAAAAAATTTTTTTTTTTTTTTAATTTTATTCAATATTCATTTACTTTTGAATATTTACAACCAAAAACTTTATTATTTAAATTCATGAAAATGGAATATATTTGTTCTTAATTACATATACATATACATACAGTAAATAATACATACTTAATTTTTTTTTATTATACTTAGATAAATTTAGTTTAAACTTTTCAAGTTTTTTTTTTTCATTTAATAATTAGGTACTATGGAAAAAATTTGGTATCATGTCGAGACACATCGAGATTATAACGAATTCCAAAAATAAAACAAAATCTGTCAAAACTCTTTAATACTCATTTTGGATATATTTTTTATGACGCCATATCAATTATTTTTAATAATAAAATTAAACAAGACAGAATGTAAACCAGAATGTGTTTTTAAACCCGCACATTTTTTTTAAAAGAAAATAAAAACAGTTTAGAATTTGTAATGTAGACCAAAGTTTCTTAAGTTTTCTTCGAATTTTATGTACATAATATATACGAAAAATTGTGAAAAATCAAGAGATATTTTCATCCATTTTAAGGAAATCCTTTATATTTAAAGAAAAGGAAATCCTTTATATTATAAAAGTAAAACTATAATGTTGGATCGTTAATATTTAGGTTTAATTTTGAAAAAAAATTGTACAGGTGCCTAAGTTGTAACTGTCTAAAAATAGTAAATTATAAAATTTTTACTCCTATAAGCTCTTAAACAGAGGTTGGACCTAAAAACAATTTGTTAAGTATAACTTATACTAATTCCAAAAGATCTTTCTACTCTCAAAATTTGACATGGGTTGACTTAAAAGTATTTCGGAGATATGAAGGAAGCATAATATTGTAAACTCTTTTTTCACATAACGGTAAATTTAAATACTAAAATTTAAAAAATTGGGTTTTTTTTTTTTACACTGATATAAAATTAATAATAATATGTTCTGTTGTTTGAGGTCCCCAAAATTAAAAAAATTAGGCATAACTTGAAATGTACTTTTTTAAAAATAGAGCTTTTCAAAGTTTGAGGTGCTGTACCTCCGTAACGGGTGTAATTACATAAAGAAGTTGTTCTACAACATTAATTTTTTGTGCGATCTATATCCATAGTTAAAATTTTATTGCTATATCGGGAACAATGTAGAAGTTTCGTAAACAAACAGACAAACGGACAGAGTAAAACTAACAAGCAAAGTTTTTGAAAAATGTGCTAAAAATACCTACATATTTAAGTTTTACTTATTATATTTATATGACCCTGTGAAAAATGTGCTCTAAACAATAAAAATGATTCTTTTAAAATCAATTCTTTACTGATATATAACTCTATATAATTCAAATTTCGAAAATCTACTAGGACAAAATATTGCATGTAATTCAGAATGTCACATATTCTTATATATAAATATTCTGGAATAAACGGGAAATCTGCTTTTGAATCCAACTCTAAAATCCTCTTTAACTATTTGTTTATACATACTTTAAAAACAAAGCCACAATCTATTCCTTTAAAAATATTTTGCAAGATTTTGTCCGTAAAAGATTTTGTAATGCAAGATTTTAGAAAGATTGATTTTGTAATGCAAAAAATAAAAATAAAAGCAAGATTTTGTCGCATGTTGATTTTGGCGGACAGGATTGTGACCCTCTCCCTAAATCTTGCAATAAATAAAGATAAATATTCAACACAAATATTTTTATTTGTGCGCCATCTATTATCTTAAACTATTTTTATATAGGTACATATATGTAAAATTCGGGCTTTGCAATTCAGTTTAACACGAAGGATTCAAATTCCTTGTATAAATACCTATACATATTTATAAAAGTAAAAATCTGAAGGATGTTGAAAGATGATAGTATTAATGAACTTAAAGGCAACATACAAAAATACTGTGTATGATAACAATACTAATGGTAAATTATCAACCCTTGTCAATGACATCTTCCATTATTAGTTGTCAAGTGTTTACTAAAATTACCAGTTCTAAGTTTTTTACTTTTTGTTTTTGCTCTATTTATTTCGATCCTTCAATATATCATTTTGTGTTTTTTTCCTGTATTGTAATTTAGTTATTTTGATCAAGGTGATGATGCCCTCCATCGGCAGAAATATCTAATCGTAGTCATTACTTTTTCTGTATTATATAGTCCAAAGAAATGCATCTAAACCTTTAATTCTTCTAAGCTTTTTTTTTTGCAAAAAAATTACTAGACCGAATTCGAAGTTTTTCTAATACAACTAAAATTTGTCACTTCTGTTACTCTTCGAGAATTTAACATTAAGATTTTTTTTTTAAAGCGGCATAAAACCGACTCTTCGTATAAATACAAAAAGTTACAAATTCCTTTACATTTTATAACTTTAATTTTATCATGATTTTATTAAAATATACCTAAAAACGTAAAAAAATAAATTCGCTTCTTAAGATTATTTTAAAACATTTATTATAAATAAAATATACATGTAAAATTTAAATAATAATTTACAATAACATATTCATCTTTGAAAGAGACATTTTTATCTTGATATAAATGTTTTTTACATACGTATGACAAAAATTGAAAAATATTTTATTCATTTTTAACTTTCATTGCAAATTTAAATTTGTTTTTTGGTTACAAATCACTTATGGTATCTTAAGATATATCTATATGTTATAATATACTAGGTATATGTATTCTAATATTATATTTTAAAAATATCTTCTAAAAATAATATTACGATATTAGGTATATAATAATAAAAAAAAAACTCAATTGACTAAGTATGTAGAGAAAATACGCAGGAAAAAAAATCTAAAGGATAGGATCCTTACTATAAAAATTACAATATATCTCATCCCGAAACAGCATTACAATGACAGATTTTGAATACAAGTAGATACGTATATCTAAATCTAAACAAGTAAGTATGTAAAAGTAAAAGGTTTTTAAAGGCGCTCATTTTCAAAAAGACAATAAAAACATTATTATTTGCATCAAAAATTATGTAAGAAAAATTATAAAAAATTTCGAGTCATTTCTTCAATTTTAAGGAAACGCCGTTAACGCAATATGTTAAAATATAATATTAGTATGCTTTAATTCTTATGTTGCACTGGCGAAAATTTGCCCAGGTGTGTAAAAGTTACTATTATTTAAAAACATCGATTTTTATATGTTTGATGCCTAATAGCTCTTAAACAGGAGGAAGTACAAACCATTTTTCTGATCTAGTTTATGCTAATTCTCAAAGATTCCTCTTTTCAAAATTCCTTATCAATCTCTGACTAAAAGCTTTCTGGAAATTCCGGGGATCATACATTGTATTAAATTATGGTTTTTATATAACTGCAAATATAAATATAAATAAATACCATATATTTCCAGTTTTAGGGGTTTATAGTTCGTTACATAAAAATATAGCTTGTACTACAAAATTAAGTTTTTAATGAAACCTACGTGAGGTTAAAATTCAATTAATCGCTTTGTCTTAAAGGTTACAAAATCAGACAGACGGAAGGACACAGTGTATAACTATAATAAGCAAATTTTTTTAAAAATATTTTGGAAAATAAAAAAGAAATTGAAAAATAAAAATCAATAAACTCGAAATTTTAATTTTCATTATTCTTATTGTGTTTTAAATAAAAGCAAACAGACTACTTCTGAACAAAAAATTTTAGAAAAAATTAATTTAATTCATCTTTCTGAAATTGTTTAATAAGATTTGATTAGTTAATTTTAAAAATATAAAATATTAAATAAGAATCTCTAAACTAAGTTAGTTAATAAGGGTATTTTCAAAATTTTTGTAAATTTTTGTATAGCAGATAAGAGCAAAAACGAACCGTATGAAAAGAACATATTTAGGGTAGCTGGCAGGGTGCATTCTAAATCTTAACATACATTATATTACCTCTGAAACTAATAAAGAAAGCAATTTAAAATTTTGTACAAATTGAATAAGGGTGACAGGGGAGATGGCAGGGACCAGGTAGCTGGCACACGCTTCTCATGATCAAACATATATTTCTCAGAACCTTATAAAGGAATGAACATGGAAATTTAGAAATTGATATTCTATCATGTTTCCTATATGACTTTAAATTTCATAAATTTCAGGCTAGATGGTTTGGGCAGGTGCTATACGGTTTCTACGTCTCAACGAACCTGTTTTGGAAAATACTAAGGATAGAAACTTGAATTTCGTTTGAATTTTTTCACTGTGTTTCATTGATATTCTTAAATCTTTTATTTATATTTTTCTTTCAATTTTTCAGGTGATTAATAAGTCGCTTGCATCAACTTACTGTTAGATTTACTTATATCTTTTTTTATGTAGAATTTCTTTTTCTTGAATTTAGTTTCTTAAATAAAACTTATATAACGCATAAACGTATGGAAATTAAAGCTTCACAGTAAATCAATACATTTCTATAAAAACAAAATTTACGACTTTTTATTTTCTATATATTTCATTCGTTTATGATGGTGCATATATACTGGTGCATCAGGACTTATAATTTCTAAATAATTTTAGTTTAATATAAAATTTAAATGTTTCTGGTTGATTCAATTATATATTATGTTTCCGAATTTTTAATTAAATATTTGGTATGTGGCCTGAAAATGGATGTATGTTGGAAACAAAATATTGTACACAATGTCCTTTATATATAACATATTTGCATTGAATAAATTTATTTAAATATTTAAATCCAATATAATATGGAATTTGCTACCACATTTCATCACTAACTACATACGTATACAATTAATATGATCTATTATACAAAATACCTGCTTAGAATTTTGGGTGCGGAATTCTTCTATTTCCGGAATAAACTGTGATGCTGAAAATAAATATGGACTTTTGTTTAAACTTTTATTAATTAATATTCAATTTTTTAACATTAGGAAAAATAATATATTAATTGATAAAAGAATGAAAATGAAGTTAATTAAAATTTTTATAAAAGGGTTATTTTTTAACAATGAGATACAAATAGATCCTTTTGTACAAGTAGGTATAAATAATTTGGGGTTGTACCAAGTGAATTTTTTAACCACATAATTAGGATAGTGTGACAAAGAGTTTGTTTACATTTAATGGACTTAAAAGTGGGATTTATATAATATCATCAAATTTTAATCAAGTTCAACGAAGTCTCCATATTCAAAGTACATCCCGGTATAGCCCCAAATTAGATTGGATTACAGTTTTTATTAAAAGTGTATTTTGTCATTCGAGGTTTATTTTAATTTTTTAGGCAGAGGTTGTCGTGAAATGAATATATCGTACCATGGTATTTTTATTTTGTGATATTGTTCATTTAAGGCATCCTTTATTTGTTTGTTTTTCTTTTACACAAATATTCTATTATAGAAAAATATTTTCTTTACGAGACAATGTGACACTTCAAAAAGTCGTTTATAAAAGAACATTAAAAGTTCATTATTGAACCTACTAAACATATTCTTTTTCTTAAATGGCTTTAGGCAGAGTGTTTAGTTTTGTCAAATGGAAAATTTACAAAGTGACTTTGTTGTTAAATGGTAGTTTACGAAGTGACTTATTTTAAAACGGAAAGTTTTCAAAGTGCCTGTTTTATGAAACGACTTTTGGTGAAAGATGATACTTTTCCAATATAAAGTTTACACTATCTGACCTTAAAAGAATATAATCTAGGTTATAATTTTACTTATATAATATTTTCATCTAATAAATAAGGAAGAAATTCTGTTTGTTTGTTTGTTTGTTTGTTTGTTTGTTTGTGCCCTTTTCACGTAAAAACCACCAGTCCGATTGCAACCAAATTTTGCAGAAACGTTCCTACGACCCCGGAAAGTGTTATAGGCTATATCGCGTTTCGGTTCATTAACCCATTGCGGCCCGAGAGCCATTTAAAGCCGTTTCGTTTTTTCGTTGTCCTGCCTAAACGGTTTGATCGATTGAGTTGAAAATTTGGACAAATATTCTTCTTATCATTGGACGGATACCGAAGAAATTTGGATTCTATATGTTACCCGGATTCGGCCCGGCGGGCTTCCAAAAAATTTTTTGTTTCCGATTTATGTCCAATTTTGTACGGTGGTTTTATGGTCTGAAAAAAAGCCTGTGATAAATTTTTATGGAGATCCGGTAACTCGTTTGGGCACGAGAGCCGAACGAAGTTCATTAAATGTTTCTGTTGTCCTGCTTAAACGGTTTGATCAATTGAGTTGAAAATTTACAATAGTGTAGCTCTTTACCACGGGAGCTCACTGAGGTGATTTGGTTACGATCCATTAACCCGTTTCGGCACCAGGGGTCACTGAAATTTTGTAATTTACTTAGTTGTCGCACTTAAACTGTTTGACCAATTGAGTTAAAAATTTATCAAAGTGTAGCTCTTTACCGCAGGAGCTCACTGAGTTGATTTGGTTACGATCCATTAACCCGTTTCGGCACCAGGACTCAATGAAGTTTTTCAATTTCTTTGTTGTCGCGCTTAAACGGTTTTGCCAATTGATTTGGAAATTTACAAAAGTGTAGCTCTTTACCACAGGAGCTCACTGAGGAGATTTGGTTACGATCCATTAACCCGTTTCGGCACCAGGGCTCAATAAAAATTTTTAATTTCTTTGTTGTCGCACTTAAACCGTTTTACCAATTGAGTTGAAAAATTACAAAAGTGTAGGTCTTTATAACAAACGCTTTTTGAGTTGATTTGGTTACGATACATTAACCCATCAGGCTTCAGGCCATGAAATGTCTCATTTTTTGTTGTTGTGCTTAAGCGATTTGACCAATTGAAAATTTGCACAAGTATTGCACTTTGGCACACAAACTCATTCAATAAATTTTGTTGTGATACATTAACACATTTCGACACGATAGACTGTCAAAAAAACAATTTTGTTTCTAATTTCGGTCTAATTTGGGAGGATGAATTTATGGTTCTAAATAAAGCCTGTGACAAAATGTTTGTTAACGTTTATTAATCCATTTCCGCACGAGCACTTATTAATAATATTTTGCCTAATTTTGTGTATTGTTATTATTATTAAAAAGATATTTCCAACACTCTTTACTTTTATCTATACTGTTTCTAATATTCCATAAAAACCTTTCAGTGCAAATTTCTAGTATAGAACAGTAATTAAAGTAACCTTATTAAGTATCTTAAGAATACTATTTTTAAGTCTTAACAACATAACATTTTCATGTTAAAAAACAGAAACAATCTCCTACATTAGACAATCATCATGTCATCATTCAGAAATGCATTACTTAAATGTGGTCTTTACATGTGGTCTACCTATATAAGATGCATGTGTATAACATGTTTCCCATAAAATATCATTGAAGTATGTACATATAGTATGTATAATATCCGTATATTTAAAAATACTACAAACTTAATCAATTAAATTACAAAACATATTCACATTTCTGTACATCATTTAATCAAAAATGAGTACATACATATTTAAAGAACAGAAAACCTTACATTCTTATCCATATACAATTTTGACACATATTTTTAGCCAATCAATTTGGAAACATAATTAGAAAAAAATTCTGGTTGATTTATAAAGGTAAAAAACAATCATGTATTTTTTATATTGAAAATATGTTAAACAGAACCTGAAATGTACGCATTTAAAAAGAAGTTTTTTCAAAATTTGAAGAGCTGTCGGTGCTGTAGGATCTTCAACGGTGAGGGTATATAAAAACGTTGTTCTACAACATTACTCTTTTAAGAGACCTATGCATAGTTAATATTTCATTGCTCTTTATTAAACAGTATATGAGTTTTAACAGACGAAGGGACAGAGCGAACTTAATAACAAATTTTTCAAAATGTGCTTAAATAATTCATATTCAGTCACCAATAATTGATAATTCACCAAAACATGAAGTGACATTACTTACAAAAAAAAAATTGATTACATTATGGTCTTTTATAATTTAAATACGATTTTATGTTTCGGTATTAACGCATATTAACGAATATATAAGTTTGGAAAACAGATGGAGGGACAGAGCGAACCTAATAGCAAATTTTTCAAAATGTGCTTAAAAGGATAATTCACAAAAACATGAAGTGACATTACTTACCAAAACAAATGTACTACATTATGGTCATAATTGAAATTCACTTCACCGTCATTGTGTACTCAATAGATTATTGATTCCTTTAAAAAATTTTTGTATAAGAATTGTCTCTAATTCTTGGCTCTGTTTATTCAATTTAACTAAATGTAATAAAAATAGAATATTAACTACCAACATTTGTAAATGCATAGTAATAAGTTAACTATATTAATTAAATTATATTAACACAGAAACAAAAGTTAATAATTTTTATAAAGCCAATAAAATACTCCGGGCAACGCCGGGTACTCTGCTAGTATTAAATAAAGTAAAAAAAAAAAAAAACTTCAATTCTTTGGAAAATCTGATGAGTACCTTATAATAAATAAGTATTAAAAAACAATTTTATGCTGCAGAAGAATTTGTTAAAAAGAAATGATATAAATAAAATCTATCTACTTTGTTTTAAATGAAAAAAAAAACGATATTTTCATCATTTTGAATATTCTCAGAATTTTTCTAACGCGTGAGTACTCATACTAGTCTTCATATCCGTAATGCACTTTCCAAAATGTTGGAAAACCTATTTGACCAGAGTTTAGAATTCAGTTTCCTTAGATTTATGCCACGATGATATGTACTACTCTGATGGAAAAAACTTAAAAAGCTTTTCAGATCCATATAACAGAGTTCACCTAAATCTTTGAAAAAAGATAATTATATTTAATTTTTTAACCGAGATATTTCTGCCTTTCTTTTTTTGTAAGACTAGGAAATCTCCAAAGAAATCTCTATAGCAGTAAATCTCTTGTAAAATATACATTTCGTACCTATCTAATTGTCTAGCATAACGATAGAAGAGATCTTTTAGAAGTATATTTCAAAACATTGAATATAATTAAATAATTAGATGCCTTCTTTTATAATTTTTTTTACATTTTTATCAAAAATAGAATTTGTTACATGGTTAAAAATTATTTTTCCAAGATTCGTCTCAAAATGTTCATATCCCTATAACGGTAAAAGTGTTTTTTTTTCTTTTTTTTTTTTTAGGTTATTTCTCTGCCACATAAAATGTGACAAGAAAATTACATAGCCTTTCCTTTTCAGGCGTGGCTGTAAAATGTTATAAGGGAGAATTATTCTTACGACCTATTTGGGATTCGAACCAACACTCTATCGGTGTTTACAATCTATTTTATAAACTCTTACTCTTATCTACTATGCCACCGCGGCACCATGGAAAAGTTTATTTTCTCACTTCGTAAAAAGTATCTATATACTATTATAGATATTATTAGTTTCACAACACAACAAAAGTAAAAATCTTTTATAAAAACAAGGTTTTGAAACAATGGATTTAATTTTTCTTATATTCTTTTATTTGCTACATTTTCCAAAATATTTTTAAATATAAAATAATAATAGAAGAGTTTTTTTAACAATTAAAATTAATTTATATAACAGATACAATTAAATATTTACAAATTATCTGAAGGATTTTAAAAATTCAATTTATTGAAAGAACAAAACAAACAATTTTTAATTTATAACACATATTATAATAATTATTATAAACTGAAACAAAAGATCAATTAAAATTCCTTAAAAATCAAACAAAATATTCAAAAAGATTTTCTACTTTTAAATAATTAATTAAAATCTTTTATTGTCCTAAGAATTTTTCCTTTGTCATTTTAATCAAATACTAACAAATAATATCTATAATAAATTTCTTATTATTACATAAATATTATACAATTTATTTTATTTAATTAATACCTATTAGTCCTCTATTTCTTTCCTTTTATTGTCAATAAACTAAATTAGGAATATGTGCCATTATAATAACACTTTAGTTTATTAAATTAAGTTTCTTCAAAAATTTTATTTTAAAATTTAATGACTCAAAATCATAAAACAACTGGATTTTGTTTTATCTTTATTTATCAACAATGTTGGTATACCTTTTAATTTGGATGTAACAGTTGGGTACAACATTAAATTTTATAAAAACATAAAATTTCATTTTTGTTAATTTATAGATTTAATTCTTTCTATGGAAAACTCTTATTATTTATACTCTTATGAACATAGTTCAAGAGTACCTATAATAAATTTGTCATTACATTTGTGAGACTTTAAAAGAACCGAGTTATATATATAAACTCAAGTGTATGGATGGGATCAGAATAGAATTCTGAGTCCATTAACCTATAAGCCTGTCCATCTGTCCATATGAGAACTCAAAAAAAAATAAAGGAGCTTGAATTCGGAAATTTTTTACCAGGTCACTTTTGCAAAATTTTTAATTTTGTCATTTAAATCCAGGAAATTCGGCCAGCAGATTCGATAAATGCTATAAAACTTCTTTCTTTATATTATGAAAATAATTCAGTATTTATTAGAGCTGCGGAAACTGAAATTTTGCAACAAAATTTCAAGTTGCATAGCAATAACTTTGGTAAAACTTGAAATTGAAATCTTATTAAAAATGATCAAGTATATTATAGTAATGACCGCTGTTAATTATAGTTGGTTCGTGGCAACAGGTTCGAGTAGCTGTCATATACAACTCCAAAATTTACATAAATATATTTCTGTACTTAATAAAGTCTGTGAATTTTGTAAAAGATTTTTTTTTTTTAAACGTCCATATGTGGGAATCTTCAAAAGTTACAATGCAACCCGTAACATATGTGCATGTTGGATTTTTACCGGCTAAACTACACTCTTCCTCTATTAAAACTAGTCAAACTGACTAACCATTAATTTTATGCTATCTTGTTTGAGTATAGGTTTTATGTACTTTCTCGAAAGAAATCTGTAGTTCTCGCTAAATATAAAGGTCTTTTTCTTTTAAGCCTTCCTTTAATAATCTGATTATTTATGAATTGAGCAGCTTCAACATTTACATGCTCTTCTAGACGATCTTTATGTTTTATGGCATGTCTGTTTATTTCATCCTTATAAAATATATATTCATAAATTATCCAAAAATATATCCATATTGTAAAAGATGATCAAATTTTATGAAAACAGCATATATGATGTTCATAAGATTATCCTAGAGTTGATATAATCTATACTCTTCACTTTTCCCAATTTTTTTTATGGTTTCAGTTGCTATATTTTATAAGATATACCTATAGATAACTGCTATTATTTTAATCATATTATAAGAATAATGAAAACTATATAAAATTTATATTAAAATTTCATTTTTGTTTAATTAAATCAAAAGAATATACCAAATTATAATTTAATAATAAAAATTAATTAAATCAAAGGAATTTGCAAATTAAGCATTACATAGTAATAAAAAATTTAACCACAAAAGTTCTAAATTATTGTATATCTAATTGTTTCTTAATTAGAATTTATTAGTTTTGATTGTTTTTCAATTTTAATCAATTTATTTAATCCTCTTCTAAATTCCATCTAAAAATAAAATGTAAAAATTAAGAAGACATAAAAGTTTCGTTTTAAGAATAACAAGGTGATTGATAAGTGAACAATATAGATCTAATCAGCTTGAAGTATATTGTAATATTACAAAACCTAATGAATTTAATTGAAATAATGAATTTAATAATTTCTTGAAACTGATAACTTCTTCATAATATATTAAGAAAAGAAAAATCACTTAATATTTCTTTACACTAAATAGCAAATATCAACACTTGATTGACAATATAATTGACAACAAGTCATTCAGTGTACTATTAACACGTTGAATCTTACGTGTATTACATTTGAACATCACTCAAGTGTTTCAAAATGCTGTGCTCATCGTTCTATATAAAAAGTAAACTTGCCTTAACTGACTTAATTGTATCACCTGGAGACATTAAAACAAGTGGATATCCACGTGATACATGGGACTAAAGATAAGTTTTTTTTATGTACACTGACGGTGACCAGTCAAAATAAAGCAAATGAAATCTAAAAATCTATTATTTCGGCTTCAAATATTTTTTGCGATAAAATTCAGCAAATCCTTTCAAATCTAAAGTATTTTAACAAAATTTTGAGCTCAGGTTTGGTTAGGCATCAAAATCGTTTTTATTAATAATGATATAATATAAAATTTTCTAGTTGTTGCAGATAAGCCATTTTAACTTCAAAAAAGGGAGTCTCGGTGCTTTAGTGGATAAGAGCATATAAAATATGCAGTAAACACCGAGATAGTGTGTGTTCGAATCCCACACACGTTCTAAGAGTTATTCCTCTTTACGACATTTACAGCCACGCCTGAAAACGAAAGGCTGTGTAATTTCCTGTTCCTTTTCTCTAAAAAAAAAAAAAAAAAAAAATAACAAATTATTTTGTTATTATAAAACGTTTTTTAATATAATGTACATGTGTTTGATTGTATTATTATAAAATTCATTCAATTTTTCTTATTAAAAAATATTATGTTTCTACAGATAAATTTTCACAAGGGAACTATAACTTATAATTCAATAATATATTTTTTATCAAAGAATGTTGCTCTACAATAATTTATTTATTTTTTATTACAAACTATAAACAAAGTTATATTCATATATATTATGTTATATACAATCAATAAGAGTATATAAATGCAAAAATCATATGCAAAAATTATTTAAATTTTGTTCAGTTTCTAATTCCCCAAAGAAAGAACCATACGTCGCTTTTGGGAATAAAATATGACGTGATACCAATTTAAACTGTTAACCATTAAAATTCATTATTTTTTTTTTTCATTTTAAATTTAAATGTAAAATTTATTGCGTATTTTTGTTTTGGTATTTCTATTTTATTTTTATCATAAATAAAAATGACACATTTATTTTGCAAAATTTTATTCTGATAAATCTTAGTGAACGTAATAAGAGAGTTTGATATCCAAGCAATATTTAGCTATAGATAGTTGTAGCTAGAGCTCAGTCTAGGTTTTTGCTTATTTTACGTATTGTTTAGAATGACAGTTTTATTCGATATTTTTAGCACATTTTCAAAACATTTGAAAAAATGTGCCTATTAGTTTCACTCTGTCAGTCTGTCCATCCGTCATCAGTTGTTTAGGAAATTTTTACACTATGTCTAAAATAAAGCAATGACTATGGAGCTATAAGAGGTCCAAAACTGTAAATTCATTATTTTTAACCGCATGTCCAAAGTTTTTTTGAGTTATTACACAAAAATTAAAACTTAAATATTATGTTCTTCTTTGTGTTAACAACTTTTCTTAATAATTGGCTAAAGTGTGATTTTTGTTTTGTTTTTAATGCATTTCTCTGCCACTTTCCTGTTCAGGCGTGGCTGTAAATGTCGTAAGGGGGAATAACTCCCTTACGACATTCTCCCTCGTTGTTGACAGCGTATTTTATACGCTCTTACTCACTAGGCCATCAAGGTCCCTGCTGTGACTTGATTTTTTAAAATTTTTTCTATTTTTTCTAATATTAATTTTTCAATTAATATTCAAGATATAGGCACATAACATGTATCTAAGTACCTACTAACTTGTATCCGTCAACATATTCAATTTTGAAAATGTGCCTTTTTGAAACCCGTGCTTTTTTCATTATTTGTTTATTTTTATTTTTCTAACTAAAAATCCTTTAATGATCTCGTAAAAAATGAAATTCGAAACTTTAAAGACAAACTATAAACTGTATTATCGACATTTCAAATCAAACCTTTATAAATAAAAAATCACTATTTTAAAAATAAATAACAAAATGAATACGCTATACAATAATAATGATGACTCTGAGAATATAATGGTTATTTATTTTTAAAGACAATTTCAAAACAGATTTTTTTATAACGGCTGTTTATTTATTTTGGACAAAGAACTAATTTTTAGTGCCATAATTAGCCATTAATATGTACCTAATAATTTTTTTGATATTAGTATGTACATTATAAACAACTAAGGACATTAAGTCATGTTAATGCGATGAAATTACAATACTAAGAATTAAAATAATTATTATGTTAATTTTTTTTTTAATTATTATTGTGTCTACGTTCTAAATTTTAACAGTAGATAGATAATAATAATGTATTTGAGACTGAAATTTAAAAAAAAATATATCGTGGTAATATTATTAACCCTGAATGTGTTTTTAAGATAAAATGGAAAATATTATTTTTCGACATTTTAAATTGACATGTCAAATAACATGTCATAGAATCCAAAGTAAAAAATTTGGAAGGAATTATTTTATAACCAGTTTCTTTATATGGCATTTGCAAATTAAACTCTTTTGCACAAATAATGAAACCTTTTGTAAAAATAATGAAACCTTTTGCAAAAATAATGAAACATTTTACAAATATAATAAAACTACATATTTTTTATTAAAATTAAACGATTTTTTTTTTTTTAAATGAAACTTTTTCAAATTGAATGAAACTTAAAAAATTAAAACTACAGGAAATTTAAAAAAAATTAAGACTTAATTTAAATGCTTATATTTCCAAAATATGTAGCCTCTGCTAATGTATTATAAAATTTTATGCTGTAATCAAATGCCATTTAAAAGTGTATTCTACAATTTGGTCAGTGAGCACCACAGTAAAAAGAAAAAACTATATTTATAGACGAATGCGAATTTAACCTACATATTCGTAGATCGCATGCCTGTTCTAAACTCGGTATTAGAGCTCATGTTGTGATATAAAAAGGGGAGAAGTGTATCTTTAATTGCTGCAATTAACATTTGCGGTGTCGTTCATCACAAGATAATAACTAATGCCGGCGTAAATGCAGATCGTTTTAAAACATTTTAATGAAGTTCGCGTATGAAAAAAAATTAGTAACAGTTCAAACTTGATAAATAGCCTTTTGGTTATGGATAATGCAAAAATTAACAAAGGGAGAACAATTCAAGAAATAATTATGGACAATGAATATATCTTAAAACTTTTACCACCATATTCGTGAATGCTTAATCCAATAGAAAAAACATTCTCAAAAATAAAAACATATGCTCGCTGAATATTAAGCGACACTGAGAACGAGCATAACCTTAGAAATGTCATCAACCAAAAATGCTAATCAACTTACGCCAATTGATTGCTTGAATTATGTGATGGACATGGTGTTAACAACTCCGTGAACTTTGGAAGATTTACCCCTACATTGAAATTTTATAATAATATAACGCATATATGTATAAATTTTAAATTTACTAAGTTCTTAAAATTAAATCTTCACTTTTTAAATTTTCTATATTTTTAATTTTTTAAGTTTCATTCAATTTGAAAAAAGTTTCATTTAAAAAAAATATAGTTTAATTTGATAAAAAATAGTTTCAATCTATAATATAATACACAAGATGTTGGCGAGACCTTGCCAACATGTAAAAAAATATATTTTATATCTATAATAAAACATTCACACTCAATGTAAACTAAACTGGCAATGATGATATTTTTGTATATTTATTTAATAATTTAAAATTTTATTACCAGAGACACAAATTTTTGACTCAAAGTATTATCAAGAGACACAAACCGTTCATTAAATATATAAATAAATTTAGTAAATATTATTAGTGACCAAATTTTCCGCTAGAAGTATTATCAGAGACACAAACCCTTCATTAAAAGTGAGTACAGTCAAAAAAGGAAAAATACATACTTAAAAACACATTTTCAATCAAAATAAATTCAGCAAATTTTTAATTTTTAAATTTGACCGCCACATCCATTATGAACTGGTCGCAGCGGTAAATTAAAAATAAATTATTAATCTTCTGTTGGCATTTTCAATCTTTGTTTTGGAAAAAAAAAAATAAAAATAAAAAAATTTTAATAAAATTAAAACGCCTGAAAGTGAAAAAGTGAGAGTGAGCAAAGTTTATAGTAAACCTCATATTTATAAAAAAAAAATAATAAGCCGATTTTATTCTTGATTTTGTTTTCATTAGTATAAAAGCTGGTGAAAGCTTCGTACGTACTTTAAAATAGTTTTGTTTATTTAGGTTGAAATTTAGATTTTTAAGCTAAATTTTCGGTAGAACTGGTATAACATAAAATATTCGAAATTTTTTTATTAATGTAAAATTCGGCTGACTTAAATAATTATATTTCATAACAAAAGTAAGAAACTTACTAAATATTATAGAAACAGATATTTTTCTTAAAAAAAAAAGAAAAAAATAACATAGAAAATATCATTTTAGAAGCCTTCTCTCACAAAAGATTCATAATTTTGTACTAGACCATTAATAATATTGTTAGCCATGGAAAAAAATAAGATTTATTAATCAGATCGAATTATAATACCTGAAATTAATGATTGAATTTCTGATAATGTACACAATATAATGATAAGACCTTGCCAACATGTAAAAAAAAAATATTTTATTTCTATAATAAACCACTCACACTGAATGTAAACTAAACTGGCAATGATGATATTTCTATATATTTATTTAATAATTTAAAATTTTATTATCAGAGACATAAATCTTCGACTAAAAGCCTTATCAGAGACACAAATGTTTACTTTTTAAAAAGTACTTTCGACACAAAATTTAAAGCAAATTTTTAATTTTTAAATTTGACCGCCACATCCATTATGAACTGGTCGCAGCGGTAAATTAAAAATAAATTATTATTCTTCTGTTGGCAGTTTTCAAATGACTCTTTGTTTTGAAAAAAATAAAAATACTCTTAATAAAATTAAAAGACCTGAAAGTGAAAAGAGCAAAGTTTATAGTAAGCCTTATATTTATAAGAAAAAAATAATAGGCCGATTTAATTCTTGATTTTGTTTTCACTATTATAAAAGCTGGTAAAAGCTTCGCAACAGACTTTATAGTAGTTTTGTTTATTTAGGTTAGAATTTTGATTTTTTAAGCTGAATTTTTGATATAACATAAAATATTTGAATTTTTTTTATTAATATAAAATTCGGCAGACTTAGCTAATTATATTTCATAACAGAAATCAGAAACTTACTAAATATTATAGAAATGGAAATTTCAAGCAAAAAAAAAATAAACGCAAAAGACTTGAAAGTAGTTTTGGTAATTGAAGTAATTTCGCGGCGAAAACAACTGTTTTTCATCGACATAAAATTTTTTTTTTAAAACTAAAGAAAAATAGAGAGTAAAATTTTAACAAATATTAATATTATTTCGATTATTGGGAGTGTTTTAAATGTAACAAAAAATAAATGTCGTAGCGGTTGGTGTTGGTTGGTTTTTCGCCGGTTTTTATTGTGCACTTTATACATGTGTTTCAAACAATTTTTGAGATATCGGCACGAACTTTTACCCTGAATGTGTTTTTAGCTTGGACCATTTTTTCTCAATAATTATAAAAACTGTCAAAAATTATCGCCACGAAAAAACGGCGAGAATAAATTAATAAACTGTACCTAACATTTTTAATTTTATGTGTTTAGATTTGTTTTATGTTTTTTTTCTATTACAAGTAAGTAAGTGATTTCAACGTTTTTTTTAATGGTGCTGATGTAAAAATGAAATTTTTAGGTAGTTTATTAAGGGAGTCAGTATGATAACGTAAATGTTTTTGAATCTATAGAATTTGTGCAATTGCACAGGGGATTTTCTAGTATATATGTAAAAAGTTTCATTATTTTTGTAAAATATTTCATTATTATACCCGTACGATAGGATCGGGTATAATTAAATTACTCCTCCGTTTGTAACACCTCGAAATAAGCGAGCTAGATATACCTTCAAAGGTATGGATCGGATCAGAAAAAAATTCTAAGACTTTTGAGCCATGTCCGTCCGTCCGTCCGTCCGTCCGTCCGTCCGTTCGTCCGTCAGCACGCTAACTCAAAAACTAAGAAAGCTAGAATCTTGAAATTTACACAAAATATTTTGGGAGTAATTTGTAGGTTCCCTATTTTTTTTGGTTGAGTTTGGAGCAAGCCTTAGGGTAGCTCTCGAACACCTAACTTTTAGATCTCCACATTTTTTTTGTAATAGAGCTATGAAATTTTAACCACTGATAGATCTCATAAAAATATTAATTTTATTTTTAATAACTTTTTTTTGTAGCCCCACCCGTTACGGAGCTACAGCTCCCCAAAAGTTCAAAAAAGCTCCATATTTAAATTATTATAGCACAAGTTGTATAAGGTATATCTTCATTTTGAAAACGCCAAATGATTACTACTTTCATTAGCTTTAAAAGTATATATACAATAAATATATAATTTTGGCATACGGTGTCTTAATTTACCGTTATGCAAAACTCAAATTTTGCAAAATTCTTTAACCCTTCCATCTTCTAAACAGTTAAAGTTGGAAACTTGAAGTTTTGACAGAAGTTAGATCTTTGAAAATTAGTATGAGTCATTTCAGAAATTTTTTTTGTATCACCCCCCGTTTAGGAGCTGTAAGGGGTCAAAAACTGAAAATTTCCTATTTTTAAACACCTGTAACTTGAACACCTGTTAAAATTTTTTTGAAGTAATACACAAAAATTAAAGCTCCAACATTATACTTTTATTTCTGTTAACAACTTTTTTTAATAATATAGGGTTACTTTATAATTGACGAAAGTGTTACTTGAATTTTTCAAATTTTCTAACAAATTTCCTTAACGAATTTTTTGCATTTTTTTTACTCGATAATTTGAAATTGTTGAGGATATAATGCGTAGTACAAAAAAATGTAATTAAATAAACAACATAACGGTTGCTTGAAGAATTTTTATTTATATGATATTGATATATATACATACTTATATAATATCATGTTTATTTACATATCGTATATGTCACTAGTGAATGAATGATAAGAGTATAGATGTATATTATATAGCGCCGTATTTACATACATATATGTATTTTATTGTACTTATAAGAAATTTTTCTGTCAATGGAATATTTAAATATAATATAATATAGGTAATATTTAAAACTATATTTACTATTTTGTACTAAGTAAATTTAATATACATTTACCGCTTAGTATTAAATGGTACTATAGAATATTTGAAAAAGTTTTGGATTGATAATCGTTATGTGAAAGGTTAGAATCTGCTTTTGAAGAATGTACATATAAACATATAGTTTGAATATATGCACAACCCATAGTTCTAGAAATTATAAAATTCACCCAAATTATTTTAAAATACTAAAATATTAAAAAAATAATATTGTAAGCAGAGTGACAGGCTGTGAACATACTAACTGTTCGTACGGGTATCTAAGAGTTGACAAAGTCAACTGTATTCTTCCTCGTTTTTGCTAAAGATTTCATTATTTTTGCAATGGTTTCATTATTTTTGCAAAAAGTTAAATTTAATTTGAAAATGCTATATATTATTACGCACAACATTTTATCGCACAAGTTTTTATAATAAACATATAAAAAAGTTAAAAAAGTTAAAAAAGATATAAAAAAGTTAAATTGTCACAACTATTTTCTATTTCTAAAATCACCATATTCCATGATATACATCATATACATCAGTATCGTGGCTACAAGACTGCATCGCTGCATAATTTCAACAAGACTTTTCTTACGAAGAGATAGCCATTTTATATCTCTTCTGCTTTTTTTATACGTATAAAGATCACTTTTGATTTTAATAGACAGTAGTTTTAATATTTATAAAAGAATAGAGTGAATAGAAAAGAAAATATGAAAAATTATTTAAAATTTTAATGAGATTGTTTATGTTTACTCATTTTAGAGAAAAAATATTTATAAACAAAAACTTTTTAACAGTAGTAAGTACTAATACGAAAGCACAAGCATTACGAACATTTTTTATGTGTTTTTCGAGACATTCATTTTAACTAAACGTGACTCGATACATTTTTTAATCGCCTCAATGATGAGTTTAAGAGAATATTGGTGAATGTGTTTACGGGTTAAATTTCAATTCTTATCAAAGGGTCTCGGTGGCCTAGTGGGTAGGAGCGTATAAAATACGCTGTAAATAACGAGAGAGTGTGGGTTCGAGTCCCACATACGTCGTAAGAGTTATTCCCCCTTACGACATTTACAGCCACGCCTGAACAGGAAAGGCTGTGTAATTTCCTGTCCACGTTTATGTGGCAAAGAAATGAATTTAAAAAAAATTCTTATCATTTACGGTTAAATACTCGATTCATGTGTTTATAATGCTAATAGGTTTGTAATTGAGATTATAATATTATAACGATAACAATTTTTATTTAGTTTTTTTTTTATTTAATAAGAGTTTTTTTTAAACAAACCTAAACTATCTATTCATTGTCAGATATTAACAGATACTAATCATAGTCTAAACGAATAATTTGTTAACATTAGAAATTGTATATTTACTAAGGGCCCCTGTTAATGTGTTGACAAATTCTATGTTGAATGCGAATTCATATAATCAACAGTCACAGTTTCGAAAAATAGAATTTATGGAAAAAAAATTATAATCCGTAAAAAATCTTAAAGCAACACCAAATTCGTCAAAACAAAACTTGAGAATGAGAATTCGTCACTTGAGAATGTCTTTTTAAAATTTGTGTTTTTTTTTTTGTTATTCTCTTGTATACCTTTTGTACTACTACTACTACCGAGTAATTATACCCGTACGATAGGATCGGGTATAATAAAATTACTCCTCCGTTTGTAACACCTTGAAATAAGCGAGCTAGATATACCTTCAAAGGTATGGATCGGATCAGAAAAAAATTCTACGACTTTTGAGCCATGTCCGTTCGTCCGTCAGCACGCTAACTCAAAAACTAAGAAAGCTAGAGTCTTGAAATTTACACAAAATATTCTGGAAGTAATTTGTAGGTTCGTTATTTTTTTTGGTTGAGTTTGGACCAAACCTTAGGGTAGCTCTCGAACACCTAACTTTTAGATCCCCACATTTTTTTTGAAATAGAGCTATGAAATTTTCACTGCTGATAGATGTCCCAAAAATATTAATTATATTTTTAATAACTTTGTTTTGTAGCCCCACCCGTTACGGAACTACAGCTCCCCAAAGGTTTAAAAAAGCTCTATATTTCAATTGTTATAGCACAAGTTGTATAAGGTATATCTTCATTTTGAAAACGCCAAACGATTACTACTTTTATTAGCTTTAAAAGTATATATACAATAAATATATATTTATGGCATACGGTGTCTTAATTCACCGTTATGCGAAACTAAAATTTTGCAAAATCCTTCAACCCTTCTATCTTCTAAACGGTTTAAGTTGGAAACTTGAAATTTTGACAAAAGTTAGATCTTTGAAAATAAGTATGAGTCATTTCAGAAATTTTTTTTGTATCGCCCTCCGTTTAGGAGCTGTAAGGGGTCAAAAACTGAAAATTTCCAATTTTTAAACACCTGTAACTTGAGCACCTGTTGAAATATTTTTGAAGTAATACACAAAAATTAAAGCTTCAATATTATACTCTTATTTCTGTTAACAACTTTATTTAATAATATATGGTTACTTTATAATTGACGAAAGAGTTACTTGATTTTTTCAAATTTTCTAACAAATTTCTTTAACTAATTTTTTGCATTTTGTTTTACTCGATAATTTGAAATTGTTGAGGATATAATGCGTAGTACAAAAAAATGTAAATAAATAAACAACATAACGGTTGCTTGAAGAATTTTTACTTATATGATATTGATATATATAGATTCTATATATATTGATATATATAGATTATATAATATCATGTTTATTTACGATATATCGTATATGTCACTAGTGAATGAATGATAAGAGTATAGATGTATATTATATAGCGCCGTATTTACATACATATTATATGTATTTTATTGTACTTATAAGAAATTATTCTGTCAATGGAATATTTAAATATAATATAATATAGGTAATATTTAAAATTATATTTACTATTTTGTACTAAGTAAATTTAATATACATTTACCGCTTAGTATTAAATGGTACTATAGAATATTTGAAAAAGTTTTGGATTGATAATCGTTATGTGGAAGGTTAGAATTTGCTTTTGAAGAATGTATAAACATATAGTTTGAATATATCTACAACCCATAGTTCTAGAAATTATAAAATTCACCGAAATTATTTTAAAATACTAAAATATTAAAAAAAATAATATTGTAAGAGTGACAGGCTGTGAACATACTAACGGTTCGTACGGGTATCTAAGAGCTGACAAAGGCAACTGTATTCTTCCTCGTTTTTAAAAAATGTTAGTTGATTAAATATCTATTTTTCACTTAGAAAAACTAAAATATAATTTTCGAATTTTGATTTTGGAAAATAAATAATTTTTAAATAAAAAATATGCCAAAACAAATTTTTCAAGCATTTTTAGAAATTATTTAGTCGAATATGCTATTTTTATTTTATGCAATCCCAATAAATTCCAAAACCAAATAAATTCTAAAAACAAAATGTCAATTTAACTTCAAAAAAACATCCTCGACTAACGTCAAAAAAATTTCCTCGAGCAAATAAAATATGGAATAGGATTAAGGTAGATGATATTTTAGTCGAAGATCGGAGGATCTGTGCAAATATTTTATACATGAAACAAAAACAATTTCTGTCAAAAATTTCCTCAAATCCTCCGATCCTCCGATACAAGACTAGTTTGCAATTTTACGTGAAGATCCCTAATATATTTTTATGCTCTACATGCTTTTTAGTACAAATTTTTGTAAGATATTAACTGTAATTTTTGAAAAAAAAGTAATATTGTAGTCCTAATTGGAGATAAAAGGTTAAAATGGCACTTTAATTTAAAAAAAAATAAAGTTAAGCAGCTTTATTATTCTTTTTTATATATTTTTTAATTGAGATTTTTCTTTTTAACAATTTTAAATATTTTTAAAAATTATACCAAAACAAACCATATTTTATAAATGGAAATAGATACCTACATATTATAATATATTAACATAAATAATACATTAAAATACATTAATACATAGTAACTACAGACATAAATACACAAACTATTAATTTTGTGTGTTAATAAGTTGAGTAAATTTTTATAAAATATGGAAAATTAATTGGGAATGAACAATTTAGGACGTCTAGACAAATAAAATTTTAAGATTTAAGTTAAAATAAAATATAGATATTAAATCGGGTATTATGTATAGTACGTCTATACTAATTTTATGAATTGAAATTTGACCTATAGTGTCGATTTGACCTAATTTGGTTTATATACAATTATTAGATAATACTTCATTATATTCAAAATAATTAATGGTTTTTTATTTGTCTTAAAAATCGTTTTTAAATAATTTTCTTGAAATTTTGAGAAAATAGAATAGGTATTATATACATGATCTGATAATATTGAATAACAAGCAAAATTGTTATTTAAGACTACTTATATAATAATATTGTCTAAAGTTTATTACGTGACAATTTAACATTTTTAAGTAATTAAAACTTTTAAGCATAATATGTAAACTTTAAATATCCATAGTTTCTCACCAAATAGCAACTACCTGTAAATCATGCATTTTGTTTAGTATTTTTAATTTAAACTGCATTCGTTTAAATACATATTATTAAATAAATAAAAATTTTAAGAAAAATGAATAAACTTTACAGATAGTAACTAAAAATTAAGCAGAATTTAAACTAACGGTTTTTAACAGCACACATTTTCCATAAGATAATAAATAAGGTAGAATGTAAACTAAGGGTTTTTAAAAGCGTAAATTTGAACACAAAACTTGATAATTTCATGTAATAAGAAAAAAATGTAAAAATAGGACTTTAGTGAAATTTTCACGGGCTGTAAGTCCGGAACTCTATATAACTCTATAGGAACTCTATATAACTCTATATAACTGTTACACACATAAAAGTATATTACTGGAGCTTTAATTTTTATGTCTTTCCTAAGAAAAATGTGTACAGGTACCTAGCAAATTTTCAGTTTTTGAGCCCTAATAGTTGTTAAACAGGAGCTGGTACAAAAAAATTTTCTAAGGAAACTTATGCTAATTCTTTCCTGTCTAAAAATTTCAGGTTCCTACATCAAAGCGTGACGGAGTTATGAAAAACGAAATATCTTGCAAAATTTGGTTTTACATAACGGTAAATTTAAATAGTAAATTACATAATGCACAATTTTGATATTGTTTTATAGAGAAAACAAAATTTTCGGTCTTTTAGTGGTTTTAGATTGTAAAACTATTACGTAGAGCCTGAGATATATATATCTGAAAATGGGTCTTTTTTGCAATTTTGAGGGGCTGTTACTCTGGAACCCTATACAACTAAAAGAAACCGTTAACACACGTAAAAAATTATTACTGGAGGTTTATTTTTTATATCTTACCGAAGTAAAATATGTGCAGGTGCAAGTTACAGGTGTTTAGAAATAGTTAATTTTCAATTTTTGAGCCCTAACAACACATAAACCAAGGGTGATTCAACAAAATTTTCTGAGCAAACTTAATTCTAAAAATTCATTCTGCCCTCAAAATTTTAAGTCCCTATCTAAAAGCGTTCCGGAGTTATGAGAGTAGAAAGATCACGCAAAATTTAGTTTTCACATAACTGTAAATTTAAATACTAAATTTAAAAAACAATATTTAATTTTGATATTAATTTATAAAGGTAAACAGAATACCTACCTGTCGAATGACTTTTTCAGATTGAAAAAATGTTAAGCAGAACATGAGATATACGCATTTAAAAATAGGGCTTTTTCGAAGTTTGCCAAACAAACTAAGCCAAAAGGTTAACATTTTTTTTTCTATCTTTAACGTGCAGAAGTTTTGTAAAGAGACGGACGGAAGGACGGTCAGAATGAAACTAATAAGCACATTTATTCAAAATTTTTTTTTGGAAATGTGCTAAAAATTATTTTGGAATATTGTGAATTAGGAATATTAGGAAACTCTGCTAAGAGCATATAAATCATGTATATTATGAAAATTTAATTTGTATGTCTTCCTAAACTATTTTATTATAAATTTGCATAGGAGCTCAAGCCAAAGGTGAAACAGAATAGCAAATGTTAAATTTCTTACTTCTAATTTATAGTTCTTAAACTTGGGCATGTATAAAAACTTTTTCTTAGATAATTTAAGCTAAATCTGAAAGATATTTCATTTCTCAAAATTTTAAGATTGTGTCTTAAAGCGTTTCGAAGATATAAAGAAAGCAAAATTTTTCAAAATATAGTTTTGGCATAAGGTTAAATTTAAATATACTTAATTGCAAAACAGTGTATAATTTTAATATTAAAAAGGTTAAAAAAGAAAAGTTAAAAATATTTATTTTGTTGTTTGGCGTTTTTAGATTTAAAAAATTTTTAGCACGTCTATATTATCGATAATCTTATAAGAAACATTATCCGAATATGTACAATTTGGAAAACAATCATTGTATTAATTTTGCGTCAATCAAGAGGTCGTAGTTGCAAACTCCGTCATTTATTTATCAACATCCTATTATAAAGCAAAGTTAATGTTTATGTGTTCTCTATTCTTTGTATTATTAACCAAACTCCACGCCTCGAAAAGATCAAGCATTTTTTTTTTGTTTCGTCAATTTTTCAAGTGTTTTTTATTTTTTTTTTATTCTGAATTAAAAACTTTTTCGTTCTTAATTAAATGCGGTTTAATCGAATCATTCTTGTTCAAACATTTTTTTCTGCTTTTTCCTCCTTTAAGAAGCATAGGGCATCCACAGCTATCAGTAATTTATTATTCATTACACTCAGGTTTTTTTAATTATTATTTTCATAGGCGCCATTTTCGAATATTATGAAACAGAAATGCTATATTTGTTCGCTATGTATTATTTTATAGTAGGATTAGTTATTTTATATTATGATATTAATTATTATGATGTAAACTTACATCAATTATTTTTTTACATATTTTAATTATTTTTAATAAAGCACTTAAAAAAATTGCAAGTGCCGCCTCCAAACTTCCGAGAAATATAAATTACTAATATTAAATGTAATAATCTAAATGTGGTTTAAATCCCAGACTGAACGGTCGCCGACTTAACCACTGTAACATTAGTCAGTGGTTAGATCTTGTACTTAATTGAAACTTTATTCTAATATCTTGCAGCTTAACTTAATATGAATAATTTAACGATGTTGTGGAAACTCTATAGTCCTTATAGAACTGAAAAAATAACAAAAAAAAAAAAGAGAAATACCATTTAATTGTAAATATAGAAACAAAAGATTAATAACTTCAAATATTTTCGAGTGATATACGCTTGATGAATATTGTGGAGATACTAAAACTGATGAAGCAATGGTAGAAAAGAAATTTATTTTAATGTCTATAGAAAATGTAATTAGTTGAATAAAATACAACTAAAATATTTCCTTAAATTGATTTGAGTAATCTCAAAGAAAAACATTTTTTAGTTTAACAGCATGCATCTTTCAAAATTATGCTTTCTTCAATTCAAATTATTCAATCAAGCTTATATTATTATACCAGCTATTATTTTATTTCACCAGATCCTTTCATACAATAAAATATTATATACTCGTAGATACTATAATGTCATTATAATTCAATATATGAGGGTGTATAATAAAATAAAATATATTTGTAGATATTTTCAGTGCTAAGGTTGGTAGGTATACTAGGTAAGTACTTACTGTAAAATTACATACCTGGAAGAATTTATAAATAACATATATAAGTATGTAAAGGTAAATGGAAATTTCATTTGCAGACAATAACATTGAAAAAAAATATATTTATTATAATATGTATAAAAAAATAATATAATAATACATTATAAAAAATCGATATTGTCTAATTAAAGAGATACACGTATTCCAAAAATAAACTGGTTATAAATCCCAGATGAGCTGCTTATTCAACAAATATTTTATTCTTAGATAAGATTATGTTCATGAAAGAATTTTAAATTGAAAGAACAAAATATTATTTTTTTATTTTTTTTTTTTTTGGGTTATTCTTCAAATATTAAAATATTTCGATTGAAATTAAATTTTTTATTTATTTTATTTCATATCAGATTTTATTCTTTTCAAATAAAATGGTACATTTTGTCAACCAGTTTTGAAGTAAAATTCATCTAGAATTTCGATTGCACATCATCATCAAGATAAGACTACTATTTGAAATATTATATTATTATAGTTGGTGAGTATATAATGCAACTCAAAGAATTTTCATGTAATTTCTAAAAAATTGCATCTTTTTTTTTCTGAGAGAGCTGAGAATTTTCCAAAGACATCCCGATTCAGGAATACCCTCTTGGTAGTGTCAGATTCTTAGTGACTTAATCTACCTACCTTTTAGCCAATATAATGGAATGGAACCCCTAATTGCTAATGCAGTATAATATAATATGGTAATAAGGGAATAGAACAAACAAAGAAAGGGACAACGATCCGAAAACATTGAATTGGGAAGTGGAACTTTAAGAGAAAAATGAATCCGCCTATTCATTCCGCATAACATGCAGCAGTACCTTCCTCTTTAAAGTAAAATGGAAGTCAACCCCATTGTCACTGCAGCTGCTATTATTAATATTATTAGATATACGATATACATTATTACGATATTAAATTACGACTTATTTTTTTAAATTACTTGGCTGGGGTTTGAACCCAAGATCCTTCGATTGAAAAACTGACGACTTACCATACCAAGCCATGGATAAGAAGCAAAATAATTTTTCTAAAGTATTTGTACTCAACAGAGATCATATAAAAGATTCATTATTTTGAAGACTTTTCAAAAAGAACTTGTTTTGTTGTAATTGAGCGGTTCAAAAAAAAGTAATAATTAAAAGACTACATTATGGAAGAGATTAAATTGCATGAATTGAAATTTTTTTTTAAATTAAATCATTCTAAAAATACATATGAATTTTCGTTAATTTTACTTTACCTTAGAATCAAAGAAATATCGTATAAAATAAATCATGTTTGGAAAACAAAAAAAGGATTAATAATACAAAAAGGACTTTAATAAAATAAAAATTACTTTAATATTCTGAGATTACTTTTTTTTTTTTGTATATATACATATACAATGTATTATCATTTATTTCTATAACAAGGTCGGTGATTTTTTAAATCTTTTCCGTAACTTACAATAGGTGTATTCTAATAAACGTCAATAAAGTAAATTTAAAAATCGTAGAATAAGAAAAGTCAAAAACGTTCTATACAAAAAAGTTTGTAAAGGGTGTTCAAAATTGAGGTATCATTTGCCGCCATTTTTTTTCTACCTGGAATTTGTATACGAGGTTTCTTTAGGTATATTCTAAATACATTCCGGTTAGTTAATATGGAACGTTACACGAAGGAACAACGTGTTTTTGTTATTACAACATTTTTTGAAAATGGTAAAAATTTTCAAGGTGTAATTAGGAAATTTCGAACAAAATTTGGTAGAGAAAATGCTCCAACAAATCGTGCCATCAAGGTGATGGTTGATAAATTTCTAGAAACTCGATCTGTTTTTGATAACAGAGGTAACATTTATCAACATAGTGGCCGTTCAACCGAGAAAGTAGCAGAAGTGTTGAAGAAGATCCAAAAACTTCCATTCGTCATCGTTCGCAGCAATTAAACATCAAACCATCCACATTATTCAACATTTTGCATCGTGATCTCCATTTAAAGGCTTATAAGATCCAGCTGACGCAAGAATTAAAACCAACTGACCATGCATTACGTCGGCAATTCGTTTCTTTGGCAATCGAAAAACAAGAAGAAAATGAGAATTTTTTTAACAAAATAATCTTCACCGACGAAGCTCATTTCCAGCTCAATGGCTACGTCAATAAACTGAATTGCCGCATTTGGGGTGAAGAGAATCGAAGGGTTATCTTAGAGCAACCAGTACATCCACAAAAAGTTACGGTTTGGTGTGGTTTGTGGTCAGGAGGAATCATCGGACCATATTTTTTTGAAAACGCAAATGGAAATGCGATTACGGTCAATGGAAATCGCTACAGGGAGATGATCCGAAACTTTTTGTGACGGAAAATTGATGATTTGGACGTAGAGAATATGTGGTTTCACCAGGACGGTGCCACTTGCCACACAGCAAGAGAAACGATGGATCTTTTGAAGGAAAAGTTCGAAGATCGCATTATTTCTCGTAGAGGAGGAGTGATGTGACCACCAAGATCGTGCGATTTGACACAGTTGGATTTTTTTTGTGGGGTTTTGGGAAATCGAAAGTGTACAGCAATAATCCCACAACAATTCAAGAGCTTAAAAACAACATTATGGAGCAGATTTCAACCATTGAGAACAGTTTATTGAACAACGTGATTCAGAATTTTGGTAAAAGATTGGAAGCCTGCCGAAGTAGTAGAGGGGGCCACTTGGCCGACATAATTTTTCATTATTAACCAGAACCTATTTGTAATAAATTAAAATAAAAATATATTTAATATTCCAAAAAAAAAGTATTTTTTTATTAAAATTTAAATGACACCTCAATTTTGAACACCCTTTATTAAAAAATAAATTTGACAAAAATATATTTACTATAAAGTTACAAAATACCGAAAATGTGAGTAATTACTTTAGTTTCTTTTATTGTTATCGCAACGTAGGCGATTTAGAATTTAAACTATACTTTGCTTATTGCTACAACTTCTGAATAATAAAAATGGTTTTATAAATGGAAATTTTAGGTAGGTTTTTTGGTTTCTTTGCTTTTTGGTTTTTTGGTTTCTTTGTTTAAAAATATAAAAGAGACCTGAATCCTTAATAAATTTTTCTTGAACACCAAAAGATTTCTCTCAAAAACTATAAATAAGTTGCATCAAGTAGTAATATTAATTGTAAGTATTATAGATTAAATTTGCAACAAATGTTTCGTATCTGGTTAAGTCCTTTATATAAAAAATTAACTATATCAAAAGCTTCTTTCTTCTTTAATTTAACCAAATTGAAAATAAATTAACGTAAATAAAGAAAATGATTTTTCAGAATTAAGCAGAATTTAAACTAACGGTTTTTAACAGCACACATTTTCCATAAGATAATAAATAAGGTAGAATGTAAACTAAGGGTTTTTAAAAGCGTAAATTTGAACACAAAACTTGATAATTTCATGTAATAAGAAAAAAATGTAAAAATAGGACTTTAGTGAAATTTTCACGGGCTGTAAGTCCGGAACTCTATATAACTCTATAGGAACTCTATATAACTCTATATAACTGTTACACACATAAAAGTATATTACTGGAGCTTTAATTTTTATGTCTTTCCTAAGAAAAATGTGTACAGGTACCTAGCAAATTTTCAGTTTTTGAGCCCTAATAGTTGTTAAACAGGAGCTGGTACAAAAAAATTTTCTAAGGAAACTTATGCTAATTCTTTCCTGTCTAAAAATTTCAGGTTCCTACATCAAAGCGTGACGGAGTTATGAAAAACGAAATATCTTGCAAAATTTGGTTTTACATAACGGTAAATTTAAATAGTAAATTACATAATGCACAATTTTGATATTGTTTTATAGAGAAAACAAAATTTTCGGTCTTTTAGTGGTTTTAGATTGTAAAACTATTACGTAGAGCCTGAGATATATATATCTGAAAATGGGTCTTTTTTGCAATTTTGAGGGGCTGTTACTCTGGAACCCTATACAACTAAAAGAAACCGTTAACACACGTAAAAAATTATTACTGGAGGTTTATTTTTTATATCTTACCGAAGTAAAATATGTGCAGGTGCAAGTTACAGGTGTTTAGAAATAGTTAATTTTCAATTTTTGAGCCCTAACAACACATAAACCAAGGGTGGTTCAACAAAATTTTCTGAGCAAACTTAATTCTAAAAATTCATTCTGCCCTCAAAATTTTAAGTCCCTATCTAAAAGCGTTCCGGAGTTATGAGAGTAGAAAGATCACGCAAAATTTAGTTTTCACATAACTGTAAATTTAAATACTAAATTTAAAAAACAATATTTAATTTTGATATTAATTTATAAAGGTAAACAGAATACCTACCTGTCGAATGACTTTTTCAGATTGAAAAAATGTTAAGCAGAACATGAGATATACGCATTTAAAAATAGGGCTTTTTCGAAGTTTGCCAAACAAACTAAGCCAAAAGGTTAACATTTTTTTTTCTATCTTTAACGTGCAGAAGTTTTGTAAAGAGACGGACGGAAGGACGGTCAGAATGAAACTAATAAGCACATTTATTCAAAATTTTTTTTTGGAAATGTGCTAAAAATTATTTTGGAATATTGTGAATTAGGAATATTAGGAAAAACTGCTAAGAGCATATAAATCATGTATATTATGAAAATTTAATTTGTATGTCTTCCTAAACTATTTTATTATAAATTTGCATAGGAGCTCAAGCCAAAGGTGAAACAGAATAGCAAATGTTAAATTTCTTACTTCTAATTTATAGTTCTTAAACTTGGGCATGTATAAAAACTTTTTCTTAGATAATTTAAGCTAAATCTGAAAGATATTTCATTTCTCAAAATTTTAAGATTGTGTCTTAAAGCGTTTCGAAGATATAAAGAAAGCAAAATTTTTCAAAATATAGTTTTGGCATAAGGTTAAATTTAAATATACTTAATTGCAAAACAGTGTATAATTTTAATATTAAAAAGGTTAAAAAAGAAAAGTTAAAAATATTTATTTTGTTGTTTGGCGTTTTTAGATTTAAAAAATTTTTAGCACGTCTATATTATCGATAATCTTATAAGAAACATTATCCGAATATGTACAATTTGGAAAACAATCATTGTATTAATTTTGCGTCAATCAAGAGGTCGTAGTTGCAAACTCCGTCATTTATTTATCAACATCCTATTATAAAGCAAAGTTAATGTTTATGTGTTCTCTATTCTTTGTATTATTAACCAAACTCCACGCCTCGAAAAGATCAAGCATTTTTTTTTTGTTTCGTCAATTTTTCAAGTGTTTTTTATTTTTTTTTTATTCTGAATTAAAAACTTTTTCGTTCTTAATTAAATGCGGTTTAATCGAATCATTCTTGTTCAAACATTTTTTTCTGCTTTTTCCTCCTTTAAGAAGCATAGGGCATCCACAGCTATCAGTAATTTATTATTCATTACACTCAGGTTTTTTTAATTATTATTTTCATAGGCGCCATTTTCGAATATTATGAAACAGAAATGCTATATTTGTTCGCTATGTATTATTTTATAGTAGGATTAGTTATTTTATATTATGATATTAATTATTATGATGTAAACTTACATCAATTATTTTTTTACATATTTTAATTATTTTTAA